>CM022945.1:68028983-68126357 GCA_012931725.1 Litsea cubeba | reverse complement strand
ATTCGGACACGGCTTTGCCCTTAGCCAGTCGAATCATCAGAGGATCATCATCCTGTGCAGCACCCAGCCGGTGGAAGCCAGGACAGTGGTATACATACCACGAATAAAAGATGTGGGCTGAAAATACCCTATTCATGGGAAGCCCAAGCCGAACCAAAAAAGCAGCAGCCTGCAGTTCGGTACACAGGTAGGAGTAAAGAGCTGGCACCAAAGCAAGCTGCTCTCCAAACGCCATCTGACAAGCCAGAAAACTACAATGCGGCCAGATGTGCGTTCCATCTCCTCCAGCAAAAATAGCCTCACCAAGCCAATAAGTGAGGTAAACAGCGAGATCTCTCCGCAGTGCAATGTCAGGACACATGGCGTTTGTACTTGCACAGAAATCTCTCAACTCTTCTTGCATGGCCAAGATCTTCTTTGAACTTGGATCCTGAGCTCTGGCTTCCTGGGTCACGCCATCAGAAGACTCTCTGCTATCAAAAAAGTTGGGGAATGAAGAGCTAGAACTCTTCCAACTGCTGGATCTAACTTTCAAACCCTCCTTCTCCTTCAGAAAATCATAGAAGGCGACGAGCTGAAAGTACAGAAGCCTGAACTCCTCAGACTGCCCCTCGAGGACGCTGTCAATCGGCATAAACTCCTCATAGAGTTTACCGAGGATGGGCAATCCAGTAATGACGCTCAGCTCCTTCAAAGAAAAACCAATCTCACCATTCGTCACAACGAAGGTATTGGTTTGTGGGAGGAATGATTCCAGCATAGCCATGAAGGCCTCGTCGGAAAAGATCACGGTCTCCCTAAGGGCGCGGACCGCATCAAAAATCCCGGCTTCCTTCAAAACGGCGCCACCAATCAGCAGGATGCGACCAGTCCACGACTTCCACTCGGAGTCAGCATTGAAACGGCCACGAAGTCGAAAAGGCTTGATCCAATTGCTGCCGTCACCGCTGAAAATACCGAGGCCCACGGTCTCAAATCGACCGACGGATAATCAGAGCCCTGGTAGCCGCTGGATGGCATCAACAGGTCCCATGTCAACAGGCGACCTCTCCGTATAACCAGGAGAACCGCCAACAAAAACCCCGGTCTTGATTACATTTGTCCTTCTCACCCAGCTTGGAGGATCTTCCCTCTTAGTGCACGTAGGGGCAAGGCTCATGATCGAGACGGTGCGATCAAACGTCGACCGGGGTAACAACAGTCTTCTTCTCACCATCTGCTGTGAAAGAGGAACTGAAAAGATCTCCTCTGGTATGGTCATGTCATCAGGGACTACATCACCAAAAGAAGAAGGTAGGCTCGGGCAAAACCCTCTGATCTTCCATCACCCATGGACGACTGCTTACCATGATCTTATAGAATTCCTCTCCCTTGAGAGCGATCAGTCACTGCCTCATCTCATCTCTGTAAGGGAGTCACATTCTTCAAGATTTCTCTCACATACTGGACCTTCTCAAAGGTCTGCTGAACGGCCGGATTAGAAGATCTAGAAGATCGACGAGGTACGCTTGTAGCAGGCTCTTTACCTTTGTTCGTTCTGGATGAACCACCTGCAAAGGATGGAAAAGAAAAAGATCAAACATCAAATGACAGAATCTCGCTAAAAAAAAATCTGGCGAAATTTTGACATGATGACGGGGCAATTCCGAAGAAAAGGAAACTATCCCGAAAGAAATAGAAAGCTTGAAGATGGGCTCAACATCGCTGCGAGCTCCGAAACTCCAAACTTTCGAAACCTCAAAGTCTCCGCAAAATCAGGAAGGGCTCAACAATCGCTGCAAGCTCCAAATTCTCAAAATTGCGAAAACTTTCAGGTATGCTATCACATCATGCTACAAATTTAATTTACAATTGAATGCATGCATGAACATCTAGGTTTGCCAAAAAAAAAGGGCATTATCATGATGAGCAAAAGAAAAAAAAAAAGAAACTTTCTCAAAAAAAAAAAGAGGGGAAAGAAAACAAAAAAAAAAAAGAAAAGAAACTTTCTTGAAAAAAAAGAGGGAAAGAAAACAAAAAAAAAAAAGAAAAAAAGGGGGATGGCCCACAGGCCGCGTGGCCGTACGGCCAGATCCGTACGGCCCAAAAAAAAAAAAAAACAAAACATGAAAAAAAAAAAAGAAAGAAGAAAAGAAAAAGAAACACGTGTAAAAAAAAAGGAAAACACGTGGAAAAAAAATAGAAAAGAAAAAGAAAGAAACAAAAAGAGAGAAAGATCTTTTTATTTTTCCTACAATGGAGGTTTTCTTGAAAAGGGAACTTACTTGAAGCCATTGATGGAGAAGAAGAAGAAAAGTCTTGAAGATCTTGAAGAAGAAGAACTCTTGGTCTTGAAGCCCTCTTGAGATTATTGCAAAAGAAAGTAATAAGAGCAAGAGATCCAACCTCCTCCTTGCTTTTATAGAAGAGAGCAAACCAAAGAAGGAAAGAAGAAAGAGGTAAGTGTTACTAATTAGTAACCTTACCAAAAGAAAGAGATTAGAAAGATTCTTTCCCAAAAGAAAGATATCTTGAGGGATTCTCTCCCAAAAAGAAATCAATGAGAGATTTTCTCCCAATAGATAGGATCAATAAAGGATTCTTTCCTAAAAGAAAGATATCTTGAGATATCCTATCCCAAAATAAAGGGAATATGAGAGATTCTCTCCAAGTAAAGATATTCTTAGATATTTTCTATCCAAATGAGATATTTTTGGATATTTTTTACAAAAATGACACCATATGAGATCTAAGCCATTTCAAAAGCTTAAGGTCCCATGGGTTAGCCCATATGAGCCAGGTTTGACCACCTAGGCACAAAAAAAAAAAAAAAATTCGGGATTTTAGTCAAAGAGAAATCCCTCTTACCAAGAGCATACAAAAATGGTTCCATGCCTCTTTTGAGTTGATTCAACCATACAAAGAGAATTCCAAGCCCCATGAGCTTCCAAAAATCAAACCATCCAGCCTCATATACCAAATTGAGCCAAAATCTTGGAATTGACATTCCACAAAAATCAAACCATATCCTGGTCCCTTAACTTGCCATATACAGCTTGTTGGGTCACAAGACCAAAACCAAAAACCAAAACCTGATCCCCTAACTTGCCACATATAGCCTGTTAGGTCACAAGATCAAAACCAAAATTGATCCCCCAACATTCCACATACAGCTTGTTGGGTCACATGATCAAAACCAAACCCGACCCCCTAACCTGCCACATATAGCCTGTTAGGTCACAAGGTCAAAACCCAAATCCACATCCCTAATGTCATCTTCAAAACTTTGCCTCGAGATGGTACGTGATCCCTTTGACTACCATAAAATTCCCCTGGAAGCTCAAAAGGCTACAAATACCAAAAAGAAAGATTGCTCAAAGGCTCTTGGTCAAGTCACAGGCTCTCCTTCAAAAATCTCTTCGAGGCACATCGACTACAAAAGTCAAGCAACTCATCGCTGTACCTCGAGGGGGCATTTGTTGACACCAAAAATGTCACTTTGCCTCTTCAAGATCTAAAGAGCTACATGAAGTCGCAACCTGCCATAAATAGGGCAATGCTACTTCCAAAAATCAAATCTTGTCAGAATCAAGCAAAAACTGCAAGATCCTTTAAGACAGCCAAAAGAGGAGTACACAAGAAGTTTCGGGCCATTTCAAAATCATTTGGCCTAACTTCGCTTCTCCGACAGCCGAAAAGGAGCTCTTGGCGGCAAAAGCATCGGAGACACCAAATCTTCGATCAGAGCCGATGGAAGGTCTCAAAATACTTCCAGAAGGCTCCACGTCAAGTTCCGAGTCAAACCGACAACGTTTAACCCTACATCAACCCTCGAACAGCTAAATCAAGCCTCTCGGCGGTGAGAACCACCGAGGCCATTACTCATCAGATAGAGCACATGGACGGCTTCAAAATCTTATAAAGGGCTACACGTCAAATTTCAGGTCATTTCGATAACATTTGACCATAGTTTGACGCTCGGAAGCCAAATCAGGCCTCTCGGCGGCAAAGCTCTCCGGGACCATGGTTTCCAAGATAGAGCCTATGGATCATCTTAAAATGACTCCAATAGGTTCCCTGTCAAATTTCAAGTCAATCGGACATCGGTTGACCGCACATCAAACCGCGACATCTTCATCGCGACAAAAGCGAGTCTACTGGTGATAGGACCCCAAACGGCTTCAAAACTTAAACAAAAGCCTATGGTTGGTCTTATTTATTGCTCAGGAGGCTTCACACCAAATTTCAGGTCATTCCGACATCGTTTGACCCAGTCTCAGCTTCTGACGGAAAATCGGCAGCTCTGCGCGACAAAGTCTTCGGCTTTCTCAGGAAATTGGAAACTTTGCAAAATAAAATGCAAGGATTCTCATCAGGTTTCCTACAGGGAAATCAGGCCAATAAATGGTCAAAAATGTGAAGAAAAAATACAGAAGAAAAAAGAATCGAAAAACAACAAAAACGGACACAAAACGGGACAAAAAGGGGGAAAACCCCCCAGGGTCGCAGGCCCCTGCGACCCTGGAGCCCGGGGTCGCCGGGAAGGCCCCGGAAACCCCGGTTTTCGCCGTTTTTTTGCGATTCGAAGCGCCAGCCTCTGGTATTTTCCAAAATTCATACTTTTGAGACACCAAATCCTCTGACATCCGTCCAAAACACGGGTCAATCATCAAGAGTATCGAAAACAATATTGATCTCCACCCGGTCAACCAAAAAAAAGTGTGCTTTCTACCCGACCGATCGAGAAATCGACAGGACAGATGGCACCGACCCGCTGTTGGCAACAAACACCTGAAATGACATGGTCATCTGATGTCGATCTACATGAAGATCCATCGATGATCATCGCCAGAAGAATCCCAAAAGACATGGCACGGCCCGCGACTCTTCAACTGCTCGGCGACCACTTAATGCGATTAATTGACTAGCTTTACTACAGTCATTAATCCATTTCTTTGGATGGACCAATCAGAAGCAAGCATCCGGGAGTTACAAGTCAAGAGATTCATGGCATTTAACCCATGAAACTCCTCCTATCATGGCGATTAAATGCCCTCAATCTCCTCCGGCCAATCAGAAGCCAAGAAAAAGGAGTTATAAAATAAAGAATTCAATTTTGTAACTCCTCCCTTTATGTAACTTTATGATAATCAAGGCTCATAAACCCTCCTAAATGGCCACCTAAAAGCCTATAAATAGGAGAGCTCTCCAAGAAGAATGGATCATCAGAAAAAACAACAGACACACAGACAATAGACTGTAGAAAATCCGGAAACTCAGACAGAAAGAGGCATCAGAAATCTAAGAGAGAAAACTCTGCGGAAATCCTACACCGACCACCACTACAAGGTGACAAAAGTCCCTTGGGGGGTACCCCCCCCAAGGTCCTTGCCTTCTCCTTCAGCCGCCAATGGCTTAGACATGGCTTTTCAAGCCCGTCTACTCGGCTT
Organism: Litsea cubeba; assembly: GCA_012931725.1. NCBI lineage: Eukaryota > Viridiplantae > Streptophyta > Magnoliopsida > Laurales > Lauraceae > Litsea > Litsea cubeba. Next base: position 68,120,928 of record CM022945.1, on the reverse strand, counting down.
TTCATTGGACATATGACCTTCTTTTGGTCTTTGTTCTCTAAAAACCTGAAGTTATAGCCAAGCCAAGCGAATCAATAGCATCCTCTGTTCTCATCTGCATGGATGATGGCGAAGCCCACATATGGCTTGCGACCGTCAATCTAAACGGGTCCCCCACAATCTCCTGAGAAGTTAGATCCTCCTTTTCTTGCTTTTCATTGTAGTTTGTATTTTTTTAAAAGAGACAAAATCACAACTCCTGTCTTTCATTATTGATAAGGATTGTAAATCGGCTATAAACGCCAAAATCGGCTATAAACGCCAAAAATCGGCTATAAACGCCAAAATCGGCTATAAATGCCTAAAAAATCGCCTTTCATGGCAAACTAAGAAAAATGTCTCTTTTCTTAAATATATGTGCAATGGAAAACTTGAAAGAAGTTGATTTCTTTTTTACTTGCGAAGGTTGATCTCCGGATCACCACTTGTAATTCCAAGTAAAATAGAAAATCTGGCACACCCACAAAAAAAGAAATGGTGATGCACGCCCTTGCCCCCCGGTTACGAAAGGGTCGGACCCGACGGACTCCCACGTCCGCCGACCTCGGTAGAACCGAGCAGGAGCGCGGTCCATCAGATGTCATCTTCAAAACTTTGCCTCGAGATGGTACGTGATCCCTTTCACTACCATAAAATTCCCCTGGAAGCTCAAAAGGCTACAAATACCAAAAAGAAAGGCTGCTCAAAGACTCTTGGTCAAGTCACAGGCTCTCCTTCAAAAATCTCTTCGAGGCACATCGACTACAAAACTTAAGCAACTCATCGCTGTACCTCGAGGGGGCATTTGTTGACACCAAAAATGACACTTTGCCTCTTCAAGATCCAAAGAGCTACATGAAGTCGCAACCTGCCATAAATAGGCAATGCTGCTTCCAAAAAATCAAATCTTGTCAGAAACAAACAAACACTACAAGATCCTTCAAGACAGCCAAAAGAGGAGTACACAACAAGTTTCGGGCCATTTCAAAATCATTTGGCCTAACTTCTCGCTTCTCCGACAGCCAAAAAGGAGCTCTCGGCGGCGAAAGCATCGGAGATACCAAATCTTCGATCAGAGCCGATGGATGGTCTCAAAATACATCCAAAAGGCTCCACGTCAAGTTCCGAGTCAAACCGACAACGTTTGACCCTACATCTACCCTCGAACAGCTAAATCAAGCCTCTCGGCAGCAAGAACCGCCGAGGCCATCACTCATCAGATTGAGCACATGGACGGCTTCAAAATGCTTACAATGGGCTGCACGTCAAATTTCAGGTCATTTCGACAACATTTGACCATAGTTTGACGCTCGGAAGCCAAATCAGGCCTCTCGGCGGCAAAGCTCTCAGGGACCATGGTTTCCAAGACAGAGCCTATGGATCATCTTAAAATGACTCCAATGGGTTCCCTGTCAAATTTCAAGTTAATCGGACATCGGTTGACCGCACATGAAACCGCGACATCTTCATCGCGACAGAAGCGAGTCTACTGGTGATAGGACCCCAAACGGCTTCAAAACTCAAACAAAAGCCTATGGTTGGTCTTATTTATTGCTCAAGAGGCTTCACACCAAATTTCAGGTCATTCCGACATCGTTTGACCCAGTTTCAGCTTCTGACAGAAAATCGGCAGCTCTACGCGACAAAGTCTTCGGCTTTCTCAGGAAATTAGAAACTTTGCAAACCAAAATGCAAGGATTCTTATCAGGTTTCCTACAGGGAAATCAAGCCAATAAATGGTCAAAAATGTCAAGGAAAAATACAGAAGAAAAAAGAATCGAAAAACAGCAAAAACGGACCCAAAACGGGACAAAAAGGGGGAAAACCCCCCCAGGGTCGCAGACCCCTGCGACCCTGGGCCAGGGTCGTCGGCAACCCTGGAGCCCGGGATCGCCGGGAAGGCCCCGGAAACCCCGGTTTTTGCCGTTTTTTCGCGATTCGAAGTATCCGGCCTCTGGTAGTTTCCAAAACTCATACTTTTGAGACACCAAATCCTCTGACATCCGTCAAAAACACGGGTCAATCATCAAAAGTATCAAAAACAACATTGATCGCCACCCGATCAACCAAAAAAAAGTGTGCTTTCTACCCGACCGATCGAGAAATCGACAGGACAGATGGCACTGACCCGCTGTTGGCAACCAACACCTGAAGTCACATGGTCATCCGATGTCGATCTACATGAAGATCCATCGATGATCATTGCCAGAAGAATCACAAAAGACGCGGCACGGCCCGCGACTCTTCAACTGCTCGGCGACCACTTAATGCGATTAATTGACTAGCTTTATTACAGTCATTAATCCATTTCTTTGGATGGACCAATCAGAAGCAAGCATCCGGGAGTTACAAGTCAAGAGATTCATGGCATTTACCCATGAAACTCCTCCCATCATGGCGATTAAAGGCGATTAAATGCCCTCAATCTCCTCCGGCCAATCAGAAGCCAAGAAAAAGGAGTTACGAAATAAAGAATTAAATCCTGTAACTCCTCCCATTATGCGGCTTAATGACAATAAAAGCCCATAAACCCTCCTAAATGGCCACCTAAAAGCCTATAAATAGGAGAGCTCTCCAAGAAGAAAAAAAAAGGGAGAAAATCACAAACACACAGACAATAGACTGCAGAAAATCCGGAAACTCAGACAGAAAGAGGCATCAGAAATCTAAGAGAGAAAAATCTGCGGAAATCCTACACCGACCACCGCTACAAGGTGACAAAAGTCCCTTGGTGGTACCCCCCCATGGTCCTTGCCTTCTCCTTCTGCGTCCAATGGCTTAGATGTGGTTTTTCAGCCCGTCTACTCGGTTTTTTATTGGACATAGGACCTCCTTTTGGTCTTTGTCCTCTAAAAACCTGAGGTTATAGCCAAGCCAAGCGAATCAATAGCATCCTCTGTTCTCATCTGCATGGATGAGCCCATATATGGCTTGCGACCGTCACTCTGAACGGGTCCCCCACAATCTCCTGAGAAGTTAGATCCTCATTTTCTTGCTTTTCATTGTAGTTTGTATTTTTTCAAAAGAGACAAAAATCACAACTCTTGTCTTTCATTATTGATAAGGATTGTAAATCGGCTATAAACACCAAAATCGGCTATAAACGCCAGAAATCGGCTATAAACGCCAGAAATCGGCTATAAACGCCAAAATAGGCTATAAATGCCAAAAAAATCGCCTTTTACGGCAAACCAAGAAAAATGTCTCTTTTCTTAAATATATGTGCCATGGAAAACTTGAAAGAAGTTGATTTATTTTTTACTTGTGAAGGTTGATCTCCGGATCACCACTTGCAATTCCGAGTAAAATAGAAAATCTGGCACACCAACACAACAAAAATGTTGATGCGCGCCTCTGCCCCCCGGTTACGAAAGGGTCGGACCCAACGGACTCCCACGTCCGCCGACCTCGGTAGAACCGAGCAGAAGCGCGGTCCATCAAGTAATCTGGTATAACCTCCTGCAGCCACAAGGATCCTGGTCTGATGATGAAGAAGACCAAGAGGCTGTACAAGAAAATGCTGTTCAACCAGCACCCCTCATTGCTCCAGTGGAAATCAACAATGTTAAGCCACAAAGAGATGAAGAAAAAGAAGATTTGGCTCCCATGCCTGATCTTGAAGAATATGCAAGGATTTTGCAGCGTCTCGCTCTAGAACAAGAGCAAGACAATGTCAACGAGCCTCCTCGCAATCCAGAGCCTGAAGTCCCGGAAGACCATCAGGTACATCCTCCCTTAACTCCTGAAAATGGAGAAAATTACTGGATAGACGATCCTCTTACATCCGAGGATGAGTCTGACTCCGATTAGGCACGTCTCCCATCAGAGCTTCCTGTAATGTGATAATTCGGGATTATAGCTCTTCCGAAGCATCGTCTGATGAGAGCACTTACACTCCGGCGACGCCTAGCAATGCATCTTCTGGAGCCACCTCATCTCACGTGACTTTCACTGAGATGACACCCTCTCAGGTTTCATCTCCTGAGACTGTGACTTCAAAGTTCACACCCTTTCTGACTGAAGAATTCCCAGCTATTGATGCTTGGGACGATGAATTGGTCAAAGAAGAAGAAAGGTTGCTGGATGTTGTTCAGGACTTGTTCCCAGAAAATGCTCCGTGCAACACAATCACCGAGGATGGCAACTATGCTGCCGATACATCCTCAGTAAATGAAAAACGACAACCTCTTGATCCTGAAGACAATCTTCCAAACGAAGACCCTTCTCAAGAAGCTCTCGAAGTTGGTAGAGGCACTCGCTCTGGCCGGGACTACCACAAAAATTACAACCGATCTTCCTTTACATATGTAAATCCTTCAGGAAAAGGTGTTGTAAGCGCCCCTAGTGGCAACAATGATGAACATGCCGGCCCTAAGGAGGCTTTCAAGTATGACTTGATTGAACACTTCAAGCACATACCTGCACGTCTGCACATCCTAGATTTATTGCGAATGTCTCCACACACTAGTGATAATCTCATTTCAGAATTACAAAAGCTGAATGAGGATGTCGACAAACATGCCCCGCAAGTCCTCCAATTTGAAATGGATTACCGGGTCAAAAACTTAGAAGCTTCCTCAAAGGGAGAAAAGAAGAAAACTGAGGGATCATGCATTGAATGCCTCTCGGTTAAAAAAGCAGCTAGTGCAACCATCGCCTTCACAAAGGACGACCTCCTACTTGGCGAAACCAGGCACAACTGACCCCTGTACTTCACAGGGTACATCATGGAAATGCCTATGCATGGAGTTCAGATCGACCCAGGTTCTGCACTCAACCTCATCTCCACATCTGCTCGAAGAGTTGGGCATCCCACCCAGCAAGCTGAGCCACACATCTGTATCTATCTTTGGATACGATGGGAGTACTCAAAGGCCTATCCGCAAAATCAGGTTCAAGTTGTAGATCAGTGATCTTATTTCTGAGGTCACTGTGTATGCAATAAAAACCCCTTCATGCTACAGCATCCTTCTCGGACGCACTTGGATCCACGAGAATGATGTTGTCCCTTCAACTCTACATCAACGCATCAAGTTTATTGGCGAAGACGGCATGATACATCGAGTCTTTGCGGACATAAAAACCTTCAAAGGTAAAGAAGTTCACTTCGCAGACTCATAGATGTACGAAGGTGAAAAAGAAGAAGAGGAGAAGCACACAGCATCCATTGCCAAAATTCTCCAGAAAGATAAAAGCAAAGCTCCTCAACAATCCCCGGAAGAAAACAAACCATCCGGTAAATCCGAAGAGAGCATTCAAACTCCCTTCATCATCTCCCTCAAACCTTCAAAGCCTTTGGTCATCATAACTAAAGTGAAGAAGGCAAAGCAAAAGTCTGGGGGCAAATTTGTTGCCTTTTTCGTGTCTATCATGCAAGACACGGATTCGGATTCAGAGCCAGAAGACAACACATCGTCAAGCCAAGCTGACACTCAGCAAGTTCAGCCTGCTCTTTCTCCAATGGAGACAACTTCTGACATAGAAGATCCTACTTCAGCTTCCTTCGTTGTTCCAGCAACTTCAGCAAAGGAAAGGCCGATCTTCTTCCATAGATCGGATGCTTCTTCATCAAACTCCATGCTTGAACCTTTCCAAAATGAAGGTATGCCTCAACTATCCTTATATAGTTCTATGGCACAAGCTATTATGAAGAAAATGGGCTATGATGCTCAAAACCCAGTCAGTTTGGGAGAAGGACGCGGTATTCTCACACCATTGGGGCCCGTCTTGACCAAAAGCCAGCTGGAAGATTGGAGACTCTACGGCTATATAGAAAAGTCTTCAAACGGGTTAGGGTATGATCCCGACACTCCCCTGAGATAGTTGACACAAAGGCTTAAAAGTCAATATACTGACCAAGCCTCAACATCTCAAGTCCATGAAGACATTGATCTCCCTGGATATCTCTTTGATGAGTCACCTGACAAAGATCCAGGAAGCTCATCCAATTGGCACGATTTCTCTGAGAATGAAGAGGAGTTGTCCGATGGTACAGACCTGTGGTCTTCTGACCCAGAAGAACCCTCATCTCCAAAAGAAGTAGCCTACTTCGACCCGGTTTCAACAGGCGATTGGGATCATCTCATAGCAAGCCTTGGGAAAATTACCGATCAAGAAGACCCGTGGAAAGGAACAAAGCCTTGGTCTGGAAATGCCCTTGAAACCCCAGAAGGTTTCGTTGAGCTGGAAGCCTCCGAAAATATTATGGAGGAACCACCTTCGAACCTTCCAACACAAGATCCTGTTCAAAAGATAGACTTGGGAACACCAGATAACCCACGTCCTGTATTCATAAGCAAGAATATAAAGGATGATGAGTTACCCGAGTATATCGCCTTTCTTCATGAGTTCGTTGATTGCTTTGCATGGTCTTACGCTGAAATGCCTGGCTTAGATCCCAAAATAGCGGTCCACAAACTCAATCTTCAAGAAGACATCAAGCCTGTCAAGCAAGGCCAAAGAAGATTCCGTCCAGATGTGATGGATAAAATTGAACAAGAAGTTCAAAAACTCAAAAGTGTCGGCTTCATCCGTGAGGAACAACATCCTGAATGGTTGGCCAACATTGTCCCTGTGACAAAGAAAATGGGGCAGATCAGGGTCTGTATTGACTATAGAGACCTGAATGGCGCATGCCCAAAAGATGAATTTCCACTGCCCACACCAGAGGTAATGATTGATAATACCTGTGGATTCGAGCGAATGACATTCATGGATGGTTTCTCTGGCTACAATCAGATAAAGATACATCCTGAAGATGAAAAACATACATCTTTTCGGACCCCATTTGGCATGTATTGCTACACTGTCATGCCATTTGGTCTGAAAAATGCTGGTGCCACATATCAGAGGGCTATGATGAAAATATTCCAAGATATGCAGCACAAGACGGTTGAATGTTACGTTGATGACCTCGCCGTCAAAAGCAAAAGAAAAGAAGATCATCTCGAAGACCTTTGAGAAGTCTTCCTCCGGCTTCGCAAACACAAACCGCGAATGAATCCTTTGAAATGCTTCTTCTGCGTCTCGTCGGGTAAGTTCCTCGGATTCTTAGTTCGGAAAGCTGGAATAGAGCTTGACCCTATAAAAGTCAAAGCCATTCTAGAAATGCCCTCTCCAAGAACCTTGAGAGAACTCAAAGGGCTTCAAGGGAGATTGGCCCACATCAGACGGTTCATCTCCAATCTTTTGGGGAAATGCCGTCCATTCTCCCGGTTGATGAAAAAAGGTGTAAACTTTGTCTGGGATGCTGACTGTGAAGCTGCTTTCCAAGACATCAAGTCATACCTGACAAAACCTCCAGTGTTAGCTGCTCCTACCACTGGAAAACCATTCATCTTGTACACAAGAGCCCTTGATCACTCTTTAGGAGCTCCGCTTGCGCAAGAAAATGATCAAAGAAAAGAAGCTGCTCTATATTACCTCAGCCGCATGCTAGTAGGTGTAGAGCATCGCTACTCTCCAGTCAAATAAGAATGTCATGCAGTGATGTTCGCCGTACAAAAGCTGCGTCACTACTTGCTTTCCAACACAGTATACCTGGTCTCGAGGGTCAACCTCTTGAAGGACCTTGTCACAAAGGCAGGTTCTCTCAATGCTCGACTGGCAAAATGGTCCATCCTTCTGTCACAATTTGATATTAGGTATGTACCATAAAAGGCAATCAAAGGGCAAGCTCTAGCGGACTTCCTGCGCATCCATTGCCTAAAGATTCTCCGCTCAGAGATGATCTCCCAGACGAACCAGTCTACAATGTGGGGACTTTCTCACAAAATGCCTCCTGAGACATGTACTTTGATGGTGCAACCAGGACAAATGAAAAAAGACAGCTGACCTTGGGATTTGGCATCCTCTTTGTTAGCCCTGACAAATACATGATTCCACACGCTTTCACGCTACTGGAACCATGCACAAACAATGCAGCTGAATATCAAGCTCTGATCCTAGGATTGGAACTCGCCATCGAATTCGGTATCACCATGCTGGAAGTCTTTGGAGACTCTCAACTAATCGTCAACCAGATGAATCAGAAATTTGGAGTCTGGAAGCCAGATTTGTTGCCTTACTACAACAAAGCACAATCGCTTCTGCAAAAGTCTGACATCTGTCACATCACCCACATTCGTAGAGGTGAAAACATGCGTGCAGATGCCCTAGCTGGACTTGCCGCATCTGTGGCAATCCAGGAAGGGGAAAACATGCAAATCACAGTGTGCGAAAGAAGAATCCTTCCTCCTCTTAACACACATCAAGCAGTTGCTGAATGCCACCAAGTGATTGGAAGTCGGATTTCAATCCTTCAAACTTCAATCGGCGACTGGAGGGATCCGTTCATTGATTACATTATGTTCGGAATCCTACCTGAAGATCCAAAAGAACGGGTAAGCATCCAAAGGCTAACCCCAAGCTTTCATTTGGATATTCCTTCAAAAATCCTTTACAGGAAGTCCTTCAACGGAGTACTTCTACGCTGCTTGTCACAACAAGAGGCTGAAGAAACACTCAAAGAAGTTCATGCTGGTCTTTGCGGAGCTCATCAGGCTGGTCCCAAGCTCTATGATCAGATAAAAAGGTTAGGTTATTACTGGCCTACCATGGTAGCTGACGCAATGCAATTTGCTAAGCGCTGCCAACAATGCCAAATTCATGGAGATTACATTCACATGCCTCCAGAATGGCTGCATCCTACAGCGATTTCATGGCCTTTCGAAGCCTGGGGTATGGACATCATAGGTCCTATTTCTCCCCCTTCGAGCAAAGGTCATCGCTTCATCTTCGCCGCTACGGATTATTTCTCCAAGTGGTCAGAAGCATTTGCGTTCAACGAAATGAAGACCTCATTAGTCCTTCAGTTCCTGCGCACCAACGTCATTTGTCGTTTCGGCATACCCAAAAGATTCGTCCATGATAACGGACCACAATTCCGGGATCATCGATTCTACAGGTTCTGCGACAAATACAAAATCCAAAGCTGTGCTTCGACTCCATATAATCCGGCAGCAAACGGATTAGCAGAAGCTTTCAACAAGACACTCTGCAAAATCCTCAAAAAAATGGTCTCTAGTCACAAAAGAAACTGGAGCGACAAAATGTCTGAAGCTTTATGGGCCTATTGAACCACCGTTCGAGGACCAGCCCATAGCACACCATTCTCCTTGGTCTATGGATGCGAAGCTGTCGTGCCCTTGGAAGTACAAATTCCTTCCTTGAGGGTATCTTTGCAAAATGACATGACTCAAGAAAGCAATGTCAAATTGCGACTCCATGAGCTGGACCATCTCGATGAGAGACGGCTCAACCTCAACAAAGCATTGAACTTTACCAAGCACGCATGGCAGGATCTTTCGACGAAAAGGTCAGGCAACGCGCCTACAAAAAGGGTGACTTGGTTCTTGCGGTAAAAAGATCAATGGTCTTCGTTCACAAGTCCAAAGGCAAATTTGAGCCAAAATGGGAGAGACCCTACGTCATCGACAAGGTATTCTCCAACGGCGCATACGCACTCCTAAACATGGAAGGTGACAGATGTATGCTGCCCATCAACGACAAGCTCTTAAAGCGGTACTACCCTTGAAGACTTACCCAACTGGGTAAGAGCAATGCCTGTACGGCCAAAACCGGTTTCCAGGTACACGCTCGCTAAACCCACCTTTTTTTTAGAATTTTCATATCAAATGTTGAAATTTCTAGAAATTTAAACAATGCTTACTTCCATCATTTCATTGTTCAAAAATCCAAGTTGAGGAACCTTTCCCTAACTTGACCAAAATTTTCAACCCTTGAACCCAAAATTCATGGTTTGAAACAAAATCCAGATTCAGGGATTTCCACCCTAGTCCACCCTGCCTTTTACCGCCAAAATGGTTTTAGGTCAAAACTTATGACCCTCGTGTCTTTAAACAAAAAAAAAAGGTTTTTAAAAAAACCGCGGGGTAGCGACGCTTAGTCGATGCTCGCACAAATCGGAACCATGCGAACCACGTTCGACACTTCCAAAATAGCAGGGAATCGACATTTCGTTGATACTTGGAAAATCCAAAATCGTGGAGATGCAACATTTCAGTTGATATCCACAACCCAAATTTCAAAGGTTCGAAAAAACCTAAAAACCGTGGAGACGCAACATTTCAGTTGATATCCACAACCCAAATTTCAAAGGTTCGAAAAAACCTAAAAACCATGGAGACGCAACATTTCAGTTGATATCCATAACCCAAAGGTTCGAGAAAACCACAAATTTCAAAAAATCGTGGGGAAACGACATCAAGTCAGTACCCGTAAAACCAAAATTTTTGAAAAGCAAGGATGCGACATTCCATCGATACTTGCACCTAAATCCGGGAGGATGAGACGTTCCATCGATACTTGCAACCGAATGAGCAAGGATGCGACATTCCATCGATACTTGCAAGAACATTCAGCAAGGTGGCGACTTTTAGTCGATACTTGCATTTTTGAAAACCAGACCGGCTATAAATGCCACAAAACGGCTATAGATGCCACCAAAACAAACCGGCTATCAATGCCACAAAACAAAACTGGCTATCAATGCCACAAACAAAAAAAAATAGCTTTCAAAAAACCCGGCTATCAATGCCACAAACTCGGCTATCAATGCCACAAAAAACCGGCTATAGATGCCACCAAAACCGGCTCTCATGCCAAAAATCGGCTTCCATGCCACAAACAAAAATCTGGATTCCATGCCAAAACAATCATTTGACAAAAGATTTTCACAAAATGATAAACTTTTGATCAAATCCCATTTAGTAATTTCTTTTATCACAAAAAGATTTAAGTGAGCGTAGGGAAAACAAAAAAAAAGGAGCATCCCATTTAGCAATTACTTTTATCACAAAAAGATTTAAGTGAGCGTAGAGAAAACAAAAAAAAAGAGTACCAAAAAATTACATGTGGTACCAAAAAAAGAAAGTGTTCACAAGCACTACAAAAATAAAATAAAAAAAAGAGTACAAAAAAATACATGTGGTACCAAAAAAAAAGAGAAAATGTTCACAAGCACTACAAAAAAAAGAAAAGTACCAAAAAATACAAGTGGTACCAAAAAACAGAGAAGGATGGTTTCTGTTAAAAAAAAAAAAACAGGAGCTCAATAAAAAATGGTCTCCAACCAAGAGTTCAGCTCCTCAAGCAAACTTTTGGCCTAAGCCGTCAAGGGTTCCAGGGCACGATTCTTCAAGAACTTGCCATGAGATGCTGGGGTGGGCTGTAACCCTTCTTTCGCACCGGGAAGCTTATCCCGAGCAGTTTGCCATTGTTTGTTCTCTTCAGACATCCTTTTAAGAACTTGATCGGCATCTGCAACCCGGCGAATCAGAGCACTCTCTCTGTCACGAGCCTCTGTTATTGCAGTCCACTTGGCAGCGACTTGTGCCTGCAGATGCTCAAGACGTTTCCTGGCCTCATCGACCTCCCTATCAATGATGTTAAGGTCATGTGTCAGCCCAATGATGGTTAGCTCTTCTAAGTTCTTCTCTCGGACTATCTGCTTCCTGCTTTGTGTAGCCTCATCCAGGTTAGATTGAGCCTTATCCGCAGGGTCCAGGAACATCTCCTTGAAGAACTGGTCGTCAGGAAAACCCATGGTCTCAAACCACTTGTCACCCAGCTCAATGATCCTATCAACAATCGCCCTGCTACTTGTGACATCCAGACCAGCCTCTTCGGCATCACCGAGAATCTCACGCACATGCTGGATCATCCCAAATCCGGCATCTAAGTGCCCAGAAAGCAAAGTCTCAATCCAAGAGCTCAGAACCCGCACCACCACCTTCTTCGCGAAAAGAAGAGATGGCCCAGTTGAAGATTCGCCCAACTCCGTTGGTCGACTGCTCATGTCATCACTCGTTGGAAGAGTAACAAAAGAACTCTTTCCAGCTGAAGCTGCTCCTGTTCGGGAAGGAAGCTCACCACGAGGTATCTCCTAGACAGTGTCAGAACTGGTCCCAGGAGCCTCTACCTCTAGATCAACCTCTGGCATCCCTTGCTCTGGTTCTGAAGAAAGCGACGGACTCTCCTCTGTCACCTCAAAACCTGCCAAAGAAACACAAAAAGGTATGAACATGATCCTGTTTGAAAATCATTATCAGGGTTATTACTACAAAATACCTACTTCGACGACTGGCGGAACACTTGCTTGCCCCATGAACTCATCGGAAGCATCATCAACATTTGCGTCCATCGATGGTTCAAAGTCATCGGAATCCTGTGGCAAGTCAGCTGGCGAGAAAAATCTTAGCAAACCAAGTCACAGATAAAAAAAAGAAAGAAAAAGAAGTCATACCAATTGGAGATTCTGGATTCACTCCAGAGTCCCTCGGTTCTTCTTCAGGTGCCCCGACAAGATCCGTCACCACCTCATCGGTTGGAACCTCAGGCAACACCAAGTCTTCCTCTGCTAAAAAAAAGAAGCGAAAAGCATAAACAAGAAGCAAATTAGAACATGGGAAAATCCCATGAAAAGAAATGGAAAGGGAAAAAGGAAGAATCATACCTTCATCGACGGTCTCTTCTTCTCGGCTTCTCTTATCTGGAGGCTCGTCAGCATCCACTGGCACATCCTCATTGATAGTAAGAGGAACTTCCAAGTCAGGAGAGTCCTCATGCTGCTCCTTGCTGCGATGATGACTCCTCCTCCTCTTACTCCTACGGGCTCGCTTCTTAGAGGAACCTGCCCCACAGTCAGAGTCAAGTCTTCCACTTGACTCCTCACTGGATGGTCTACTCTGGCCAGTAGACTCCACGGAAGCTTGCCTTTGCGCCGCTTGCATCCAAGAATCAAGTTCGGCTTCCTCCTGTTCTAGCTGTTCTAAAGCCTCATCAGGTATTTCTCGAATAGCTTTAGAACCAATGACGCCCTGGTCACCGAGAAAGCCTATCTTGTGCTTCTCTCCAGAAAGGAAGGCCCAAACATCCTCTCGCCGGACGCCATCCGACTTTCCAAGGACCTTTCCAGATGCCAGCTTCACATCAAGCTCCTTCTTGGAAAGCCCCCGATATGCTGAAAAGCTCTCCGCGAACCACTTCGCAAAGCCGGCAGTCTGGGAAGTCAATAACACAGGATAGGAGATCATGGCCGTAGTGTCTTCAGCACTATAGAAAGCCCATGCATTTCTCCCGTCCTGTAGACCTCCAAAGCGCTTCACCATGCTTGAAGGCGCTCCAACAACACCTTGAGAAAAACCCAACTGCAAAGCAAAGCGAGAGGGTACATATGGCTGGATGTCGACGAAAAGATGTCTGCGGTACACCATTGTGCTGACATGTATGCTGAAAAGCCACTCCTTCTCTGCAGTAAATGTTGGAATTTGAGATGACTTGAGTAGTTTTTGATGATTTGAAGAATCAGTATCTCAAGTATTAGTTTGAGTTGGAATTCTTGTCAACACATTGTCACAAACATGATGATAATAAGCTGGTGTTGATAGAGCTTGAAAAGGAGAAACAGAATTGAAACAGTCTGGAATTAAGAATTCCTGATGCAGAGCACGCGGTCGACCGGGCTCTTCATGCGGTCGACCGAGCAAGAAGAAACCTGCAGAAAACAGAAAAAGGCACCTCTCAGTTATTTTCGTGACACAGTGTGTCTTCGGTCGACCGGGACTCCAGGATGTCGACCGAGCTCGAAATTGTCTGTTTTCCAGTCAGTGTCTTCGGTCGACCGGGCAAGCTAGGATGTCGACCGAGCACGGGAACCAGAGTTGCGCAGAATTAGAAGTTTTGCACGAAAATTCAGCACAGTTATCTATTTCGTTTGGGAATCTTTCTAAACGAATTGTAGCCCGTTTTGAATACAATTAAGGGTTATTAAAACCTATATAAAGGCATGCTTGGGTCGTTCATAAACACACCAAGAAGAGACACCAGAGAGAGAAGAAGAGAAGAGAAAAGAGAGAGAGTTCTTGAGAGAAAGCTGGTGCTGTTGCTGTGTGCTGTTGTGCTGCATCTTTCTACAGCAATTGTGGACGGGATTATGCTCTAGAAGATGGTGATTCGTCCATGAGTTAAGTGTCTCTCTATTTATGCTTTAATTTCAATTTGTAAGGGATTGAGAGAGAGAGAATTGTAGAGGGGAAGGGCTGTAGACAGAGTTATTTCTATTCTGTTTTTAAACATCAAGTTGGTGCTTGGTGTCTGGGGTTTGGTGATCCTATCTGTGGGTGCAGATAAATTGTAAAGGGAGTCGGTGCTTCCTAGATAGTTGGTGCTATCTGAAACTCAAGGGAGTAGGTGCTTCCTAGATAGTTGGTGCTATCTGAAACTAAGGGTTGGTGCTCTTTGTCGTTGTAGCGACTAAATAAGATTCAGATCTGTCCCGGATTGGTGTTCGGACAGTCTTTGAACCGTGGACGTAGCCTTTCGGTGAACCACGTTAAATCTGGTGTCATTGTGTGGTTTGACTTGTTTTGTTGTTGAATTGGACCTGTTTTTAGAAATCACTGATTCACCCCCCCCCTCTCAGTGATCGCGGTATCCAACAATTGGTATCAGAGCGAGGTTCCCTTGATCAGTTTAATACGCTAAGGGTGATCTCTTGTCAAATCACATGGCAGTCAATACAGGGAATATGAAAGCACCTCTGTTTGATGGTTCTAATTACTCTTTCTGGAAGATTAGGATGCAAGCCTTCATCAAATCACTTGGCTATGATGTTTGGGAGGCTGTCAGAGTCGGTTACAATGCTGCCAACGTACCCAATGATACTGCATCGAAGAAGTTGGCAGACAACGACTCCAAGGCGCAGAATGCACTCTTTAGTGGCCTTGTGGACAGCGAGCTTGTCAAAGTAATTGCATGCAAAACAGCCAAGGAAATTTGGGACAAGTTGCAAAGCATACATGAAGGTGATGAGAAGATTAAAGAAGCCAAATTGCAAACTCATCGCTCTCAATTTGAATCTCTTCGCATGGAGGAAAGCGAGAATGTTGACTCATATTTGCAACGAGTGAATGAAGTCACGAATGACATTCGTGGACTAGGGGAGGAGATTAAAGAGCCGGTCATCGTCAAAAAGGTTCTAAGATCTCTTCTTCCTCGGTTTGATTCAAAAGTCTCAGCCATTGAAGAAGCCAAAGATCTGAATGCATTTTCCATGGATGAATTACATGGTTCTCTAACTGCCTATGAGATGCGCATAGGAAAGACGTCTTCATCTGATAAAGAAGCCGCCTTCAAAGTTCAGAAAAAGGCAAAAGAGACTGCTGGTCATGATGTTGATTCTGATGATGATGAGCTTGAGGCTCAATTTGTTAGAAAGTTGAAGAAAGGAAGCATTGGCAAGTACAAAGGGAAGCTACCCTTTAAATGCTTCAATTGTGGAGGTATTGGTCACTTTGCTGCGAAGTGTCCGCTAAAAGAAGACAATGAAAGTGACTCTTATGCTGAAAAGAGTAAAGGAAAGAGAAATTTCAGAAAAAGGGGCAAAGCTAAAAACTTTCTATGTCAACAAGATGACAGCACGTCTGAAACTTCAGACGATGATGAATCAACCGAAGCTCTCTTCATGGTCACTGTTGAAGAAGAAGAAGAGCTAGATCCGGAAGAGGATGAGGAGGCTGAAGTCAATCTTGAAGAGGAACTCATAGCCGCACTTGAGGAGCTAAGCATGGAACGCAAATCAAGTAAGAAAAATCTGAAATTTCTCCATGAATCTGAAAGTTCTATTATTTCTTTGAAAACTCAAGTAGAAGAATATAAAAGAATGGTAGAAGTCCTTGAAAACCAAATAAGTATCAAAGAGGAAGAGGCTATGAAACTTGAAACTGAGATCGCTAGAGCAAAGGCTGAAAATTTGGAAAATAGTAAAAAACTCAAAGCGCTCCAAGCGATTGAAGGGACTATGAAACTCAATGAACTACTGAAAGTTCAAAGACCAGCCCACTTCAGATTTGGTCTAGGATTTGAGAAAGGTGAATCCTCTAAGATTGCACCTCCTAAAAGGAAAAAGTTTGTGAAGCAAGTCACTGCACCCTCTAACTCCATGAAGCCCACTCAACCTAGAAAGGAGTCCATTCCTGTTAGAAAGGTAATGAAGACTAACCAGCCACAAAGAAGATACAAATTCTATGGTTATTGCTTTCATTGTAATATGTTTGGACATAAAAGAGCTGATTGCAAATTCTATGTAAGAAACAGTCCATTTGTGACTAGGAATCCTTTTTCAATCCTAAGTAGCCACAAAATTGAGTGTTATATATGTCATAATTATGGACACTTGGCTAGGGATTGTAGGTTGCCTATGCTAACAAATTTCAGGTTGAAAAGAAACCCAAGTTAGTCAAGGCTTGGAGGGCAAAGAAAAGTGCAGAAAGTCTCAAAGAATCTCTCATTGTGCAAACGGCATTCAATGCACAAAAGAAGACAGCACCATGGGTCCTTGATAGTGGTTGTTCAAGCCATATGACTGGTGATAAAGAGAAATTCATCAAATTACAGCACTATGAAGGCGGTTCAGTAAAGTTTGGCAACAATGATGGTGCCAAAATCTGCGGGAAAAGGTGTTATTCAGCTTATGGCAAACAAGATCAGATCTGAAGAAGTCTTATATGTGTCTGGATTGAGACACAACCTGCTTAGTGTGAGCCAGATCTGTGACAAGGGTCATGAAGTTATCTTCACAAAGAATGGGTTTGCCATCAAGAAGAGTAGCAACGGGAAAACAGTGGCAACTGGATCAAGAACTGCTGGAAATCTCTATACCTTGTCAGATGGAGCTGAAAAGACCTGCTTGATGAGTCGGACAGAGGAAAGTTGGTTGTGGCACAAACGCCTTGGGCATCTAAGCTTTGACAATATGTCAAAGATTTGCAATTCAAAGGCTGTGAGAGGCATGTCTAAAGTGGAAAAGCCTTCCAATCCCATTTGCGACTCTTGCCAAAAGGGAAAACAAACGAGGGTTATGTTCAAGTCAAAGGAGCATCATTCAAAGAAACCTCTTGAGCTAGTGCACACTGATCTCTGTGGACCGATGCGAACTCAAAGCACAAATGGAGATAAGTATTTCATGTTATGCATTGATGATTATACTCGTATGACATGGGTATTGTTTCTTAAACATAAGCATCAAGCACTTGATCGTTTTAAAGTGTTTAAAGCACAGGTTGAAAATCAATTGGAAAAACGTATCAAGATCTTACGGTCTGATCGTGGAGGCGAGTTCACATCTGAAGAGTTCACTAAATATTGTGAACATCATGGCATTCAAAGACAGTACTCAGCCCCTAGAACTCCACAGCAAAATGGAGTTGTGGAACGGAAGAATCGCACCGTACAAGAGATGGCTCGTACGATGCTAAGTGAAAGCAAGATGGCTGACAAGTATTGGAAAGAGGCAATTCATACGGCTGTATACATTCAAAATCGATGCTTGATCAGGCCACATGAAAACAAAACTCCCTATGAGCTATGGTTTGGAAGAAAAGCAACAGTCAAGCACTTCAAAGTCTTCGGCAGCAAGTGTTACATCAAGCGGCTCGAACAAAATCCGGGCAAATTTGAAGAAAGAGCTGACGAAGGTATATTTCTGGGTTACTCCTCTACTAGCAAGGCATATAGGTGTCTTAACAAAAGAACCAGAAAAATCATAGAAAGTGCTGATGTGAGAATTGATGAAAACCATGAATCCAAGAATGGAACTCATTATGACAGTCCCGTTTATGAGGACTCGAGTGAAATTGATGATGAGATGGCTGAATCTAATGATTCTGAGAAATCAAAGGATGACTCAGAAGATACTTCACCTAAGAAGCACAGCACTTGGGTAGAGCAACACCCTAAGGATCAAATCATTGGAGATCCTAAGGCAGGCGTTCAAACTAGACAAAGTGTAGTTAGCAATTACTCACTTGTGTCCACCATTGAACCCAAGACTGTGGCTGAAGCCAGTCTCGATAAAAGTTGGTTGAAAGCTATGCATGAGGAAATGTGCAGGAATTTTGCTGAAGAAATGACGAAAGAATTTGAGATGATTTTCACGAAACCTCTGCCAAAGGAAGTCTTCGAGTATCTCCGGAAAAAGTTAGGAGTTACTCACTCTCCTAAACCGTAGGAGTTGTGCTTGAAAGGGGGAGCAATGCATTCATTGAATATCCTATTCGCTCCTCGGTTTGGTCCCTTTGGATTTGTTGTCAAAGGGGGAGAGATGTTATGCTACGATAGCAAGGAGAGATGTTATGCTATGATAGCAAGGAGAGATGTTATGCTATGAAAACTAGGGGGAGATTGTTGAGTTGAAAGTGTTGAAGTTCCAATAGTGTTGCCAACAATTCCAAAGGGGGAGATTGTTGGAATTTGAGATGACTTGAGTAGTTTTTGATGATTTGAAGAATCAGTATCTCAAGTATTAGTTTGAGTTGGAATTCTTGTCAACACATTGTCACAAACATGATGATAATAAGCTGGTGTTGATAGAGCTTGAAAAGGAGAAACAGAATTGAAACAGTCTGGAATTAAGAATTCCTGATGCAGAGCACGCGGTCGACCGGGCTCTTCATGCGGTCGACCGAGCAAGAAGAAACCTGCAGAAAACAGAAAAAGGCACCTCTCAGTTATTTTCGTGACACAGTGTGTCTTCGGTCGACCGGGACTCCAGGATGTCGACCGAGCTCGAAATTGTCTGTTTTCCAGTCAGTGTCTTCGGTCGACCGGGCAAGCTAGGATGTCGACCGAGCACGGGAACCAGAGTTGCGCAGAATTAGAAGTTTTGCACGAAAATTCAGCACAGTTATCTATTTCGTTTGGGAATCTTTCTAAACGAATTGTAGCCCGTTTTGAATACAATTAAGGGTTATTAAAACCTATATAAAGGCATGCTTGGGTCGTTCATAAACACACCAAGAAGAGACACCAGAGAGAGAAGAAGAGAAGAGAAAAGAGAGAGAGTTCTTGAGAGAAAGCTGGTGCTGTTGCTGTGTGCTGTTGTGCTGCATCTTTCTACAGCAATTATGGACGGGATTATGCTCTAGAAGATGGTGATTCGTCCATGAGTTAAGTGTCTCTCTATTTATGCTTTAATTTCAATTTGTAAGGGATTGAGAGAGAGAGAATTGTAGAGGGGAAGGGCTGTAGACAGAGTTATTTCTATTCTGTTTTTAAACATCAAGTTGGTGCTTGGTGTCTGGGGTTTGGTGATCCTATCTGTGGGTGCAGATAAATTGTAAAGGGAGTCGGTGCTTCCTAGATAGTTGGTGCTATCTGAAACTCAAGGGAGTAGGTGCTTCCTAGATAGTTGGTGCTATCTGAAACTAAGGGTTGGTGCTCTTTGTCGTTGTAGCGACTAAATAAGATTCAGATCTGTCCCGGATTGGTGTTCGGACAGTCTTTGAACCGTGGACGTAGCCTTTCGGTGAACCACGTTAAATCTGGTGTCATTGTGTGGTTTGACTTGTTTTGTTGTTGAATTGGACCTGTTTTTAGAAATCACTGATTCACCCCCCCCTCTCAGTGATCGCGGTATCCAACAGTAAAGATCATGGCCGTAGTGTCTTAGCCAGCCGGATCATCAGAGGATCATCATCCTGTGCAGCACCCAGCCGGTGGAAGCCAGGACAGTGGTACACGTACCACGAATAAAAGATGTGGGCTGAAAATACCCTATTCATGGGGAGCCCAAGCCGAACCAAAAAAGCACCCAGCCTGTAGTTCGGTACATAGGTAGGAGTAAAGAGCTGGCACCAAAGCAACCTGCTCTCCAAACGCCATCTGAGAAGCCAGAAAAATACAATGCGGCCTGATGTGCGTTCCATCTGCTGCAGCACCCAACCTGCAGTTCGGTACACAGGTAGGAGTAAAGAGCTGGCACCAAAGCAACCTGCTCCCCAAACGCCATCTGAGAAGCCGGAAAAATACAATGCGGCCTGACGTGCGTTCCATCTGCTGCAGCACCCAACCTGCAGTTTGGTACACAGGTAGGAGTAAAGAGCTGGCACCAAAGCAACCTGCTCTCCAAACGCCATCTGAGAAGCCGGAAAAATACAATGCGGCCTGATGTGCGTTCCATCTCCTCCAGCAAAAATAGCCTCACCAAGCCAATAAGTGAGGTAAACAGCGAGATCTCTCCGCAGTGCAATGTCAGGACATATGGCGTTTGTACTCGCACAGAAATCTCTCAACTCTTCTTACATGGCCAAGATCTTCTTCGAACTTGGATCCTGAGCCCTGGCTTCCTGGGTCACACTATCAGAAGATTCCTGCTATAAAAAAAGTTGGGGAACGAAGAGCTAGAACTCTTCCAACTGCTGGATCTAACTTTCAAACCCTCCTTCTCCTTCAAAAAATCATAGAAGGCGACGAGCTGAAAGTACAGAAACCTGAACTCCTCAGACTGCCCCTCAAGGACGCTGTCAATAGGCATAAACTCCTGATAAAGTTTGCCAAGGATGGGCAATCCTGTAATGGCACTCAGCTCCTTCAAAGAGAAACCAATCTCACCATTCGTCACAATGAAGGTATTGGTTTGCGGGAGGAATGACGCCAGCATAGCCATGAAGGCCTCGTCGGAAAAGATCATGGTCTCCCTAAAGGAGCGGTCTACATAAAAAATCCTGGCTTCATTCAATACGGCGCCACCAATCAGCAGGACGTGATCAATCCACGACTTCCACTCGGAGTCAGCATTGAAACGGACACGAAGTCGAAAAGGCTTTATCCAATTGCTGCCGTCACCGCTGAAAATACCAAGGCCCATCGGTCTCAAATCGACCGACGGATAATCGGAGCCCTGGTAGCCGCTGGAAGGCATCAACAGGTTCATGTAAGCAGGCGACCTCTCCGTATATCCAGGAGAACCGCCAACAAAAACCCTGGTCTTGATTACATTTGTCCTTCTCACCTAGCTTGGAGGATCTTCCCTCTTAGAGCACGTGGGTGAAAGAAATCGCGATTCAGATCTGAAACTTCTCATAAAGAGACTACTATGGCTGATGCAAAGCATGACAGATTTTAAAAAATCTGATTTCTGCACTATGCAGCGGAAATCAGCCATAAAGAATCGCATAGAAACTCCATTAAATCATGACCAACATGTGTCTAATTAATAGGGATGATAGAAGACTATTACCTCGAAGATTTGTAGACTTCAAATCTCTGAAAAAATAGATCCAAAGGCGCGAACTCAGACTTGCAATTTGCAAACAAGTTGCTGGAATTTTCTTGCACTAGTATTGCCTTTGATCTTCTCCTCTATCTCACTTCCAAATCTGATTGGCTAAGATGGTGGGATCTTAATCTAGGAATTAAGAACTATTTCTCCAAGGGAAAAACTCAGATCTCAAAGTTTCTTCAATCAAGAAGAGAACCTCTCCAAGGCTGGGCGTGTGGCTCTCTCTTTGCTTCACAAAGTGTGTTGGACGTCCAAGGGGGATGAGTTTCTTTTATAGAAACTTTTGTGGAAACCTTTCCCATTTAGTTATCTCTCCTTATTCTAATTTATGTCCAAAAAGGAAAGACTTATTTCCTTTAAGAAACACTCTAATTAGAAAAGGAAACCAAAAGGAACTTTCCATACAATTAGTAATACTAGTTGTAGAACACTTACTAATTTTAAGTTCCTAATCCAAAAAGGAAACTAACTCATAGGAATACTAATCCAAAGAGGAGTCCAACTTTCCAAGTAGAGTCCTACTCAAAGTTGGAAACCTTACCCATGGAAATCCTATTATGGACGTCCCACATATCTATGCACACCATGGCCCACATACAATTTATCTAGAGTTAAATTCATGTATGCCATCAAAGGCCTATTTGAATTTAAACTCAAATTATTTTTCCACTAAAATAATTCATCCTTATGTTATCTAAACATCTTTAGGAAACCATGCCAATCTTGGTAAGTGACTAGAGAAGGGACCAAAAGACATATTTTCCATTGGCTCCCAAAATGACCAAAATGTCCATGCTAAACCCATAGCAACATTAAGACCATTTTAACCTTAACTCATTCCACTAAAGAGTTATGGTTGAACTCCAAGGACAAATATATATTATAATAGCTCGTCATAAGATGACGGTTGTCTTCGACCTACTAAGTGTAATGACCTGAATGCCCCTCTATGTAACATCCATAATCGAGTCAGGTTATCACATGTACTATCAACCTTCCCGATTACATCTAAACCTTAGAACTTCATATCCTTAAACATAATCATCATTCGAATATCATTCTCTTGATCCAGGGAGCGACCCACAAGTTCAATATTCATATGGAACATCCATATACTAAGATCTTAGATTTTGATGATTAATCGGATAATTCTAAGGGGACGATTATTCCATCATCAGATTGCATAGATTCTATATTGCATCTGCACGTCCCAACTAATCAAGTCCGAGTACCCAAAACACAGATATGTTGACCCAAGAATAGAATCTCACCCATAGTGAATTAAAGCACAAGAATTTGACTTCGTCAGTTCATCCACAAATGCTCAAGATTAAGAGCACCGGTTACTTAGTAGCATGAGGTGACTTGATCTCTTTTCTGTGATAGTACTATTTTAGAGATCACACCTACAACGGTCCTGTTCAATGCATGACACATGCACTAATGAGATAGATCCGGGAAAGGCCTCCCATGACTTAGGTATGTCACCCTATATAGGAGAGTATCTCATTATAACTTCTACCAAGATGAAGTGCCCAGCTCCATCTTTCAGTTATGAACAAATATGATGTTTCCAGTTGTCCATGAATAAGACCTATCTGTGTGTAGACACTACACACCTAATTCATTTACTAGAAACAATGGGCCTTACACAACCATACATATATACATGTTTAAGCATAAAAGAGTCTTTCAATTAAATAACCAGTAAATATCCAGTAACAAAAAATGAGAATGCAACTAGTGGGCTTTAGGGCATACACCAATCCCAACAAACTCCCACTTGCACTAAAGATCACTGCTTCCTAACCTAACACCCATAGACTCAACATGAGAAGTGAAGACTTTCTCAGTAAGAGTCTTAGTGAATGGGTCAGCTAAGTTATTTGCTGAAGCAATATGCTCCACCACTATCTCTCCATCCTGAATGAATTCCCGGATCAAGTGGTACTTTCTCTGAATGTGCTTGCCTTTCTTGTGATTCCTGGGCTCTTTGCACTGTGCTACAGCACCAGTGTTATCGCAGTACATGACAATCGGTTTATGCACTGCAGGAACAACTCCCAATTCCAACAGGAATTTTCTGAGCCATACCGCTTCCTTCGCAGCTTCCGATGCCGCCACATACTCTGCTTCCATGGTAGAATCAGCTATACAGGATTGCTTGACACTTCTCCATGATATAGCCCCTCCTGACAAAGTAAAGACGTACCCTGAGGTAGACTTTCTGGCATCACTATCAGATTGGAAATCAGAGTCTGTATACGCCAATGGCGTTAGATCATCTGCTCGAAAGGTTAGCATATAATCTTTCGTTCTCCGAAGATACTTGAATATATGCTTAACTGCTGTCCAATGCATAGGTTCAGGGTTTGACTGATATCTGCTAACCATGCCAACGGCAAAGCAAATGTCTGGTCTAGTACATAACATAGCATACATGAGGCTTCCAACAGCGGATGCATATGGAACTCTCCTCATGGTCTCTATCTCTTCAGATGTCTTTGGACATTGATCTCGGGACAGTGGTACTCCATGTCTAGAAGGTAGGAGGCCCTTCTTGGAGTCATGCATGTTAAACTTGACCAATATCTTCTCAATATAAGAAGATTGGGATAGGGCTAACATCTTATTCTTGC
The DNA here is from genome assembly GCA_012931725.1 of Litsea cubeba. Taxonomy (NCBI): domain Eukaryota; kingdom Viridiplantae; phylum Streptophyta; class Magnoliopsida; order Laurales; family Lauraceae; genus Litsea; species Litsea cubeba. The sequence continues at coordinate 68,097,153 of CM022945.1, read as the reverse complement.
GATCACGCAAAAGCTTGATCCCTAAGATATAGCTGGCCTCACCCAAATCCTTCATCTGAAATTGAGAGGATAACCAAACCTTTGTGGATGACAATAAACCTACATCATTTCCTATGAGTAATATGTCATCTACATATAGAACCAAAAATGCAACTGCTTTCCCATTTCCTTTCTTATACACACATGGTTCATCAATGTTTTGATCAAAGCCAAAGGATTTGACTGCCTGATTAAACTTGATGTTCCATGCTCTAGATGCTTGCTTAAGTCCATAGATGGACTTCTTAAGTTTACAAACCATGTTATCTTGGCCACTAGCAATGAAGCCCTCTGGTTGCATCATATAGATGCATTCGTCAAGACTTCCATTAAGAAAAGCTGTCTTGACATCCATCTGCCATATCTCGTAGTCATAATGACATGCGATGGCTAAGAGAATCCTTATGGACTTAGGCATAGCCACTGGTGAAAAGGTTTCCTCATAATCGATACCTTCTTTCTGAGTATATCCTTTCGCCACCAGTCTTGCTTTGAAGGTTTCCACCTTCCCATCCACTCCTCTCTTTCTCTTGTAGATCCACTTGCACCCTATGGGTTTGATCCCTTCAGGTGCATCTACAAGTTCCCAGACTTGATTGGAATTCAAAGAATCCATTTCAGATTTCATCGCTTGCTGCCACATGTCAGCATCTATATCCGTTACTGCTTCATCATAACTAGCAGGATCCTCAACCAGATCTCCAGAGTCTGTCTTAAAAGACACTCCTAGATATCTTTCTGGTTGTCTAGAAATTCTCCCACTACGACGAGGCTCCGGAGTGTTCAAAGGAATATCTTGTTCATCTACTGTCTCAGGATCTGGTACAGATGTTATTGGAGATCCTGGAAGAATCTCCTCAAGGGTTTCTTTACAACTAAGCTCTTGGTGCATCATACAATCATCCTCCAAGTACCTAGCATGAGTGCTGATGAGCACTTTTTGCTCCTTTGGATGATAAAGATGCCACCTCTCGTTCCCTTAGGATACCCAATGAAGTAGCACATTTCCGATCTGGGTTCTAGCTTGGTAGCTTTATCATTCAGTACATAGGCTGGACAACCCCAAATGTGGATATGATTTAAACTAGGTTTTCGACCTGTCCATATTTCTTGTGGTGTCCTAGGTACTGACTTAGATGGTACCAGATTTAAAATGTATGCTGCTGCTTCTAAGGCATATCCCCAAAAAGATATCGGTAGGGTTGCATGACTCATCATGGACCTTACCATATCAAGAAGGGTACGGTTTCTTCTCTCCGCTACACCATTTTGCTGGGGTGTACCCGGTGCAGACAACTGAGACACAATCCCATGTTGTGTGAGGTACTCCTTGAACTCACCCAGGAGGTACTCGCCACCTCGATCAGATCGAAGGGCTTTGATATGTTTTCCTAGTTGTAGCTCCGCCTCAGCCTTGAATTGTTTGAACTTATCAAACGCCTCAGACTTGCGTCGCATTAGGTATACATATCCATATCTAGAGTAATCATCGGTGAAGGTGATGTAATACTCATACCCTCCTCGAGCCGGTTTGTTCATAGGACCACACACATCAGTGTGAATCAATTCTAACAACTCCTTTGACCTTAGTCCCTTTCCAGAGAATGACCGTTTGGTCATCTTTCCCTTGAGACAAGATTCGCACTGAGGAAAAGGTTCGAAATCTAATGAGCTCAAGGGCCCATCTTCTACCAACCTCTGAATCCGTTTTGGGTTAATGTGACCCAAACGTAAGTGCCAAAGATATGTGTCATTGATTGAAGATACCTTCCTCTTAAGGGAAGTTGAGCTTTCTTGTTGTACATTATGCAGTGTAGGAGCAACAGGATATATATAAAATAAGTTGTCATGTATTCTACCGGAACATATAATATTTCCATCTCTACTGATATCAATACCAGAATGGAAAGAAATTGAATAATTAAATTCAATTAATCTGGAAACTGAAATTAAATTCTTCCTCATGTCCGGAACATAGAAAACATTATTTAAAACTAATATCCTATTACATGGAAAATGTAAGGTAACAACTCCTACTGCAACCGCCCAAACTTTAGCTCCAGTTCCGACTCTAAAGGCAAATTCTCCTTTCTCAATTCTCTGCATTATCTGAAACCCCTGCAATGAATTGCAGATATGATTAGTGGCTCCTGAGTCTACTATCCATGAGTCAGTAGAATCAACCACTAGACAAGTTTCAATGTAGTATGAAAAAGATGTACCTTTCTTAACTGAGGCTAGGAACTTGGGACAATCTTTCTTCCAATGACCTTTCAGACCACACTTGAAGCATTTCCCTTTGGGCTTTCCATCTGTACCCTTGTCCTTCTTATTACCAGCATTGTCCTTTTTCTGCCCTTTTCCCTTATTCTGCTTCTTCTTGGACTTCTTCCCTTTCGGGTTCAGTTTAGAGGAAGACTGGAAAAAATGAGCTTGGGCTTTGGGCTTCATGATAGCCTCTGCCGCCTGGAGTTCTTTCATTAACTCAGGTAGAGTCATGTCCATCTTGCTCATATTGAAATTGAGCTTGAACTGATTGAAAGATTCCGGCAGAGTTTCGAGAATCATGTCAGTCTGACTCCCTGCATCAATCTCAGCCCCTAGAATCTCAGCTTCATTGAAACAATCTATCATCTTGAGCATATGCTCTCTGACAGGTGTTCCCTCAGCCATCCTAGCATTCATGATGGTCCTCATAACAGCTTGCCTAGCTGGCCTGCTCTTGTCTGCGAACATCTCAGACAAGGACATCATGATTTCGTAGGTTGTGTCCATTTGCTCGTGCTGTGTTTGCAACACGTTGGACATGGAAGCGAGCATGTAGCATTTAGCCATGCTATTCGCTTTCTTCCATTTCTTCTCAGCCTCTCGCTGGTCATCAGTAGAATTAGCATCAATTTCGGGACAGTTTTCCAGCAAGACATACTTATACTCCTCGGCTGTGAGTACTATGTCAAGATTTCTTTTCCAATTTACGTAGTTAGGGCCAGTCAATTTATTCTCACGAAGAATGCACATCAACGGACTAAAAGAGTCTTTTCCCATCTCTTTCTGGATATAAAACGGTTTATAATTAGACATGCAGTATATATGTAATATGTATATGGTGCTTGTTACAAAAGGAAAAACAAAGCACGAAAACTTTTTACATTATTCAACCCCAATTATAATGTATCAGTGTTTCAACCTCCTCATAGACCCTCCATCGAAGGGATGGCCGAGCCTACAGTCACGTTGAATTAAGGCAGACTTATTTGGATTATCACTATCTGGACACACATCCAGTGGTAGTCCAATCACTGATTGGTTTGGCCTCATATGACTAATAACCCTTAACTCCTAAGGAGAGGTCATCACCGTCTTATGTCAAGTGTATAACCATCTCTTATGAAATTCCCAGAATGTCTATGATTAAGTCTTCCGAAGGGAAGAGACTTTTATCCTTCCTAGAAGTGAACTTTAGAAAAGAGCTCCACCGAAGGGATGGCCGCTCCCACCAACACTTCATTGACATTCTATAGAAGTGATCTTTAGTAAAGAACTCCACCGAAGGGATGGCCGCTCCTACTAACACCTCATTACGAATATTCACATTAGTTCACCCATTAACCCATCAAAGCGTTCTTTAGTTAAAGAACTCCACCGAAGGGATGGCCGTTCCCACTAACACTTTAATGAGGTAACATGAACCGAAAATGGAAGGCCGTGGGGTCTTTCCTAAAACCCCTCTCCCACTTGATTATTTATCGCTAGGGTTTATACTTTTTGACCTTTACATTGTTTTACTCAAAAGCCCTTTTTAAATCTAGCAAACTTGGTTAATTAAATTCATGACTTAAGTCATCTTAAAATCAAATAACCTTTGCTTTAAAACATTTGAGCAAATCCCTTCAAAGAGTCAAAAACCTATCTTGGGTTATGAAAACCCATAGGTAGCATCTAATTAGATTTTAGTTTAGCCTCCTTTGGAAACCAAGGGTACCAAGATAAACTAAACCCTATCCAATTTTAAACCTTAGACAAATAGAAGGTGCTGGTCTAAGTTCCGTTTAAAACAATTTGCCAAACTAAAAACAATCTAATACAATAAAGATGCCAATTTTAGAACCTAACGGTGGCCATGTTTCTAGGTGAGAATTATAGCAATTATATAAAGCATTCAACCATGCATTCCATATATAAAAGCAAATAAAAGTATGCATTCCTTGATGGCTCCTTGCTCTTAGGATTTCAAATCCTAATCGAATTAGGACTCCTCATGCATCTAGAAGTCTTGACTCCTTGATCTCCAAGGACTCCAATTTCTTGCAACCTTCTTGTCTTGAAACAAAACCAAAATTACATTGGAGATTCCTATGCTTTCCAAGAAAGCTTACATCAAGACTAGTTGGAATAAAATTAAGGAAACTTTACAACTTCCTATGATTGCTAACCGCGCAATCGTACACTTTCCAACTAATTAAAAAACATCCAAATCCACATAACAATCATGCGAACCATCAAGGATGCAATACATGGCTGCAAACAAAGAGGTTAGTGCATGCAAACTCACTATGTGCATCATTAAACAAATCTGGAAAATAAATTCCAGCAATGTTAATGAAACTTGCACACAACATGCATCACAACATAACTTTAATAGGGTGCCACCATACCCATAATCAATCTAGGATTAATTACACACAACATGGGATCATGATTTCACATGGAGTGGCTCTGATACCACTGAAAGAAATCGCGATTCAGATCTGAAACTTCTCATAAAGAGACTACTATGGCTGATGCAAAGCATGACAGATTTTAAAAAATCTGATTTCTGCACTATGCAGCGGAAATCAGCCATAAAGAATCGCATAGAAACTCCATTAAATCATGACCAACATGTGTCTAATTAATAGGGATGATAGAAGACTATTACCTCGAAGATTTGTAGACTTCAAATCTCTGAAAAAATAGATCCAAAGGCGCGAACTCAGACTTGCAATTTGCAAACAAGTTGCTGGAATTTTCTTGCACTAGTATTGCCTTTGATCTTCTCCTCTATCTCACTTCCAAATCTGATTGGCTAAGATGGTGGGATCTTAATCTAGGAATTAAGAACTATTTCTCCAAGGGAAAAACTCAGATCTCAAAGTTTCTTCAATCAAGAAGAGAACCTCTCCAAGGCTGGGCGTGTGGCTCTCTCTTTGCTTCACAAAGTGTGTTGGACGTCCAAGGGGGATGAGTTTCTTTTATAGAAACTTTTGTGGAAACCTTTCCCATTTAGTTATCTCTCCTTATTCTAATTTATGTCCAAAAAGGAAAGACTTATTTCCTTTAAGAAACACTCTAATTAGAAAAGGAAACCAAAAGGAACTTTCCATACAATTAGTAATACTAGTTGTAGAACACTTACTAATTTTAAGTTCCTAATCCAAAAAGGAAACTAACTCATAGGAATACTAATCCAAAGAGGAGTCCAACTTTCCAAGTAGAGTCCTACTCAAAGTTGGAAACCTTACCCATGGAAATCCTATTATGGACGTCCCACATATCTATGCACACCATGGCCCACATACAATTTATCTAGAGTTAAATTCATGTATGCCATCAAAGGCCTATTTGAATTTAAACTCAAAATTATTTTTCCACTAAAATAATTCATCCTTATGTTATCTAAACATCTTTAGGAAACCATGCCAATCTTGGTAAGTGACTAGAGAAGGGACCAAAAGACATATTTGCCATTGGCTCCCAAAATGACCAAAATGTCCATGCTAAACCCATAGCAACATTAAGACCATTTTAACCTTAACTCATTCCACTAAAGAGTTATGGTTGAACTCCAAGGACAAATATATATTATAATAAGCTCGTCATAAGATGACGGTTGTCTTCGACCTACTAAGTGTAATGACCTGAATGCCCCTCTATGTAACATCCATAATCGAGTCAGGTTATCACATGTACTATCAACCTTCCCGATTACATCTAAACCTTAGAACTTCATATCCTTAAACATAATCATCATTCGAATATCATTCTCTTGATCCAGGGAGCGACCCACAAGTTCAATATTCATATGGAACATCCATATACTAAGATCTTAGATTTTGATGATTAATCGGATAATTCTAAGGGGACGATTATTCCATCATCAGATGGCATAGATTCTATATTGCATCTGCACGTCCCAAATAATCAAGTCCGAGTACCCAAAACACAGAGCTGTTGACCCAAGAATAGAATCTCACCCATAGTGAATTAAAGCACAAGAATTTGACTTCGTCAGTTCATCCACAAATGCTCAAGATTAAGAGCACCGATTACTTAGTAGCATGAGGTGACTTGATCTCTTTTCTGTGATAGTACTATTTTAGAGATCACACCTACAACGGTCCTGTTCAATGCATGACACATGCACTAATGAGATAGATCCGGGAAAGGCCTCCCATGACTTAGGTATGTCACCCTATATAGGAGAGTATCTCATTATAACTTCTACCAAGATGAAGTGCCCAGCTCCATCTTTCAGTTATGAACAAGTATGATGTTTCCAGTTGTCCATGAATAAGACCTATCTGTGTGTAGACACTACACACCTAATTCATTTACTAGAAACAATGGGCCTTACACAACCATACATATATACATGTTTAAGCATAAAAGAGTCTTTCAATTAAATAACCAGTAAATATCCAGTAACAAAAAATGAGAATGCAACTAGTGGGCTTTAGGGCATACACCAATCCCAACAGTGGGGGCAAGGCTCATGATCGAGACGGTGCGATCAAACGTCGACCGGGTAGCAACAGTCTTCTTCTCACCATGTACTGTGAAAGAGAATGGAAAACATCTCCTCTGGTATGTCATGTCATCAGGGACGGCATCACCAAAGAAGAAGGTAGGCTTGGGTAAAACACTCTGATCTTCCATCACCCATGGACGACTGCTTCCCATGATCTTATGGAATTCCTCTCCCTTGAGAGCGATCAGTCGCTGCCTCATCTCATCTCTGTTGAGGGAGTCGCATTCTTCCAGATTTCTCTCAACATACTGGACCTTCTCAAAGGCCTGCTGAATGGCCGGATTAGAAGATCTAGCAAATCGACGAGGTACGCTTGTAGCAGGCACTTTACCCTTGTTCGTTCTGGAGGAAGCACCTGAAAAGGATGGAAAAGAAAAAGATCAAACATCAAAATGACAGAATCTCGCTAAAAAAAAATATGGCGAAATTTTGACATGATGACGGGGCAATTTCGAAGAAAAGGAACTATCCCGAAAGAAATAGAAAGCCTGAAGATGGGCTCAACATTGCTGCGAGCTCCGAAACTCCAAACTTTCAAAACCTCAAAGTCTCCGCAAAATCAGGAAGGGCTCAACATCGCTGCGAGCTCCAAATTCCCAAATTTGCGAAAACTTTCAGGTATGCTATCACATCATGCTACAATTCAATTTTCAAAAAAAATATACATGCATGAACATCTTGGTTTGCGAAAAAAATGCATTATCATGATGAGCAAAAAAAAAAAAGAAAGAAACTTTCTCAAAAAAAGGGGGGGAAAGAAAAGAACAGAAAAAATATTTATAAGACTTTCTCAAAAAAAAATGGAGAGAGAAAGAAAATAAAAAAGGGACTGGCCCACAGGCCATGTGGCCGTATGGCCAGATCCGTACGGATCTGTCCGTACGGCCCACAAAAGAAACAAAAAAAAACATGCAAAAAAGAAAAGAAAAAGAAAGCAAAAAAAAAAACGTGTGAGAAAATAAATAAATAAAAGAAGCAAACACGTGTTAAAGAAAAAAAAAGAAGAAAAGAAAAGAAAGAAACAAAAAAAAAGAAAGAACCTTTTTCTATAATGGGGTTTTCTTGAAAAAGGGAACTTACTTGAAGCCATTGATGGAGAAGAAGAAGAAAAGTCTTGAAGATCTTGAAGAAGAAGAACTCTTGGTCTTGAAGCCCTCTTGGGATTGTTGCAAAAGAAAGTAATAAGAGCAAGAGATCCAACTTCCTCCTTGCTTTTATAGAAGAAAGCAAACCAAAGAAGGAAAGAAGAAAGAGGTAAGTGTTACTAATTAGTAACCTTACCAAAAGAAAGAGATTAGAAAGATTCTTTCCCAAAAGAAAGATATCTTGAGGGATTCTCTCCCAAAAAGAAAACAATGAGAGATTCTCTCCCAAAAGATAGGATCAATGAAGGATTCTTTCCCGAAAGAAAGATATCTTGAGATATTCTCTCCCAAAATAATGTGAACATGAGAGATTCTCTCCAAGTAAAGATATTCTTAGATATTCTCTATCCAAAGGAGATATTTTTGGATATTCTTTACAAAAATGACACCGTATGAGATCTAAGCAATTTCAAAAGCTTAAGGCCATTTCAAAAGCTTAAGGTCCCATGGGTTAGCCCATATGAGCCAAGTTTGACCACCTAGGTGCAAAAAAAAAGAAAAAAAAATTTGGGCTTTTAGTCAAAGAGAAATCCCTCTTACCAAGAGTATACAAAAATGGTTCTATGCCTCTTTTGAGTTGATTGGACCATACAAAGAAAATTCCAAGCCGCATGAGCTTCCAAAAATCAAACCATCCAGCCTCATATACCAAATTGAGCCAAAATCTTGAAATTGACATTCCATAAAAATCCAAACCAAATCCTGGTCCCCTAACTTGCCACATACAGCTTGTTAGGTCACAAGACCAAAACCAAAAACCAAAACCTGATCCCCTAACTTGCCATATACAGCTTGTTAGGTCACAAGATCAAAACCAAAATTGATCCCCCAACATTCCACATATAGCTTATTGGGTCACACGGTCGAAACCAAACCCGACCCCCTAACCTGCCACATACAGTTTGTTGGGTCACAAGGTCAAAACCCAAATCCACATCACTGATGTCATCTTCAAAACTTTGCCTCGAGATGGTACGTGATCCCTTTCACTACTATAAGATTCCCCTGGAAGCTCAAAAGGCTACAAATACAAAAAAGAAAGACTGCTCAAAGACTCTTGGTCCAGTCACAGGCTCTCCTTAAAAAAAATCTCTTCGAGGCACATCGACTACAAAAGTTAAGCAACTCGTCGCTGTACCTCGAGGGGGCATTTGTTGACACCAAAAATGTCACTTTGCCTCTTCAAGATCCAAAGAGCTATATGAAGTCGCAACCTGCCATAAATAGGCAATGCTACTTCCAAAAAATCAAATCTTGTCAGAATCAAACAAAAACTGCAAGATCCTTCAAGACAGCCAAAAGAGGAGTACACAAGAAGTTTCGGGCCATTTCAAAATCACTTGGCCTAACTTCGCTTCTCCGGCAGCTGAAAAGGAGCTCCCGGCGGCGAAAGCATCGGAGACACCAAATCTTCAATCAGAGCCGATGGATGGTCTCAAAATACATTCAAAAGGCTCCACGTCAAGTTCCGAGTCTAACCGACAACGTTTGACCCTACATCAACCCTCGAACAATGAAATCAAACCTCTCGGCGGCGAGCACCACCGAGGCCATCACTCATCAGATAGAGCACATGGACGGCTTCAAAATGCTTACAAAGGGCTACACGTCAAATCTCAGGTCATTTCGACAACATTTGACCATACTTTGACGCTCGGAAGCCCAACCAGGCCTCTTGGCGGCGAAGCTCCCCGGGCCATGGTTTCCAAGATAGAGACTATGGATCATCTTAAAATGACTCTGATAGGTTCCCTGTCATATTTCAAGTCAATCGGACATCGGTTGACCGCACATCAAACAACGACATCTTCATCGCGATAGAAGCAAGTCTACTAGTGATAGGACCCCAAATGGCTTCAAAACTCAAACAAAAGCCTATGGTTGGTCTTATTTATTGCTCAGCAGGCTTCACCCCAAATCTCAGGTCATTCCGACATCGTTTGACCCAGTTTCAGCTTCTGACGAAAAATCGGCAGCTCTACGCAACAAAGTCTTCGGTTTTCTCAGAAAATTGGAAACTTTGCAAAATAAAATGCAAGGATTCTCATCAGATTTTCTACAGGGAGATCAGGCCAATAAATGATAAAAAATGTCAAGGAAAAATACAGAAGAAAAAAGAATAAAAAAACAGCAAAAACGGACACAAAATGGGACAAAAGGGGGGAAAACCCCCCCAGGGGCGCCCCTGCGACCCTGGGCCAGGGTCGCCGGTGACCCTGGGGCCCGGGATCGCCGGGAGGGCCCCGGAAACCCCATTTTTCGCCCTTTTTTTGCAATTCGAAGCGTCCGACCTTTGGTAATTTCCAAAATTCATACTTTTGAGACACCAAATCCTTTGACATCCATCAAAAACACGGGTTAATCACCAAGAGTATCGAAATCAACATTGGTCGCCAACTGGTCAACAAAAAAAAAGTGTGTTTTCTACCCGACCGATTGAGAAATCGACAGGACAAATGGCACCGACCCGCTGTTGGCCACCAACACCTGAAGTTACATGGTCATCCGATGTCGATCTACATGAAGATCCATCGATGATATCGCCAGAAGATTCCCAAAAGACGCGGCACGGCCAGCGACTCTTCAACTGCTCGGCGACCACTTAATGCGATTAATTGACTAGCTTTATTACAGTCATTAATTCATTTCTTTGGACGACCCAATCAGAAGCAAGCATTCGGAAGTTACAAGTCAAGAGATTCATGGCATTTAACCCATGAAACTCCTCCCATCATGGTGATTAAAGGCGATTAAATGCCCTTAATCTCCTCTGGCCAATCAGAAACCAAGAAAAAGGAGTTACAAAATAAAGAATTCAATCTTGTAACTCCTCCCTTTATGTAGCTTTATGACAATTAAGGCTCATAAACCCTCCTAAATGGCTACCTAAAGGCCTATAAATAGGAGAGCTCTCTAAGAAGAAAAAAAAAGTAGACAGCAGACAAAATAAAGAACAGACTGCAGAAAATCTGGAAACTCAGACAGAAAAAGGCATCAAAGAGAAAAATCTGCGGAAATCCTACACCGACCACCGCTACAAGGTGACAAAAGTCCCTTGGGGGGTACTCTCCCCCAAGGTCCTTGCCTTCTTCTTCTGCCTCCAAGTGGCTTAGACTTGGCTTTTCAGCCCGTCTACTTAGTTTTTTATTGGACATAGGACCTCCTTTTGGTCTTTGTCCTCTAAAAACCTGAGGTTATAGCCAAGCCAAGCGAATCAATAGCATCCTCTGTTCTCATCATCATGGATAATGGCGAAGTCCACATATGGCTTGCGACCGTCAATCTGAACGGGTCCCCCACAATCTCCTGAGAAGTTAGATCCTCCTTTTATTGCTTTTCATTGTAGTTTGTATTTTTTTTTTTAAAGAGACAAAAATCACAACTCTTGTCTTTCATTATTGATAAGGATTGTAAATCGGCTATAAACGCCAAAAATTCGGCTATAAATGCCAAAATCGGCTATAAATGCCAAAAAAATCGCCTCTCACGGTAAATCAAGAAAATGTCTCTTTTCTTAAATATATGTGCAATGGAAAACTTGAAAGAAGTTGATTTCTTTTTTACTTGCGAAGGTTGATCTCCGGATCGCCACTTGCAATTCCAAGTAAAAATAGAAAATCTGGTATACCCACAGAAAAGAAATGTTGATGCACGCCTTTACCCCCCGGTTACGAAAGGGTCGGACCCAACGGACTCCCGCGTCCGCCGACCTCGGTAGATTCAGGCAGAAGCGCGGTTCATCAGGGAAGAAGATGAAGATGGGAAAAGTTAAAAAAAATTAGGGTTTGAGGGTATTTTATATAATCTCGGCCGATATTTTGAAAATATTGACCGAGATATCGTTAAGGCTGAGATGACGACCATATCGGCCGATATATCCCAATATTTTGGGGATATATGAGGCCGAATCGCTGAGACCGATATCTCAGTGAGATATCGGCTCGGTATCGGCCGATACCGGTTCATATCTGCCGATATGAACCGGTATTGGCCGGTTTTTAAAACCATGTTGGCTACCAAATAAGCTAATCCTTCCTCCCTTTTAGAGAGAGGGAATCGTTGGGATGTCACCAGGGACCCGACCAAAGGTCCTCCTGACTACCCGGGTTCTGGAGTTTCGGTACTCCAGACTATCTACTGCGCAGCGATGTTCAATTCTAAACCTAAATTCAGTCCCGTCGAGTAAGACTTTTACATTCAATTCATTTTGAATCTTTTCGATTACATTCTATTCATTCCAATCATTTCAATCAATCTAGTCATATTTATTCAGTCCGCTATTCACATCAATGTCTGATACTTTTGTAAGACATTTGTAATAATACTTGAGAAGTAATATGAATAATGCATATAAGCAATTATTGAGACATTTGAGGCAATAATACAATCAATAGCAATATGCAAATGCAATTTGATTAATAGAATCAAGGAAATTTACTAGCCAGACCTAATATTATCACCCGCCATTTCTAACCATCAATTTCGATGTAATCTTAGGTAATTCGATGCACGTGCTACATTTTATTGGTGTTACATTGTGTAAGTGTAAAGTACATCGAATTCCTCTAAATCAACACCCATGGTGAAGTTTTAGACAAGACGGATAAGCACATAAGATAATCTCAGTCCAAGATTTCTCGTATGTTATAATTTTCATCGGACTATGTTAATCGGTTAGGATTCCATGTCTAAGGGGCTACAAGGTTAGTCTTTTCTTCGCCTAAGAACCTATAGGTTCGATGTATAGATTCTGGTCAACCGCAGGGCCGACTAAGAAGTTTATATATGTAAATCTAAGTAATAAGATCTCATTTTTATGACTAAAAAGGAACCCAAGGAGGGTTCGGTCATCTCTCAGTTGCCTATCGGCTAACTGGGGTCGAGTTACATTCAATTTGTCTATACAAACTGCTTACTGTCTAATTTTAAACTTGGTCAACAATTTGTCAGAGTTGTTACCTTGTTTCTCATCTTCCTTCTTTCCCACTCAATTTTAAATCTTTCCAAGGCCCATTATAGACCAGATTTGAGCCTATGTAATTTATTCCATCAACCCACATTGCTTATTAATTCCATTTCTAATCATTAGGAGATAACCCATTCTAATAATCATCAATCTCATTTTTTTAAAAGCAAGGCTGAAATTGACATACCAAATATTACAACTATAAATCAATGAATCATTAGCATGTATAAATCTAGAATTGCTCATTACTTGCCTGCTTTGCCTCTCTAATCTTTCCTTGACTCAATCTATTCCAAAACCTCCAAAATGCTAGCTCAAAGAACATCCTACAATGGTGAATTGCAAGAGATGAATCTAATTAAGATGCATGCAATAAAAATTGATTCCTACAGCCCATTCTAGCTCTAGAGACTCATTAGGAAAATGGGTTCTTACCACTAAAGAAGATGGTGATGAGTCATTGATTGAAGAAGAGGAACCTTTTGTTGAAGAAGATGAAGAAGGAGCTGAAATTGAAGGTGATGCTTGCCCAGCCCTCATGCAAGCAACCAATTGAAGAGATTGAGAGAGGTAGAAGACCGGTGAATGGGAAGAAGAACTTCCAGGAACATAAAAGAAGAGAAAAGAATTTGCGGAAGAAGATAATGGAGATGATGTTCCAAGCTTCAATGCTTCCACATGCAAAGCCCTGCTACTAACGTGGATTGAGAGAATTGAGGAAATGAATGGGAAGAAAAGAAGACAGCAGAGAGGAGTTCTCTGAAACTGAGATGGAAGAGAGGACAGAGGGTTAAAGATGGTGGATGGTTTTAAAACAAAAAGTCTATGGTGCCCGACTCTTTTGCCCGAATTTGTGCTCGGTCCGAGCTGGAGGTCCAGCTGGACCTCCAGCTGAACCTCATGTTTATAACAATTTAAGAAAGCCCGCCCTGGAGTTCGGTTTTTCCACCTGAAATTTCATTTGCCCAAAAACCCTGCAAATGCCCTAGAGAGAGAAGTCGACAATCGCTCATCTCTCTCGGCCGACAGCTCATCTCTCTCGGCCGGAAGCTCATCTCTCTTAGGCAGCGCACTCCTGGCGCGCGGCATCTCCTCCAAAAACACCTCTTCAACTGTGCCCCTCCTTTGGTAGTCCCCAACCTTCACCCTTCTTGACTGTACCACGTCTCTCCTGGGGCAGAGGCAGCTCGGGCCAGCCTGGCGGCGGCATCGAAGAGATCCGTTTCTACCCTACCACTCTCGCCTCCTTCCTCCTCCCTCCCGACTTCCGCCTCACCCTCGTCTCCGGCCGCCTCAACTTCCCCGCCCCTGCCTCCGCCGCAGAGGTCGCTGAGGTCGGCATCTCCTACAGCCTCTTTCACTCTTCTTTGCTGGTCAATGGGAGATTTCTCCATATGACACGGCCTCTTTCACTCTTCTCTTCTTTGTTTAGATTAGATAGTTATTAACGGTGGTGATTAGCCCTTTTGGGTGTGTTAATGATTTTGACTAGTTTTATTGGGAATGATTTGTGTTTCTTATTTCAATTGGGTTTTTGTTCTAACTTTGTTTAGATAGGTAGGTTAATGGTAAGACGACAATTTCTATCATGTTACATGGTGAGAAACTTCATAGAAAGGATCCCAATATATAGAAGAAAAAAACCACTTCCTTCAAATTCAATATTCAGTTTTACTCCAATTTTTGGTTCTATTATTGTAAGAGCATAAAATGACTCACAACGTGTAGGGAGTGGAGCTGAGAGCTCTCTGGTTGAACACGGCTGCTTGCTTGAAACTTGGAGAAGGGAAGAAGAAGAAAATAGTCAGAGGACCCTGGCTGTGGGCAGCGCAGGGCTCTCCGATGCCTAAGTTAGTATGAGAACTAGACTAAGGATAGAGATTTTAGGGAAGAGGATTGTAAGCGCATAAAATGTCACTCACAAAGATAGGGGGTGTAGCCGGAGCTCTTTGGTTGAACACCAATGCATGCCTGAAGCCTAGAAGAAAGGAAGAAGAACAATAGGAGGTCAGAGGACCCTGGCCTGGGCCGCTCAAGGCTCTCCGATGCCTAAGTGCTGGAACTGGACTAAGGATGGTGAATGAGAATGGGGAAGAAGATGATACCAGCGTGTGGTTCTCTCGGAAAGGAGAGATCTGGCATATGGTTTTGTGTATGGTGGGTTGGATCGGATGTTCGATCATCTGCCCCCATTCCTCTCTGCGCCTGCTGCTTATATCGATAGGGTGAGGGAGAGAGTTGACTTTGGAGAGAGAGGGAGAGAGTGCTCTGCAGCTCTAACAGGAAGTCTAATCGCAGTCCATTTGTCCCGTCAGGCCATACCCTGGCATCTTGGGAGCGGTGGACGCCAATCTGTCAAGAAGCATGGAGGATGGGTGGCTCTGCCAGATGATATGGGCGGTGCCCTTGTCTTGTCGTACGTGCTGTAGCGTGCTTAAGTGTCCATGGGAGGACAGCTGTCAGCCCCCGCCATGGGTAGTTTCCTGGTACTATAACCGAGGTGTGAACGATCTGGGGTGCTTGGTGCCGAGGTCGGGAGCAACCTTGACTTGGTTGGAGACCTCGCAAGGGTGCCGAAGTGGAATCACTTGGCCAAGCTGAAGTCCATCGCCGGGCTGGGGATGCCCTGCCGAGGTGGAGCTTATGAGCGTATGGCCGAAGTGGAATCACTTGGCCAAGCTGGAGGCTGGCACCGTTGTCGAGACTAAGCAATGCCGAGATGGGCTAGCTGGTGCGGAAGTCCCGGATGTTGTATCTAACAGGGATACCGGTGAGTTCGGGAATATCCCCACACAATAGCCCCCAACTTCTGAGCTCATTAGACTTCTCTTTGAGGTCAGAAGCTAAGTATCATGGAGGATGACACTTGTGCCTTGGAGCTGTTTGTCGCTTGAGATTGGTGGTCTTCAGTCAACTGGTTCGTCACCAGCTGAGAGATGGAGGCATGACCAGGTGGTTCGTCGCCAGAGATGTAGTCTGTATATTGCCTAGCTGGAGAGTGCCAAGCTGAGGAGGGGCACTGCTGCCGAGTTGGCGAGAGTTGTAACCGAGACATGACCAGCAGGCTCGTCACCAGATGTATTCTCGTTGGCCGGTCGTCTGGTACTGTTACTAAGATGCCATGTGGCCAAGACCAACATGAGGCTGAGCCAGTGAGAGGTCGTAACCAGCACGCGGATGGAGGTCGTGGATGTGGTTTGGACCAGCATGACGTTGTCCCAGCGTTAGGCCGGAGCCAGCACGTGATGGACCAGCATGAGGTCGAGCCTGCATGGGCCGAGCCATAATGAGGTGGGACGCGATGGAGACATGCTCGCTATCTGGCTTGAGAACCGTGATGCATGCCTAGCATGACGTGCCTGCTATCTGGTATGAGTACCGGGATGCTCGTGGCACGCTTTTGGAGACATGCCGGCTATCTGGCTTGAGAACCGAGATGCACGCATAGCGTGACGTGCCTGCTATCTGGTATGAGTACCGAGATGGTCGTGGCACGCTTTTGGAGACATGCCGGCTATCTGGCATGAGAACCGAGATGCACGCTTAGCATGACGTGCCTGCTATCTGGTATGAGTACCGAGATGCTCGTGGCACGCTTTTGGAGACATACCGACTATCTGGCTTGAGAACCGAGATGCACGCATAGCATGACATGGAGAGTACCCACTGGCTCGTCACTAGGGGCGTGCTTGCAATCTGGCATGAGTACTGAGATGCTCACATAGCACGAAGTGGAGAGGACACACTGGCTCGTCACCAGGGGCGTGCCGGCAATCCGGCATGAGTACCGAGATGCTCACATAGCACGAAATGGAGAGTCCGGGACATGACCAACTGGCTTTGGATAGTCCGGTAAACCAGCACGAGGCCGAACCTACATGACGCGGAGGCCAGCATGTGGGCGACACCATCGTGACATGGAGAATCCGACGCGTAGCCGATAATCTGGCATTGCTGTCGCGATGCACGAAGTCGAGATCTGGCACGTAGCCGAGATGCAAGAGATCGAGATCTGGCGCGCGGCCGAGATGTGGGTGGCCTGGATGACTAATGGCGGTAGAGGACCGTGCGATCAAGGCTGACAGCAGAGGACCGTGCCGTCGAAATGACAGTAGAAGGTCGTACGATCGAAGCCGACAGTAGAGGGTCGTGCCGCTTGTTGGAATTTGTGATGCCTTGAGAAGTCTTATGAAGCATTGAAGTGTTTAGTATCTCAAGTATCATTTTGTGTTGGAATTATTGTCAACACAATGTCACAAGTGTGGTGTTGATAGTGTGGTGTTGATAGAGCTTCAAAGAGAAAACAGAGCTGAAACAGTACAGGAAATCAGAATTCCTGAAGCAGTGTGGCCGGTCGACCGGGGACCCCACGCGGTCGACCGGGCAAGAGAAGTCTGCAGAAGACAGTCTCAGTTAGCTCCCAGTTATTTGTTGCCACAGTGTGTCGCCGGTCGACCAAGGACCCCACGCGGTCGACCGAGCACGGGAAACCAGAATTGCGCAGAAATAGAAGTTTTGCACGAAAATTCAGGAAACTTATGTATTTCATTTGGGACTCTTTCTAAACGAATTCTAGCCTAATTTGAACACTCTTTAGGGTTACCATAACCTTTATAAAGGCTTGCTAAGTTCGTTTTCATTAGGAGAGAAGAGAAGAGAGAACAAAAGAGAGGGTTTTGGAGAGAAGAGTGATTGGAGAAGAAGGTGCTGCTGTGTGCTGTTGTGCTGCAAGTTTCTACAGCAAGTTGGACGAAAATATGCTCATGAAGATGGTGATTCGTCCATAGATAAGTGTCTCTCTTTTTATGCTTTAAATTTCAATTTGTAAGGGATTGAGAGAGAGAGATTGTAGAGGGGAAGTGCTGTAGAAAAGTTCTTTACTTTAATTCTGTAGAACATCAAGTTAGTGCTTGGTGTTAGGGGTTTGGTGATCCTATCTGTTGGTGCAGATAAATTGTAAAGGGGGTAGGTGCTTCCTAGATAGTTGGTGCTATCTGAAACTTAAGGGTTGGTGCTCTTTGTCGTTGGTGCGACTAAATAGATTCAGACCTGTTCCGGATCGGTGTTCGGACAGTCTTTGAACCGTGGACGTAGCCTTTTCGTGAACCACGTTAAATCTGGTGTCCTTGTGTGATTTGATTTGCTTTTGTTGTTAAATTGGACCTGTTTTTTAGGGATCACTGATTCACCCCCCCTCTCAATGATCGCGATATCTAACAATTGGTATCAGAGCTCCAAGGCTCCCTTGATAAGCTTAACACGCTAAGGGTGATCTCTTGTCAAATCACATGGCATCCAATACAGGGAATATGAAAGCACCTTTGTTTGATGGTTCTAATTACTCCTTCTAGAAGATCAGAATGCAGGCTTTCATCAAATCACTTGGCTATGATGTCTGGGAGACTCTCAGAGTCGGTTACAATACTGCCATCGTACCCACTGATGCTGCAACGAAGAAGTTAGCAGACAATGACTCCAAGGCGCAGAATGCACTCTTTAGTGGCCTTGTGGACAGCGAGCTGGTCAAAGTAATTGCAGGCAAAACAGCCAAGGAAATATGGGACAAGTTGAAAAGCATTCATGAAGGAGATGAGAAGATCAAAGAAGCGAAATTGCAAACTCATCGCTCTCAATTCGAGTCTCTTCGCATGGAGGAAAGCGAGAATGTTGACTTGTATATGCAACGAGTGAATGAAGTCACGAATGACATTCGTGGACTAGGGGGGAGATTAAAGAACCAGTCATCGTCAAAAAGGTTCTAAGATCTCTTCTTCCCTGGTTTGATTTAAAAGTCTCAGCCATAGAAGAAGCCAAGGATCTGAATGAATTTACCATGGATGAGTTGCATGGTTCACTCACTGCCTATGAGATGCGCATAGGTAAGACGTCTTCATCTGATAGAGAAGCGGCCTTCAAAGTTCAGAAAAAGGGAAAAGAGACTGCTGGTCATGATGCTGATACTGATGATGATGAGCTTGAGGCTCAATTAGTTAGAAAGCTGAAGAAAGGAAGCAATGGAAAGTACAAAGGGAAACTACCCTTTAAATGCTTCAATTGTGGCGGTGTTGGTCACTTTGCTGCGAAGTGTCCGCTGAAAGAAAACAATGATGATGACTCTTATGTTGATAAGAGTAAATGGAAGAAAAATTTCAGAAAGAGGGGCAAAGCAAAAAGCTTCATCAGTCAATATAATGACAGCACGTCTGAAACTTCAGACGATGATGAATCAGCCGAGGCAATTGAAGCTCTATTCATGGTTACTGTTGAAGAAGAAGAGGAGCAAGAGCCGGAAGAGGAAGAGGAGGCTGAGGTCAATCTTGAAGAAGAACTCATTACCGCACTTGAGGAGCTTAGCATGGAACGAAAAACAAGTAAGAAAAATCTGAAACTTCTTCATGAATCTGAAAGTTCAGTTATTGCTTTGAAAACTCAAGTTGAAGAATATAAAAGAATGGTAGAAGTCCTAGAAATACAAATCAGTACCAAAACTGAGGAAGTGGTGAAACTTGAAAATGAAATCCTTGGAGCAAGGACTGAAAATATACAAATGAATCAAAAGCTCAAGGAATTCCAAGCAATCAAGGGAACATTGAAGCTAAATGAAATACTGAAAGTTCAAAGGCCTCCTCACTTCAAATTTGGTCTAGGATTTGAGAATGGAGAATCCTCTAAGATTACACCTCCTGAAAAGACAAAACCTGTGAAGCCCACTCAGCCTAGAAAAGAGTCCATTCATGTGAGAAAGGAAATGAAGTCTAACCAGCCACAAAGAAGATTCAAATTTTATGGTTACTGTTATCATTGCAATAGATATGGACATAAAAGGGCTGAATGCAAATTCTATGTTAGAAACAGCCCATTTGTGACTAGGAAGCCTTTTTCAATCCTAAACAGCCACAAAACTGAGTGCTATAAGTGTCATAATTATGGACACTTGACTAGGGATTGTAGGTTGCCTATTGCTAACCAATTTCAGGTTGAAAAGAAACCCAAGTTAGTTAAGGCATGGAGGGCAAAGAAAAGGGAAGATAATTCCAAGGAATCTCTCATTGTGCAAATGGCATTCAATGCACAAAAGAAGGCAGCACCATGGGTCCTTGATAGTGGCTGTTCAAGCCATATGACAGGTGATAAGGAAAAAATCATCAAATTACAGCACTATGAAGGCGGATCAGTGAAGTTTGGTAACAATGATGGTGCCAAAATCTGCGGAAAAGGTGTTGTTCAGCTAAATGCAAACAAGATCAGATCAGAAGAGGTCTTATATGTGTCTGGACTGAGACACAACTTGCTTAGTGTGAGCCAGATCTGTGACAAAGGCCACGAAGTTGTCTTCACTAAGAATGGGTTTGCTATCAAGAAGTGTAGCAACGGCAAAACAGTGGCTGCTGGATCTAGGACTGCTGGAAATCTCTATACATTGTCAGATGGAGCTGAAAAGACTTGCTTGATGAGTCGGACAGAGGAAAGTCGGTTGTGGCACAAACGCCTTGGGCATCTAAACTTTGATAACATGTCAAAGATTTGCAATTCAAAGGCTGTCAGAGGTATGTCTACAGTTGAAAAGCCTTCCAACCCCATTTGTGATTCTTGCCAAAAGGGAAAGCAAACAAGGGTAATGTTCAAGTCAAAGGAGCATCATTCAAAGAAACCTCTTGAGCTAGTGCACACTGATCTCTGTGGACCGATGCGAACTCAAAGCACCAATGGAGATAAGTATTTTATGTTATGCATTAATGATTATACTCGTATGACATGGGTATTGTTTCTTAAGCATAAAACATCAAGCACTTGATCGTTTTAAAGTGTTTAAAGCACAGGTTGAAAATATGCTTGGAAAACGTATCAAGATTTTAAGGTCTGATCGAGGAGGTGAATTCACATCTGAAGAGTTCACTAACTATTGTGAGCACCATGGCATTCAAAGACAATATTCAGCCCCTAGAACTCCACAGCAAAATGGAGTTGTGGAACGGAAAAATCGCACCGTGCAAGAGATGGCTCGCACAATGCTAACTGAGAGCAAGCTAGCTGACAAATACTGGAAGGAGGCAATACATACGGCGGTATACCATATCAGAATCGATGCTTGATCAGGCCACATGAAGACAAAACTCCTTATGAGCTATGGTTTGGGAGAAAAGCAACAGTCAAGCACTTCAGAGTCTTCGGTAGCAAGTGTTACATCAAGCGTCTTGAACAAAATTCGGGCAAATTTGAAGAAAGAGCTGATGAAGGTATATTTCTGGGTTACTCCTCCTCTAGTAAGGCTTACTGATGTCTTAACAAAAGAACCAGAAAAATCATAGAAAGTGCCGATGTTAGAATTGATGAAAACCGTGAATCAAAGAATGTAACTCATAATGACAGTCCAGTTTATGAGGACTCGAGTGAGATTGATGATGAAGTGGCTGAACCTAATGATTCTGAGAAATCAAAGGATGACTCAGAGGATGCTACACCTAGAAAGAAAAGCACTTGGGTAGAGCAACACCCTAAGGATCAAATCATTGGAGATCCTGAGGCCGGTGTTAAAACAAGACAAAGTGTAGTTAGCAATTACTCACTTGTGTCCGCCATTGAACCCAAGACTGTGGCTAAAGCCAGTCTCGATGAAAGTTGGTTGAAAGCTATGCATGAGGAGTTGGAGCAAATTGAGAAGAACTCCACATGGGAACTAGTTTCTAGACCTACCGATAAGAATGTTATTGGTACTAAATGGGTCTTTCGGAATAAGCTGAATGAAGATGGTCAGGTCATACGAAACAAAGCAAGGTTGGTTTGTAAAGGCTATGCTCAAGTTGAAGGCATAGATTTTGAAGAGACCTTTGCACCGGTGGCTCGTCTGGAAGCCATTCGTATGTTTCTTGCATTGGCTGCATAAAAAACCTTCAAGGTATTTCATATGGATGTAAAGTCAGCCTTCTTGAATGGATTACTTGAAGAAGCGGTCTACATTGAGCAACCTGATGGTTTTCTCATTAGCAAAAATTCAGACCTAGTGTGCAAGTTGAAAAAGGCTCTTTATGGGCTGAAACAAGCGCCAAGGGCGTGGTATGCAAGGCTGGACCTCTATCTCCGCAAGATCGGCTTTGGAAAAGGACTGGTTGATAGCAATCTTTATGTCAAAACAGAGTTGAGCAAACAGCTGGTTGTCATTGTTTATGTCGATGACATAATCTTTGGTGGCAATGATGAGGAAATGTGCAGGAATTTTGCTGAAGAGATGAAGAAAGAATTTGAGATGTCAATGCTTGGAGAACTAAAGTTCTTCCTTGGTTTACAAGTTCAGCAGCTGAAACATGGTATCTTCATATCACAGATGAAATACATCAAGGAAATGCTGAAGCGTTTTAACATGGAAGACAGCAAGCCAGTGAGCACACCAATGACAACGAACACAAAGCTAAGCAAAGATGATAAGGGTTCGTCCGTTGATCACACCACTTATCGTTCTATGATAGGAAGCTTGCTTTATTTGACTGCTACAAGACCGGTCTTCTGCAAGCAGTATGTATGGTGGCTCGATTTCAAGCATCACCAACTGAGACGCACCTTACAGCAATAAAAAGGATATTTCGATATCTGAAAGGTACCATGGAGCTTGGCATTTGGTATCCTAAAGGCAAATCCTTCACTCTTGTTGCATACTTTGACGCCGATTGGGCTGGATGTATAGATGATCGCAAGAGTACAAGCGGTGGTGCATTCTATCTCGGTGAAAGGTTGGTGGCATGGCACAGTAAGAAACAAGATTCAGTATCCCTTTCTACAGCGGAAGCGGAATATATTGCAGCGGCAACTTGTTGTGCGCAAGTGTTATGGATGCGGCAAATGCTCTCTGATCTAGGAGTTCCGACAATGGATCCTACGCCGATCCTCTGTGACAACACAAGTGCAATTCACATCTCTAAGAATCCTGTTCAGCATTCTAGAACGAAGCATGTTGCAATCCGCTATCACTTTCTCAAGGAAAAGGTTGCAGACGGTGAGGTAAAGTTAGAATATGTTCCAACTACTGAGCAAGTTGCTGATATCTTCACAAAACCTCTGCCAAAGGAAGTCTTCGAGTATCTCCGGAAAAAATTAGGAGTTACTCACTCTCCTAATCCTTAGGAGTTGTGCTTGAAGGGGGAGCAATGTATTCCTTGAATATCCTATTCGCTCCTTGGTTGGTCCCTTTGGACTTGTTGTCAAAGGGGGAGAAAGCTATGCTAGGAGAAGTTATGCAAAGAAGTTATGCTATGATAGCTTGGGGGAGATTGGTATCAAGAATGTGAATGTGAAGATCTTGATTTTGTTGTTTTTTTTAAGACAGGGGGAGTCTATGGTTCTGAAGAAGCTTCATGAAGGTCAACTGGTTCAAAGTGTTCCAAGTGTTGAAGTTCCAAGTGTTGCCAACAATTCCAAAGGGGGAGATTGTTGGAATTTGAAATGCGCTATGCTAGGAGAAGTTATGCGAAGAAGTTATGCTATGATAGCCTGGGGGAGATTGGTATCAAGAATGTGAATGTGAAGATCTTGATTCTGTTGTTTTTTTAAGACAGGGGGAGTCTATGGTTCTGAAGAAGCTTCATGAAGGTCAACTGGTTCAAAGTGTTCCAAGTGTTGAAGTTCCAAGTGTTGCCAACAATTCCAAAGGGGGAGATTGTTGGAATTTGAGATGCCTTGAGAAGTCTTATGAAGCATTGAAGTGTTTAGTATCTCAAGTATCATTTTGTGTTGGAATTATTGTCAACACAATGTCACAAGTGTGGTGTTGATAGTGTGGTGTTAATAGAGCTTCAAAGAGAAAACAGAGCTGAAACAGTACAGGAAATCAGAATTCCTGAAGCAGTGTGGTCGGTCGACCGGGGACCCCACGCGGTCGACCGGGCAAGAGAAGTCTGCAGAAGACAGTCTCAGTTAGCTCCCAGTTATTTGTTGCCACAGTGTGTCGCCGGTCCACCGAGGACCCCACGCAGTTCGACCGAGCACGGGAAACCAGAATTGCGCAGAAATAGAAGTTTTGAACGAAAATTCAGGAAACTTATGTATTTCATTTGGGACTCTTTCTAAACGAATTCTAACCTAATTTGAACACTCTTTAGGGTTACCATAACCTATATAAAGGCTTGCTAAGTTCGTTTTCATTAGGAGAGAAGAGAAGAGAGAACAAAAGAGAGGGTTTTGGAGAGAAGAGTGATTAGAGAAGAAGGTGCTGCTGTGTGCTGTTGTGCTGCAAGTTTCTACAGCAAGTTGGACGAAAATATGCTCATGAAGATGGTGATTCGTCCATAGATAAGTGTCTCTCTTTTTATGCTTTAAATTTCAATTTGTAAGGGATTGAGAGAGAGAGATTGTAGAGGGGAAGGGCTGTAGAAAAGTTCTCTACTTTAATTCTGTAGAACATCAAGATGGTGTTTGGTGTTAGGGGTTTGGTGATCCTATCTGTTGGTGCAGATAAATTGTAAAGGGGGTAGGTGCTTCCTAGATAGTTGGTGCTATCTGAAACTTAAGGGTTGGTGCTCTTTGTCGTTGGTACGACTAAATAGATTCAGACCTGTTCTGGATCGGTGTTCGGACAGTCTTTGAACCGTGGACGTAGCCTTTTGGTGAACCACGTTAAATCTGGTGTCCTTGTGTGATTTGATTTGCTTTTGTTGTTAAATTGGACCTGTTTTTAAGGGATCACTGATTCACCCCCCCCCCCCTCTCAGTGATCGCGATATCTAACACCGCTGTCATCGAAGCTGAAAGATCGTAGGGGACATCTAGCAGCCCCCCGACCTGGAGATCTCTGTCGAGCTATAGACATCCGCCGAGCTGGAGGCTGTCTGGTGGTGATTGGAGTCGCCTTGTCGGGGACTCACTAGTCAAGTCGAAGGTGTGGGGCATTCTGGCAAGGCTGCCGAGTCGGAGCACTACTGGCCAGGTGGAGCGGTACAGCCGAGCTGGAGTACCACTTCCGAACTGGATCGTCCTGGAAGCGCTGCCGTGCTGGAGCAGGGCTACCGAGCTACAGAACTGGTGTATTCTAGAAGCACTGCCGAGCTACAGAAGATGCCTGTCACTGGCTGCGGCTATTTGAAATATGGCTGGGGTTTGATCCCGTTGAGGAGTTTGTAGACCTGACCCTTAGTTCTCGAAAGGAGGAATATGGCCATGTTTGGTATCTCTACTCTTTTTCTGACAGACCCAGTAAAAGTAGAGCCATAAAAAAAAGAGTCATACAAAGAAGAGGCTAAAATAGAAAAACATGTTTGGTAATGCACAAATCTATTTTAAATAGACCGTTTGGTATGCCCTTTTGTTTGCCTCTTTTTAAGGGATTTGCCTCTTATTAAGAAGGGTATTTATGTCATTATCAATACTCATGTATTGAAATGAATATAAACCCATGCTAGGATCCTTGTAAAAGATTTTTATCACCCAAAACAAATGCCTTTATCAAATGTCCTAAAATTTTTAATCTCAAGACATCCCTTTATCAAATGGTAAGGACGTTTTTTTTTCTAATACCTTACAATCATTGCCTTCTCTCAAGCTTTTGATCAAATAATAGCAATATCTAATCGGTCCTAACTTCGCTAGATGCCTAATAAAAAAACCCATCCTTTAGGTGGTGAAATCAATGACCTCAACAACATACATAAAAAAACCTATCCTTCATGCGGCTGTTTAAGCAATACTCCTTTGACACTTCAAGAAGAAGTTCCTATGATATGCAGGCTTCAACAGACATATTTGTATCACCCTCAAGGTGCAAATGGATATCATTTTCTGATTGGCTTGTTGAATAAATTAATCTCTTTATTTAGCGAGTTAGGATTTCAATGACTCTAAAAAAATTAGTTGTAAAACATCCAAGCTTTTGTAGGTCTCTTCTACTTTCTCAACACATTTGTGCAGCAAAGATCATGACTTATGCAGCACTGCAGTCCCAAACCAAAACTTGGCATTAGAGACTATGTTTATATTTTGAATCAGTATGCTTTTCTTTCTATCTTAATAAACAAATTTCGTTTTGCAACCACAATTTAAGCATGATGCTGCAACAAACACAACAGCTATTTCCCCTTTTCAATACTCATCCATCAAAAATCACTATAACCATCACCAAAAATGATATACAAACCAACTAAACTAGAGTTTTCCTTGATGAATGAAGAACACCCAAATCAAATCAGTTCGATCTCACATCAAACACTGCATAAAAGGAAATCTAAAGGAAAGCTCAAAACAACATTTACCATGTATCAAATACATTTACAATCTCTCTATCTTAATGAACATAATCTGTTCTGCAGCCACAATTTAAGCATGAAGCAGCAACAAACACAACAGCTATTTCCTCTTTTCAATACTCATTCGTCCAAAATCACTATAACCATTATAAAAAATGATATACAAACCAACTAAACTAGAGTTTTCCTTGATGAATGAAGAACACCCAAATCAAATCAGTTCGATCTCACATCAAACACTGCATAAAAGGAAATATAAAGGAAAGCTCAAAACAACATTACCATGTATCAAATACATTTACAACCCATGATGGACCCTATAAGGAAAGCTCAAAACAACACCTCAACACTCAAACCGGATTCAATTGGTAACTTTTCTTTTCCATATTCAACAAGAACAAAAGGAAACAGAACATAGAAGTGTAATATTCCCTCCCATAACAAAATGATTACCCAACCATCACCTATCCTATAAATACCAAAACAACTACAAAACACATATACCTTCAGGTATTCTGTCCATCGGTCCTGTTCCATCTCCACACATCCTGTATTCGGGAACACTAAACATTAAGAAAAAAACAGAAGCACACACAAATTTCTAACATCATGTATGAATGTATAACGAGTCCAGCATCACGGTTTAAAGCAATTATATTAAACTGAACCAAAACCAACCTCCAACATCAACAAGATAACTAAACTTACATAAACAAATAAATTAGAATTTAGACCACATGGGCCAGGTCTACTTCATTTAGCATACTTCATTTAGCAATCTAAAGTTCCAAACTCCCAAAGCAGGGCATGCTACTCAAATCAAAAGGGTTGGCCACATTTTTAGGTCAAGGCAAGAAACCAAAGTGAAAGAGCAAGATCGAATCCTAGAGGGGGGGGGGGGTGAATAGGATGCAATTAAAAATTTAAGCCACTTTTAAACATTTTGATTTTTAGGTGACTTATGCTTTGATGATAGTAAGCTAGCTTCATAAAAGAGAGAGTTATTTGAGTCAATCATACACATTCAAAAGACAAACACATCTTTTAATCAAGCTCATACCCAATTAAGAGTTCACCAATCATGAAAGGAAAGTAACCACAAATCACCATAACACAATCAAATATAGTGGTTCGGCCAAGATGCCTACATCCACTCCCGGTAACCTTACCGGATTTCACTAGTCAATTCAAGGTTTAGGATCACCTCAAACCTTACAACCACATCATTATGCTTTTCAAGGTTAAGCATGAACCTTTACAACACTATATGTGCTTTTCAAGGCTAAGCACCAACCATTACAACATTGATTTTTCTCTTAAGTGAAATGCCTATTTGTGCATGGGTAAGAGAACAAGTAAAACACAGTGGTTTGCCTCTAGATAGGCTGAATGGACAATGATAATGTTTATGACTAATGCATGAACTAGAAAATTCACTTTCTCTTTTTAAAAGGATGTAACTTCAATTAATGCAAAGGATGATGATCAAATGTAAGAGAAAGAGTTGTATTACTCAACACATGGTTTGTCAAAAGTTCAAACTTAAAACAATTAGTTTTGAAAGTTAATGTTCAAAAACACATGTGAATGAGAAGACTTATGTTGATTTCATAATGCAAATACTTTTCAAAGATCAAGGCATGTTATGAAAAGAAACAACATCTTTAGAAAAGGCCTAACACTTTGATCATGCTCAGGAAAACAAAGATTAAAAGTCTAAGCATGAAAAAGAGATAGAGATTTAGAAAGCACACCCATTTTAAAGGTCAAAGATTGAAAGGTTGAAAATGCTTCCATGATCCCTTTTGAAAAGCTCTTGTAAAGTTCCTCTCCTTTGGGCTCAAATGATCTCAAAAATTCAGCAAACTTTCCCAAAGAGAAAGTCACTTTTTATAGAAAAAGTGTTCCCAACGGATAGCTATCGGCTAGCCGAGAACTTGGTGTCGGTCAACCGATAGCTTAACGGTCATACGCAACGGCTATATTTTTGAAAAATTTGCTGACCAAGAAACACTTGTCGGTTTGACCGACATCATCGGTCGACCGACCTTGGAACCGACTTAGGAACCGATAAAGCAAAAAGTCCAAAAATGAAGCTTTCTGATATTGGGACCGATGAACTCTCGGTCCAGAGTTTTAAGCACTATCGGTTGACCGATAGGAGCCGAGGATCTGACCGACAGAGAAGATCTGAAAGTTGAAGCTCTCTGGAACTGGAACCGACAGTCTATCGGCTGGGCTCGGTTCTAGTGTCGGCTGACCGATAAGAGCCGACAGAGGGACCGACAGAATGTGGAAGCAGAAAACATAAAGATCTGAAGATTTTTCCAAGTAAAAACAAAGCTTATGAAAGAAAGATATGCAAGAGAAACCCATGAATGAGAGAGAGATCAAGATGAGACAATGAATGCATCCAATCAAATTGCAACAAAATAAACACTCTAACACAAAGGGGGGCCAATGAACCATTTAATCAGACCATAACCATGTTAATCCAAGATGAGAAACCATTGAAGGGTTAATGAACTTCTTCTTGAAAACCTGAAAACAGTTCCTTCTTGCAATGTCCATATAGTGAAACTGTTCAATCTAATCTATATTCCCATTCTGCAGACAGAAAACAAATGATGAGTTAGTATAAATATAATCTATTTACCCAGTTCCATTACTCTGAGCCACAAGAAAATGAGAAATTTACTTAATGAAAATAAAGAAAAACGACATTGCTTATGTTTTTGTAAATCTTTTGGAGTTGAGAATCCAACTAACCAGAGGCAATGGCTACTTCAGAAGCCTTGAGGTTATATTTGGCATCCTTTTGAGGGATCGTCAATAGTGGAAAGTGAGTTGTCTAATGCAAAGGGTGCAGGCCCTTGGAAATCCCAATTCTAGGTAAATGAGATTGAATCCTTCTTCACAAAATAAGGTTGAATTTCAATATGTTCGTCATCTCTGGGTATCACTCTGATGGCCCTGAACTGTTTGGGGTCCAAGTCAAACTAATGTCTGAGGTATCGATTCTGATTTGTGTCATATGCCATCGATGCATTATCCTTATTTCATTTAAAACAATGGCTGTGAAGGATTCATATCCACCATAGCTAAAAAAAAATGCACTAATCCTTAAAACCCCCACTCAATAGTATCCATAAAAGAAATGAAAGCCAGAAACATCAACATCCTAAAAATCCCAAACATCAACAGAAATCCAAAACTAAAAAAACCCCTTTCAAATAAATTTCACTTCTAGCAATTCAAAGGGGAAACAGAAAAGTCCAATAAGATGAGAATCAAAACCCTACCTAGAAACAAAAGGGTAGACATAACTCACTGTTGGAGACGATCTCACTACTGGAGACGATCTTGTAGAGCTCGGGCACGACTACCGGAGAGGAGAGACGGAGAGGATCCCAACTGCGTTGGCTAGAAATGAGAAGAAGAAGGAGACGAAAGGGGAAAGAAGAAGGTGAAATAGTGTTTGGGAGTCTCATAGCAACCATCGGAAGGGTTTTTGTACCAGGGATTTTCGGTGGAAATAAAATAGCGCCTGAGGGTATTTTAGTCTTAAAAATTATCTCCGCCTCTATATTTTAAAGGGCCAATGCCTCTTATTTCCAGGTCACCGATTTTGGAGCATTTCAAAAGTAGAGGGTTTACCTCTAAAAGTCTAAAGTTTGTAGAGAAAAAATACATATGCCAAACACCTCTATTTTTTCAATGCTCTGATCGTTTTAGACATTTAGAGGAATAGAGGCTTGAAATAGACCTCCCAAACATGGGCTATGTGCTGAGATCCCTTGAAGCGTAGCCGTTAGAGCTGGCCTCGTCCAAAATCTGCCGGATTATTTGCTTGACTTGTTGGTCAAGCCATTGTCTCAAGTTTTCACCGTCCTCCGATTTCCGCTCCAGTTTTCTTGAAGGGTTGCTGGAATGGCTGCGTGGCGGTTCAGTTGAAGGAGATTTGGAGGATGGTGTTGGCGTTGCCGCCCTATTTTACAGCTGTTGTTGAAGTTTATGGATCAACTCGTCTTACTCTTGGAGGACGACAAGGTTTCGGGCCCTGACATCCGCGAGAAGAGAGCTGTCATCGTCGTCGATCTGACGACGGAGTTTGGTTTGTTGGGGATCCCCCAGTCGAAGGCTATCTCGCTGGGAAGGTGTTGTCACCCCCTTCGGAGATGAACCTGACTGAGAGCGAACTCTTGGAAAGCTTGTCGCACCAGATCATGCCCTGGACCTCTTCTGGCAAGGGACCAGTGGCAGTTTCGGTGGCAGTGTCGATGGTTCTTTTCCCTTTCTGGTTCTTCGAGGCATGGTCTTTGGGAAGATGACTTTTTGATCGGTTTCCCACAGACTGTACCAATTGTAAGTGCATAAAATGACTCACAAGGTGTAGGGAGTGGAGCTGAGAGCTCTCTGGTTGAACACGGCTGCCTGCCTGAAACCTGGAGAAGGGAGGAAGAAGAAAGTAGTCAGAGGACCCTGGCTGTGGGCAGCGCAGGGATCTCCGATGCCTAAGTCAGTATGAGAACTAGACTAAGGATAGAGATTTTGGGGAAGAGGATTGTAAGCACATAAAATGTCACTCACAAAGATAGGGGGTGTAGCCGGAGCTCTTTGGTTGAACACCAATGCCTGCCTGAAGCCTAGAAGAAAGGAAGAAGAACAATAGGTCAGAGGACCCTGGCCTGGGCCGCTCAAGGCTCTCTGATGCCTAAGTGCTGGAACTGGACTAAGGATGGTGAATGAGAATGGGGAAGAAGATGGTACCAGCGTGTGGTTCTCTCGGAAAGGAGAGATCTGGCATATGGTTTTGTGTATGGTGGGTTGGATCGGATGTTCGATCGTCTCCCCCCATTCCTCTCTGCGCCTGCTGCTTATATTGATAGGGAGAGGGAGAGAGTTGACTTTGGAGAGAGAGGAAGAGAGTGCTCTGCAGCTCTAACAGGAAGTCTAATCGCAGTCCATTTGTCCCGTCAGGCCATACCCTGGCATCTTGGGAGCGGTGGACGCTAATCTGTCAGGAAGAATGGTGGATGGGTGGCTCTGCCAGATGATATGGGCGGTGCCCTTGTCTTGTCGCACGTGTTGTAGCGTGCTTAAGTGTCCATGGGAGGACAGCTGTCAGCCCCCGCCATGGGTAGCTTCCTGGTGCTATAACCGAGGTGTGAACGATCTGGGGTGCTTGGTGCCGAGGTCGGGAGCAACCTTGACTTGGCTGGAGACCTTGCAAGGGTGCCGAAGTGGAATCACTTGGCCAAGCTGAAGTCCATAGCCGGGCTGGGGATGCCTTGGCCGAGGTGGAGCTTATGAGCGTATGGCCGAAGTGGAATCACTTGGCCGAGCTGGAGGCTGGCACTGTTGCCGAGACTGAGCACTGCCGAGATGGGCTAGCTGGTGCGGGAGTCCCGGATGCTGCATCTGACAGGGATCCCGGTGAGTTCGGGAATATCCCCACACAATTATTATACTTAAATTTGTGTCTTTACGCTGTTTTGGAACATGATCAATGGGAGGATGTCATTTTCCATCTGAGTGCAGTTGACTTTATTTTTGCTATGCAATTGTAGCTTTGAGACTTAGATTTGTCAATCGGGTTCACATTATTCTCAGCTCTTATCTATTCGGGAACACAGAGAATGCACTTGGTTATTGTTTACTCTTTTTTCTTAGTTGTGGATTATGGTCATTTGTCAAACCATGCCTATCTGCTTTTTTGTATTTTTTGTTTTTTGTTGTTGGGATTATTTCGACTCACAATATCATTTGCACAAAATGTCATCTTCTAATACAATCTTTTTTGAATGTACTCCAAAATGCCGATTTGGACCCGGAGATATGAAATTATATACTTCTCGTACGCAATTGAATCCAAATAGAAAATTTTGGAAATGCCCAAATTGGAATGCAAGTGTGTTTAGGCTACCTCATAAACCAGTCACTATGTGTTGTTAAGGTTTAAAATCTGGCATTAACTATTTTTTGTGTGTAAAACTTTATGCAGGATGAAAATCGTTGTAGTGCGTTTCTTTGGAAAGATGAAGTAGCAAATTCCCAGCTTGCTGAAGCTAATTCAACGTCGTGTGAAAGAGAAAACTGGAGAGAATAAAAGAGCAATTTAATAGCGGTCGTTGAGAAGTTAGAAAGTTCTATGTGTGTTCTTATTGAAATAGAGAAAATTCGAAATGCATATCTTCGAAAAATTTATTATGCTATTATAGTTGCGTGCTGTATAATATTCTTAGTTTTATTGTTTAGCCTGGCATGAAATACATGCTCTGGGGATATGTTTTCCTTGAAAGTTTAAAAACATGTCTTGTGTTTGCAGGAACATGTAAGTTATGAATGGGCATTATGAATGTGATGGGAGATGTGATGTGCATATGTTTTCTTTGAAGGTATATTTTGTAGCCACATTTGTACTCAAATTTTCTTTAAAAATATGATGGGAAAAATTTGCATTCTCAACCAATATTTCTTTATTATTCACCGCTGATGGAAAAATGTATTTAGAATGTTGATTAGTTGTGTATATTTGATGTGCTGATTTGACAGATGTAGAATTGGTTGGAACTACAACACTTCCTTGCACTGATTTCTCCATATGACATGGGTATTTCAGTAATAATGTACTGTTGTACGTACAGGAAAAGAAAATAAAAAAAATGAAGTTAGAGGCCATATTTTGATGGAAATGGATGTAGTTTCCTTAACCGAGTTGAAAATGTGCCCGAGTTGAAAACATCGTGAAATTGATGATAATTAACTAAAAATTAGAAGATTTTGAGTCCATGATATGGACTTCGAAAGCCCCGAGTTTTGGGAAAAAAAAACCTTCGGGAAGTGGGCTAAAAAGTGTCCTAAACAGGGGTACCCAGCACTAAGTGCACAGATTTCCTTAACCGAGTTGAAAATGTGCCCGAGTTGAAAACATCGCAAAAGTGATGATAATTAAGTCAAAATTAGCAGATTTTGAGTCCATGATATGGACTTCGAAAGCCCTGAATTTCAGAAAAAAAAAAAAAAAACCGTCGGGAAGTGGGCTAAAAAGTGTCCTAAACAGGGGCACCCAGCACTAAGTGCGCAGATTTCCTTAACCGAGTTGAAAATGTGCCCGAGTTAAAAACATCGGAAACGTGATGATAATTAACTCAAAATTAGCAGATTTTGAGTCCATGATATGGACTTCGAATTAACTTATTGTAATTAACTGAAAAAGTGCCCGAGTTGAAAACATCGCAAACGTGCCGAATACCCCTGTTTGGCACAGTTTTCAGCCCACTTCCCGTGGGTTAAAATGGCTGAAAATTGGGGCTTTGAATGTCCATATTGTGAACTTAATATCTGCTAATTTTCACAAAATTACGATGGCGTTTGCCTATGTTTCAAACCACATACTTTTGCAACTCAGTTAAGAAAAACTGCAGAAACTGAACATGGGTACCCCTGTTTGGCACAGTTTTTAGCCCACTTCCCGAGGGTTTTTATGGCTGAAAACTAGGGCTTTGAATGTCCATATTGTGAACTTAATATCGGCTAATTTTCACAAAATTACGATGACATTTGCCTATGTTTCAAACTGCACACTTTTGCAACTCGGTTAAGAAAAACTGCAGAAACTGAACATGGGTACTCCTGTTTGGCACAGTTTTCAGCCCACTTCCCGAGGGTTTTTTTTGGCCGAAAATCAGGGCTTTGAAAGTCCATATTGTGAACTTAATATCTGCTATTTTTCACAAAATTACGACGACGTTTGCCTGTGTTTCAAACTGCGCATTTTTGCAACTCGGTTAAGAAAAACTGCAAAAACTTAACATGGGTACCCCTGTTTGGCACAGTTTTTAGCCCACTTCCCGATGGGTTTTTTTGTCCGAAAATCAGGGCTTTGAAAGTCCATATTGTGAACTTAGTGTCTGCTACTTTTCAGCTCATTACGATGACGTTTGCCTGTGTTTCAAACCGCGCACTTTTGCAACTCGGTTAAGAAAAACTGCTGAAACTGAACATGGGTTGCCCTGTTTGGCACAGTTTTCAGCCCACTTCTCGAGGGTTTTTATGGCTGAAAACTGGGGCTTTGAAAGTCCATATTGTGAACTTAATATATGTTAATTTTCAATATGCCACCAAAACAAATGCATTTTCACAAAAGTACATAAACTGTAGGATTCACACCCATACACATTCATAGAAAACACATCACCAAATGGTTCACAAAATCCATATATCCATACATCACACATCCACCTCATATAACCTTCTAACTATTTTCATCCACTCCATTTCTAATAAAAAAAATCCATCCAATTAGCTGAGTCCAATTGTTATGATGGAAAAAGCCATCAAATTAACTTGTAGCATTCTTTGCAGCAGACTGCTTTTCTTGACTTTTTGATTAATTTTAGAGCATCCTCCTGAAAAAATGGATTCAAAAGAATGAAGGGTTAGTAATGAAATTTGTTTTAGTAACCATGGATTCACTACACCAAAAATGAAAAATTGGAACGGATTACCGTTCCTAATCCGTGTGTTCCTAATCTGTTCATCCGTTCCAATTTTCTGTTTTTGGAACGGATTAACGGATTAGAAACGGTTTAGGAACGGATGAACAGATTAGGAACACACGAATTAGGAACAGTAATCTGTTCCAATTTTCCGTTTTTGGTGTAGTGATTCAACACAACAGATTTCTTAATCACAATAGAAACCAAAAACCCAAACAATAGAAATTGATTTTTCTCATGTTTCCTATCACCAATTCTCCAATCACAACATAAATAAAAAAAAATAGAAGAAATGGACTTAATATCAACATAAAAACCCAAACAGGCTGAAATTGATTTAACTTATATTTCCTATCACCAATTCTCCAATCACAACATAAATAAAAAACCCAAATAGAAGAAATGGAGAAATCAGAGTCTCTTATGTAATTCATGTGAGAGTCCATAACTTATGTGAGAGTCCATGACATTGTTCCATGCTTCATTCGGACGGGTCTTCTTAAAGGTTCAATTCAAGATCTACCGCCGAAACCTGCACATGCAACAAAAGTATATAAGGCCATATGCAATAAATTTAAGCACAACATATAGTAAATTGGGAGTATATGTACGGTTAAATTCACAGTATCTTGTGTGATGATCTCGTCTATTCCCACAGGATGTGTTATCATGGGACGATGATCGACCACCGTCACACCCTGCACATGCACGAAGTTGATAAGAATTAGATTGTGAATAATTGAAAGCTGTGTTTATTTGATTTCAAAAATAAAACGCTTAGTCTAACCTTCTTTGTCATCTTTTTGCTTGTTTTCCGACACTTCCTAATAATTGTCTCAATCTTAGACTGTCTTCTTTTCTCCGGCGGTCGGCCCTTCAGGCGGCGTTTGATAGGATCACACGCGGTTATTGCTCTCTTGCCAAGAAGGATTATCATCATGTTCTGAAGTTGAGGCTTTATGGACACCTATAGTCGTAGGTCTATTGAATATAGCAACCTCATTAGAAACATTTAGCTCAGCTTCGATCCTTTTTTTGATGTTTTTTGGGAGACGACAAACCCGATTCGCCTGGCATATCTTGCATAATATTCATGTACTTCCTCAATTGAACAAAATATCATTCCCCTTGGAGGTTCAATTACTACCTCTTCTAAGCTTTCACCTTCATCCAAGGGCTTCTCCATCTCAACGCTGTTTAATTCCTGCCCAGCTGTCCCAATTTCAATCTCATTGTCGTCTCCATCAAATTGGCGTGATAATTCATCTTCTTCCATGCATCTAAAAACAAATAAAGCATCAAGTGTTGAGAATAATTCATTGAAAACAAACATGCAAACTTGAATGAGATGGGCACATATTAAATGCATTGCATAAGTACACAAATAGCTCAACAGATTAATTCCACTCGGATCTACTGAATACTAATCAGTTTTGCCTAACAAAGTTCATCATAAGTGTTGGGTACCCCTGTTTAGGACAGTTTTCAGCCCAACTTCCTGATGGTTTTTTCTTCCGAAATTCGGGTCTTTCAAAGTCCATATGATGAACTAAAAATCTGCAAATTTTCACCTCATTATGATCGTGTTTGCGATGTTTTCAACTCGGGCACTTTTTCAACTCGGTTAAGGAAATCTGCACACTTAGTGCTGGGTACCCCTGTTTATGACAGTTTTCAGCCCAACTTCCCAATGGTTTTTTCTTCCGAAATTCAGGGTTTTCAAAGTTCATATGATGAACTAAAAATCTACAAATTTCCAGCTCATTACGATCACGTTTGAGATGTTTTCAACTCGGGCACGTTTTCAACTCTGTTAAGGAAATCTGCACACTTGGTGCTGGGTACCCCTGTTTAGGACAGTTTTCAGCCAACTTCCCGATGGTTTTTTCTTCCGAATTTAAGGATTTCAAAGTCCATATGATGAACTAAAAATCTGCAAATTTTCAGCTCATTACGATCGCGTTTGCGAAGTTTTCAACTCGGGCACTTTTTCAACTCGGTTAAGGAAAAGTTGTCCCAAAATACAAAATTGAAAATCTTGAACTTCCTCAAAGTACAAAGAACCACATCAAGTATTTCTCAAATACAAAATTGAGAACAAGAAGAAAATCAAAAGCAGCTGTCTTTATCATGCTCACATTAAGAGGAAAACCACCAGCATAGCTATGTAGCCCAAAGAGATACGAAGTAATTACAATTTTTCCTTCTTTCTGTAACACAAGAGACGTGGTGATTTTGGGTTCACCCAGAATGAATTGAAAAGCAAAAAAGTAACAAAATGAAAACAGCTCTTGCATTATTTTTCCTTAGGCCTTTCTCATACCAGATTACGCAAACGACTAGCTTCACTAATTAAAAGAATTAGAAGAACATAACAAGAGGGAAAAAATGTGTCAAAGGTCTTTCAATTTTGGTCTCATATCAGCATGGGCAACAAGACACATTTCCAATCTAATAACAAAGAATAGAAATGCAAGAGAGTGACAAAACCAAGAAAAATGATCTGCATTTATTTCCATTTCTTTCTCCCACCAACAAAAATAATGGAAGCCAACTCAATTACTACATTCGTTCAATTTTTTCCAAGTATCACTATAATCACTGTAAGTGCAAAAAATGTAACTCACAAGATTAGGGGATGCCTGATTAGGACTTATCCGAAAGGACTGGGGAAGATCAGCTGCTAGAATCCTGAAAGGGGAGAAACAACGGTCAGAGGACCCTGGCTATGGGCAGCACAGGGCTCTCCGATGCCTAAGTTAGTGTGGGAATTGAACAGAGGTCGAAGAAGAAGGGAGACAGAATAGCAGCTCTTGAGGCTGTATCTATGCATACCTTGTCTTGGAACGTCCTCATATTTATAGAGGATTTTACCTGATATCTTGGAGTGGGCCCATAGAATTGATAGGAGATTTGATAGGAATGATCTCATTAGCCCACAAAGTAATAAGTGAGGATCCATCATAGCCCACAATGCATTTATTGTCAGTCTGATCAGCCCACATCGCATTAAATGCATGTCATGTTGAGCTCTGCCCTGATATAGCTACAGCCGCTGGATGCCGCCTTGTCAGTGATCTGGTGAAGATTGTGGATGGCTGGGATGGCCCATCTGTCTCATTCGTGCATGCCCGTACTCAGCCATGTGTCTGATGACATAGCAGAAGTAGGGAGGCGATTACAGTACTTGTCTCAACTAGCAACCTGACTCCCTCGGCCGGGGTCAGGTGCGTAGCCGAGGTCAGAGTGCGTGGCCGAGGTAAGTCTGGTCTCGGCCAATGTTCTGACCCCATCGCCGAGGTGCGCTTAGACAACACGTAGGCGTGCTTAACTGGCATCTTATCGCCGAAGTTAACCTAATCTTGGTACCTTCAAAATCACCCCCACACAATTGCCCCCTAGCTTCTGACTTCTTAGGGTCTCTAGCCTTTTGAGGTCGGAAGCTATAGAAAGAGAGGGAGTCTGCTGGGAGATGTTTGATCATTACCCAACGCCGTTCCGACTCCTCGAGGTAATCAATACTACACCTCAATTATCATGAGGAACGAGCTGGCAGTGACACACATCATTGCATGACTGATTGCGCCGTCAAACTGATGGGACATGCACGATTCGTGATGTGACCCTTTCGAATTTCTAAATGGCGCCCAAGGAAGGCCTCATTTCTCTTATAAATAGGGGCGTCTTCTTTTGCCTTATCTTCTTTATTTCCACTTATCATCTTCATTCTCATAAGACTTTTCCAGAGGTTTTCAAGCGAGGAAGATTGCACAGCGTCGAGGATATCGCGTGCTCAGATTGATCTTCATTTCAGATTCGTTCATCTATAAGTCATCTTGAGTCTGTGTTCTTTAGGGTTTTCCTCCTTAGGGTTTCTTCTCGCCTTCCTTTTCAGGCCGTTGAAATGGCTGGT
The DNA here is from genome assembly GCA_012931725.1 of Litsea cubeba. NCBI lineage: Eukaryota > Viridiplantae > Streptophyta > Magnoliopsida > Laurales > Lauraceae > Litsea > Litsea cubeba. Next base: position 68,058,576 of record CM022945.1, on the reverse strand, counting down.
CATAAGTTTCAGTTAGAGACCCCTGAAGGGTATAGCTAGATTTAGGGAGGCGTATGGTATACCGGAGGAGTTCCGCCTCAGGCCGGCGGATCCTTCCGACTACACTCTGCGTTCCCTGTCCGGCGGCTGGATGTCGTTCCCCTTGATTTCTGTAATCGAGGGCGGGGTTAGATTTCACTTGCACCCTTTGCTTAGGGTTTGCCTCAATACCTGGTCTCTTGCCCCTTGCCAGTTGATGCCCAATGGCTATAAGGTCATTATGGGCACGGCTAAGCTGAACGAAGTTTTAGAAATCAACCTCGGTGTCCATGACATCGAGGATGCATATGATATCTGTAAGGCCGGGGAAGGCACCTACTACCTTCAAGTGAAACAGCTCCAGAAGGGCTTCGTCTCGGCCTTGGAGGATTCAGATAAGAACGCCGAGGACGACCTCTTCTGCGTCTCGGGGAACTGGGAGTTCTGCGCTGGTGAGGACAGAACGTACATGGTCCTGCGCCACTTCGGGGTCGTCCCAAGTAAATATCGTCCCTCGATTTTGCTCATTTTATTTTCACCCTTAGAATTGCCGAACTGATGTCTTATCTTGTCGTGCAGATCTGTGAGAGAGGCAGCGTCGTGCGGCGCGTGACAGCTGGAAAAAGAACTTAGCCGAACACGTCATGGTTGAGAAATATATCGGGTACGAAAAAAGGTCGGCCTGGAAGCTGTCGGGCTACACGCCGAGGTAGCACGGTTACTATAGAAGTGTTGAAACATCGCAGGGGGAAGAGCCGCAGACAGGCGAACCTTCTGTCAAAATAGCCGTTGCTGGGGGTGTTCTGCTGATCGATTCCATCACTCGCCGGATTGCATATAGTGCCGAGGCGTACTTCTGTCAATTCTGGATCTGTAAGCCTGACAGAGGCCGTAGATACTTATTCCTCTGACCAAGAAGAGGGGATGGAAGGAGATCTGCCCCCTTTGAAAACCAAGGATCTGACTGCCAGATTCAGGGGCCGGCCTTCTTCTTCGGCGGCACCTTCTTCTGATAGTAACAGCACAGCCTCGGGTTCGGGCGGTGCCGCGGTCTCTTCCGCTCTTATTTTTGCCCCGAGTGTGGGAACCCGGCGGCGTTCTCCTGACAGTACGAGGGATGGATCTCTGTCGAGCAAGAGGTCCAAGGCGGGGGAAAGAGACTTTGGGTCTTTGAAGGCCCCAAAGGACAAAGGGCCTGCGCGTGTCCCTAGAGGGAAGGCCCATCCCGAGAAGAGCGCGTGGGTGGACAGGGCTTCGTCCGAGAATAGGCTCGAAACCAGCGGACCTTCGGGGGAAGGCTCTTGGTCGGTCTCGGGATCTCGTCCCCTTGTGCCGGCTCCATGGAGGCCGAGGTTGGAGACTCAGCCTGGGAGGCCCTTGACCGAGGAGGACCGGTGTTGACACCAAACATGTCACTTTGCCTCTTCAAGATACAAAGAGTTACATGAAGTCGCAACCTACCATAAATAGGCAATGCTACTTTCAAAAAATCAAATCTTGTCAGAATCAAACAAAAACTGCAAGATCCTTTAAGACAGCCAAAAGAGGAGTACACAAGAAGTTTCGGGCCATTTCAAAATCATTTGGCCTAACTTCGCTTCTCCGGCAGCTGAAAAGGAGCTCCCGGCAGCGAAAGGATCGGAGACACCAAATCTTCGATCAGAGCCGATGGATGGTCTCAAAATACTTCCTAAAGGCTCCACGTCAAGTTCCGAGTCAAACAGACAACGTTTGACCCTACATCAACCCTCGAACAGCTAAATCAGGCCTCTCGGCGGCAAAGCTCCCCGGGACCATGGTTTCCAAGACAGAGCCTATGGATCATCTTAAAATGACTCCAATAGGTTCCCTATCAAATTTCAAGTCAATCGGACATCGGTTGACCGCACATCAAGCCGCGACATCTTCATCGCGACAAAAGCAAGTATACTGGTGATAGGACCCCAAACAGCTTCAAAACTCAAACAAAAGCCTATGGTTGGTCTTATTTATCGCTCAGCAGGCTTCACCCCAAATTTCAGGTCATTCTGACATCGTTTGTCCCAGTTTCAGCTTCTGACAGAAAATCGGCAGCTCTGCGCGACAAAGTCTTCGGCTTTCTCAAAAAATTGTAAACTTTGCAAAACAAAATGCAAGGATTCTCATCAGGTTTTCTATAGGAAAATCAGGCCAATAAATGATAAAAAATGTCAAGAAAAAATACAGAAGAAAAAAGAATCGAAAAACAGTAAGAACGGACACAACACGGGACAAAAAGTGGGAAAATCCCTCCAGGGTCACAGACCCCTGCGAGCCTGGAACCCGGGATCGCCGGGTGGGCCCCGAAAACCCCATTTTTCGCCGTTTTTTCGCGATTCGAAGCGTCCAGCCTCTGATATTTTCCAAAATTCATACTTTTGAGACACCAAATCCTTTGACATCCGTCAAAATCACGGGTCAATCATCAAGAGTATCGAAATCAACATTAACCGCCAACCGGTCAACCAAAAAAAGTGTGCTTTCTACCGACCGACCGAGAAATCGACAGGATAGATGGCACCGACCCGCTATTGGAAACCAATACCTGAAATTACATGGTGATCATCTGATGCCGATCTACATGAAGATCCATCATTGATCATCACTAGAAGAATCCCAAAAGACACGGCACGGCCCGCGACTCTTCAACTGCTCGACGACCACTTAATGCGATTAATTGACTAGCTTTATTACAGTCATTAATCCATTTCTTTGGATGGCCCAATCAAAAGCAAGCATTCGGGAGTTACAAGTCAAGAGATTCATGACATTTAACCCATGAAACTCCTCCCATCATGGCGATTAAAGGCGATTAAAAACCCTCAATCTCCTCCGGCCAATCAGAAGCCAAGAAAAAGGAGTTACAAAATAAAGAATTCAATCTTGTAACTCCTCCCTTTATGTAGCTTTATGACAATAAAGGCTCATAAATCCTCCTAAATGGCTACCTAAAAGCCTATAAATAGGAGAGCATTCCAAAGAATTCCAGATCGGAAAAATCACAGAGATCATCGGAAAAACAAGACAGATCCCACATCAGGAAAAAGCACAGAAATCCAGAGAAAGAAAGAGAAAACTCTGCGGAAGTTCTACACAAACCACCGCTACAAGGTGACAAAAGTCCCTTGGGGGGTACCCCCCCCCCCCCCGGGTCCCTTGCCTTCTCCTTCTGCCTCCAATGGCTTAGACGTGGCTTTTCAGCCCATTTACTTGGTTTTTTATTGGACATAGGACCTCCTTTTGGTCTTTGTCCTCTAAAAACCTGAGGTTATAGCCAAGCCAAGCGAATCAATAGCATCCTCTGTTCTAATCTGCATGGATGATGGCGAAGTCCACATATGGCTTGCGACCGTCAATCTGAACGGGTCCCCCACAATCTCCTGAGAAGTTAGATCCTCCTTTTCTTGCTTTTCATTGTAGTTTGTAATTTTTTAAAAGAGACAAAAAAAACAACACTCTTGTCTTTCATTATTGATAATGATTGTAAATCGGCTATAAATGCCAAAATCGGCTATAAACGCCAAAAATCAACTATAAACGCCCAAATCGGCTATAAATGCCAAAAAATCGCCTTTCACGGCAAATCAAGAAAATGTCTCTTTTCTTAAATATATGTGCAATGGAAAACTTGAAAGAAGTTGATTTCCTTTTTACTTGCGAAGGTTGATCTCCGGATCAACACTTGCAATTCCAAGTAAAATAGAAAATCTGGCACACCCACACAAAAGAAATGTTGATGCACGTCTCTGCAGCCTGGTTACGAAAGGGTCGAACCCAAACAGACTCACACGTCCGCCAACCTCGATAGAACCGAGCAGAATGCGCTGGTCCATCAAGCTGGGACACCCGGTGGGACATGTTCATTTGAGAACACGATGCTAGAAATGAAATATTTGCATATCATATATATTGCTCTATGCTTATACTTCTTTTCTTGATTCCTTGGCTACTTTCTAATTGGTGGCCTATGTTGGATTCCGCATCTAAAAAAAATGAGATGAGATTTTTTGGAAATTTCTAATTCTTTGAATTTATTTCCACCCTTTCTCTTATCAACAAAAAAAATCGGATTTTTGGATTCAAAATTGAGAAACCTTGATCCTTTCCTATCGTTCATTGTGCTTGCAGAAATGTTGAGCCTGTTCGACTAAGGTTTTGGGTCATCGTTTCTCTTCGATGAGTTCATTAAAGATCTAGAAAAAAAAAACAAAAAAATCAGATTTTTCATTTTGGATTCAAAATTGAGAAACCTTGATCCTTTCCTATCGTTCATCGTGCTTGCAGAAATGTTGAGCCTGTTCGACTAAGGTTTTGGGCCATCGTTTCTCTTCGATGAGTTCATTAAAGATCTAGAAAAAAAAGAACAAAAAATCAGATTTTTCATTTTGGATTCAAAATTGAGAAACCTTGATCATTTCCTATCGTTCATCGTGCTTGTAGAAATGTTGAGCTTGTTCGACTAAGGTTTTGGGCCATCGTTTCTCTTCGATGAGTTCATTAAAGATAAAATATATATATATATAAAAACAAAAAAAAAGACATAGACCACTAAGGTTAAACCAACGCGTTCTTTGATCATGGTTGATTCAAGAAAAGCCTTGTCTAGAGTGTGGAGACAGCTTGACTGTTCTAGGCAAGGGTCCTCGAAACGGGTTCATTAAGTAATCCTACCTTTACCTGGGGGCAATTCTATCAATCGAGATTTCATAAGACCGGGTTAGGAGGCTTATGTGTACTCTCTCGTCTTTTACACAAAATTTTTTCAAAAATAAAATTTGTAAAAATAAAAAATTTTAAAATAAAAAATAAAAAATAAAAATTTTCAAAAAAATCTTTAAAAAAGTAAAAATAAATAAATAAATAAATAATATTTTTTTAAAAGAAAATCTTGAAAAAAAAAATCTTAAAAAAAAAAAAACTTCCGTCATTTTGGGTTTAGATTGGAGAAATCTTGCCTTTCTCCTTTCTGTGCACTAGCGCTCGCGGAAATCGCTGAGCCCGTATTCAGATTGGAGTACCTTTTGCTCTCTTTGATGAACCCGAATTGGCCTTTCAAAAAAAAAAAAAACTCGTCATTTTTGGATTCAGATCCGAGAAATTATGGTTCATTTTTTTCTGAATACTGGCGCTCGCGGAAATCGCTGAGACCGTATTTGAATCGGAATACCATCTGATCTCTTTGATAAATCCAATCTTGACCTTTCAAAATAGGGAATCTCATCTAATGGATGCGGTCTCAAAACATTTGTGTCTAGCAGTACTAGTACGGCCTTTCAGGGTCTACTGTATTCGCGACCGGCACATTTGTAACTCTAACTTTATATTCTTCTTACCTCGAGCAAGCTCTGCTTCTCGAAAAGTCGAATTTAAGTTCACAATTGCTTCTAGCAGTCAATGGGACGCTCATTCTGGGCTTCCATACCTGCGATCAGAACAATTGTACCCTCTATGGCTTTCTGCCTTCTTCATATTGCTTGGGTCATCTCCCTCGAGCAATTTGAAAAGACAAAACCATAGAACTTCTCATTTATGATCATTATATTCTTGTGATTACTAATGGATGTGGTCTTGTTTTAGAAACTTTTCGAAAACTAACAATGGCAGCTTCACTAAACATTACCTTCGACGAGAACAAGCACCAACTTATGCTTCAACAGAAGCAAACCAAGTGCACCTACAAGCGCCCCATCAGCTACCGAAGCGTCAACTCCCTCGGCAACTCTCTGAACTCCGGTTCGACCTCGACTCCCTGGACTATCGTCTTTGGGACGCTGGGACCATTCCCACTTCCTGAGGAACAAACTGCTCCTTCCAAGAAACAGAAACTTGCCTCTCAACGTGTCACTACCGTGACACCAAAGGCGAGCACCAGAAGGCCCGAAGCCCGTGGCAGCCCTACGAAGCCTCGACCAGCAAACGACCAGGTCTATCCCAAGACTTGGCCCCCAAGACCTTTACCAAAACAAAGAAGGTCCCAAACATCCACTAAGCCAGCATTCCTAGCCCCACTCAAGGAGAACCAATTCTACCCTCTTGCCTACATGAAAGAGGAGAGACCCATCTCCAATCTGACTCTCAAGACAACCCAGCATGAGCCGGCTTGTTCCTACAAGCCCAAAATCAAGTCATGCATCACAAGGCCTCTGCAAGCACCTGCTAAGGCCTACAAACTTGCAGTTCGACCCTTCATCTCTACAAGGGCCGAACTCCAAAAATTCAAAGCTTCGCTGCAACAGGCGAAGGACGGGGTTCGCATCCTGTCCTTGCCCAGCTACAAAGAAGACAGGCTCGGCTGCTGCGCCCGAGGGAGCACATCTTTCATCGTCAAAGCCCAGCCAGAGCTGACCAAAGCTCAAGTTGCTCGTCGTATACGCCGCCACGCGTCGTATCGGTAAAAGAGACTAGAGAAGCAAAGGACCCAGCCTCCTACACTTCAAGTCTCTCCCAAATGGGTCGAAAAAGATAGACCCAAACAAGTTGATGCTGCCCATATGGTTGGAAAAACCAGAAGACGCCGAAAGTCAGCATCCAAAATCCATGTCCAACGTCCGATGACCCGCAGTGTCTCCAGGACAAGAAGACACTCAGAAGAATCCCCTGCTCCTTCAAGCAAAGGACGGTAGAGTGATCCTTCCTCAAGCTCTTCTTCAAAAAGAATGAGCCCCAGCTCAGTCACCAGGACAGTTTCTTCATTCGAATTACGAAGGATGAACGTCTTGGCTACAAATTCTGAGCCACCACCCCGCAATCCACCTCAAGATGATGCGATCACCCGCATCCAGCAATTAGAACAAGGCCAGCAGAGGATTCAAACTCTAATAGAAAACCTTCTCCTCGCCTTCCAAAATCAGGCAAACAATGAACCTCCTCCGAATCATCAAGGCGATGAGGTAAATGAAGAAGAAAATGAGTCACGCGCCCTTGCCAAAAAGGACGTAGACAGTATCCTCGCCAAAGCAAAAGAAGAGGATATACTCAAGGAGCATGGGATCAAGCCACCATATCCCTTATGGATGGACTCGGTCCCGTTCCCTACAAAATTCAAGCATCCTACTCTCCAAACATATACGGGGAAAGGATCAGCTAGACAGCACGTCATCCACTTCAAGATCCTGACGGGAGCTATCGCGGATCAAGATGCACTCAAGATCCGCCTCTTTGCAAGTATCCTAAAAGGTACGGCCTTCGATTGGTACTCCACTCTGCCGGAGGACTCTATTCAAAAGTGGGCCATGCTAGAGACACACTTCCTGACTCATTTCAAAGGTGAGGATCATCCCGCTACTATGGCTCAGCTGTGCAGCCTAAAACAGGGGGAGAATGAGTCAACAAATGACTTCATTCACAAGTGGAAAGCAATGGCATACAAATGCTCTGATGTATTGCCACAAGCTTCGCTAGTCGACATCTGCCGAAACAACATGAGAGCTAGAATCCGCTCCATGATCATCGGCAACAAATCAAAAAACTTAGGAGAACTCGTAGAAGCTTCCATGGAAGCTGAAACGGTGATTAAAGACCTCAATAGTCAGAAATTGGGAAGTCGTGAAAACAAAGCCAACAGCTCAACAGCGAAGGCAGGCTAGGAAATATCTCCTCAAGCTCAAAAGGCAAGAGAAGACCCATCCAAAACAAGAAGTCAAAGAAACGGTAGAGGCTTCCTCTACCGCTTCACGAGAGGCAACAAAAACATCCCTTCCAAAGACTTCAAAGGGGGTAAGAAAATTCACTCTTAGTGATTTCATGCCACCTCAATTCAAAGAAGCCACGCAGGAGGGATCATACTCTTGCAATTCGGTAGTTGGATTCTCCATTAATGGATACGGGTCCAGCGACACCGATAATCGATTCCAATCCAACTACACAGACGAGTGGGAGGAGTCCCTTGAAACAGGAGAATATCTCTCTGATGAAGAATGGGTTCCTGAGAATCATCTTATGCCAGTAATCTCGTATAACCCCCTACAGCCACAAGGATCTTGGTTTGATGATGAAGAAGACCAAGAGGCTGTACAAGAAAATGCTGTTGAACCAGCACCCCTCATTGCTCCAGTGGAAATCAACAATGTTGAGCCACAAAGAGATGATGAAGAAGAAGATTTGGTTCCCATGCCTCATCTTGAAGAATATGCAAGGATCTTGCAGCGTCTCGCTCTAGAACAAGAGCAAGACCGTGTCAACGAGCCTCCTCGCAATCCAGAGCCTGAAGTCCCTGAAGACCATCAGGTACATCCTCCCTTAACTCCTGAAAATGGAGAAAATTGCTGGATAGACGATCCTCTTACATCCGAGGATGAGTCTGACTCCGATCAGGCAACATCTCCTGTCAGAGCTTCCTGTAATGTGATAATTCGGGATTATAGCTCTTCCGAAGCATCGTCTGATGAGATCACTTACACTCCGGCGACGCCTAGCAATGTATCTTCTAGAGCCACCGCATCTCACGTAACTTTTGCTGAGACGACACGCTCTAAGGTTTCTTCTCCTGATACCGTGACTTCAAAGTTCACACCCTTCCTGACTGAAGAATTCCCATCTATTGATGCTTGGGACGATGAATTGGTCAACGAAGAAGAAAGGTTACTGGATGCTGTTCAGGACTTGTTCCTGGAAAATTCTCCGTGCAACACAATCACTGAGGATGGCAACTCAGCTGCAAATACATCCTCAGTAAATGAAAAACGACAACCTCTTGATCTTGAAGACAATCTTCCAAACGAAGACCCTTCTCAAGAAGCTCTCGAAGTTGGTAAAGGCACCCGCCCTGGCCGGGCTTGTCGCATCTATGGCAATCCAAGAAGGGGAAAACATGCAAATCACAGTGTGCGAAAGAAGAATCATTCCTCCTCTTAACACACATCAAGCAGTTGCTAAATGCCACCAAGTGGTTGGAAGTCGGATTTCAATCCTTCAAACTTCAATCCGCGACTGGAGGGATCCATTCATTGATTACATTATGTTCGGAATCCTACCTGAAGATCCAAAAGAACGGGTAAGCATCCAAAGGAGAACCCCAAGCTTTCATTTGGATATTCTTTCAAAAATCCTTTACAGGAAATCCTTCAACGGAGTACTTCTACGCTGCTTGTCACAACAAGAGGCTGAAGAAACACTCAAAGAAGTTCATGCTGGTCTTTGCGGAGCTTATTAGGCTGGTCCCAAGCTCTATCATCAGATAAAAAGGCTAGGTTATTACTGGCCTATCATGATAGATGACGCAATGCAATTTGATAAGCGCTGCCAACAATGCCAAGTTCATGGAGATTACATTCACATGCCTCCAGAATGGCTACATCCTACAGTGATTTCATGGCCTTTCGAAGCCTGGGGTACGGACATCATAGGTCCTATTTCTCCCCCTTCGAGCAAAGGTCATCGCTTCATCTTCACCGCTACGGATTATTTCTCCAAGTGGTCAGAAGCATTTGCGTTCAACGAAATGAAGACCTCATCAGTCCTTCAGTTCCTGCGCACCAACATCATTTGTCGTTTCGGCATACCCAAAAGATTCGTCCATGATAACGGACCACAATTCCGGGATCATCGATTCTACAGGTTCTGCGACAAATACAAAATCCAAAGCTGTCCTTCGACTCCATACAATCCGGCAGCAAACGGATTAGCAGAAGCTTTCATCAAGACACTCTGTAAAATCCTCAAAAAAATGGTCTCTAGTCACAAAAGAGACTGGAGCGACAAACTATCTGAAGCTTTGTGGGCCTATCGAACCACCGTTCGAGGACCAACCCATAGCATACCATTCTCCTTGGTCTATGGATGCGAAGCTGTCATGCCCTTGGAAGTAGAAATTCCTTCCTTGAGGGTATCCTTGCAAAATGACATGACTCAAGAAAGCAATGTCAAGTTGCGACTCCATGAGCTGGACAATCTCGATGAGAGACGGCTCGAAGCTCAACAAAGGATTGAACTTTACCAAGCACGCATGGCAGGATCTTTCGACAAAAAGGTCAGGCAACGTGCCTACAAAAAGGGTGACTTGGTTCTTACAGTAAAAAGACCAATGGTCTTCGCTCACAAGTCCAAAGGCAAATTTGAGCCAAAATGGGAGGGACCCTACGTTATCGACAAGGTTTTTTCCAACGGCGCATACGCACTCCTAAACATGGAAGGTGACAGATGTATGCTGCCCATCAACTGCAAGTTCTTAAAGCGGTACTACCCTTGAAGACTTACCCAACTGGGTAAGAGCAATGCCTGTACGGCCAAAATCGGTTTCCAGGTACACGCTCGCTAAACCCACCTTTTTTAGAATTTTCATGTCAAATGTTGAGATTTCTAGAAATTTAAACAAGAGAGGGTCTACGTGGCCCGAAAATCATGGCACAAAAAGTGCCATGAACCCACGTGGACCCTTGGATCACTTGATCCAAGGGTCCACGTGGGTTCATGGCACTTTTCGTGCCATGATTTTCGGTCCAAGTAGAGTTTTTGTTTAAACAATGCTTACTTTCATCGTTTCATTGTTCAAAAATCCAAGTTTAGGAACCTTTCCCTAACTTGACCCAAATTTTCAACCCTTGAACTCAAAATTCATGGTTTGAAACAAAATCCGGATTCAGGGATTTCCACCCTAGTCCACCCTACCTTTTACCGCCTAAATGGTTTTAGGTCAAAACTAATGACCCTCGTGTCTTTAAAAAAAAATATGGTTTTTCAAAAAGCCGCGGGGAAGCGACGTTTAGTTGATACTCGCACAAATTGGAAGCATACAAACCACGTTCGACACTTCCAAAATCGCAGGGAAGCGACATTTCGTCGATACTTGCAAAATCCAAAATCGTGGAGTTGCAACTTTTTGATTGATATCCACAACCCAAATTTCGATGGTTCGAAAAAACCTAAAAAACCATGGAGACGCAACATTTCAGTTGATATCCATAACCCAAAGGTTCGAGAAAACCACAAATTTCAAAAATCGTGGGGAAACGATATCAAGTCAGTATTCGCAAAACGGAAATTTTTGAAAAAGCAAGGATGCGACATTCCATCGATACTTGCACCCAAATCCGCGAGGATGCGACATTCCATCGATACTCGTGACCGAATGAGCAAGGATGCGACATTCCATCGATACTCGTAACCGAATGAGCAAGGATGCGACATTCCATCGATACTTGCAAGAACATTCAGCATGGAGGCGACTTTTAGTCGATACTTGCATTTTTGAAAACCAAACCGGCTATAAATGCCACAAAACGGCTATAGATGCCACCAAAACAAGCTATAAATGCCACAAACTGGCTATCAATGCCACAAAACAAAACCGGCCATCAATGCTACAAAACAAAAAAAATTGGCTTTAAAAGAATCCGGCTATAGATGCCACCAAAACCGGCTATCAATGCCACAAAATCGGCTTCCATGCCACAAACAAAAATCTGGCTTTCATGCCAAAACAATCATTTGACAAAAGATTTTCACAAAATGACAAGCTTTTGATCAAATCCCATTTAGCAATTACTTTTATCACAAAAAGATTTAAGTGAGCGTAGGGAAAATAAAAAAAAAGCATCCCATTTAGCAATTACTTTCATCACAAAAAGATTTAAGTGAGCATAGGAAAAACAAAAAAAAAGTAACAAAAAATGCATGTGGTACCAAAAAAAAAAAAAGAAAGTGTTCACAAGCACTACAAAAAAAAAGAGTACAAAAAAAATAATACATGTGGTACGAAAAAAAAAGAAGGATAGTTTCTGCTACAAAAATCAGGAGCTCAGCCAAAAATGGTCTCCAGCCAAAAGTTCAGCTCCTCAAGCAAACTTTTGGCCTCAGCCGTCAGGGACTCCAGGGCACGCTTCTTCAGGAACTTACTATGAGATGCTGGGGTGGGCTGTAACCCTTCTTTCACACCTGAAAGCTTATCCCGAGCAGTTTTCCATTGTTTGTCCTCTTGAAACTTCCTTTCAAGGACTCGATCAGCATCTACAACCTGGCGAAACAGAGCACTCTCCCTATCGCGAGCCTCTGTTATAGCAGCCCACTTGGCAGCGACTTGTGCCTTTAAATGCTGAAGACGTTTCCTGGCCTCCTTGACCTCCCTATCAAGGATGTTAAGGTCATGTGTCAACCCAATCATGGCTAGCTCTTCTAAGTTCTTCTCTTGGACTATCTGCTTCCTGCTTTGTGTAGCCTCATTCAGGTCAGACTTAGCCTTATCAGCAGGGTCCAGGAACATCTCCTTGAAGAACTGGTCGATAGCAAAACCCATGGTCTCAAACCACTTGTCACCCAGTGCAATGATCCTATCAACGATCGTCCTGGCACCTGTGACATCCAGACCAGCCTCTTTGGCATCACTGAGAATCTCATGCACATGCTGGATCATGCCAAATCCGGCATCCAAGTGCCCAGAAAGGAGAGTCTCAATCCAAGAGCTCAGAACCCGCACCACCACCTTCTTCGCAAAAAGAAGGGATGGCCCAGCTGAAGATTCGCCCAACTCCATTGGTCGGCTGCTCATGTCATCACCCGTTGGAAGAGTAACAAAAGAACTCTTTCCAGTTGGAGCCGCTTGGGAAGGAATCTCAACACGAGGTATCTCCTCAACAGTGTCAGAATTGGTCCCTGGAGTCTCTACCTCTGGATCGACCTCTGGCATCTCTTGCTCTGGTTCTGAAGGAAGCAACGGACTCTCCGCTGTCACCTCAAAACCTGCCAAAGAAACATAAAAAGGTATGAAAATGATCCTGTTTGAAAATCATTATCAGGGTTATTACTACAAAATACCTCTTTCGACGACTGGCAGAACACTCTCTTCCTCCATGAACTCATCGGAAGCATCATCAACATTTACGTCCATCGATGGTTCAAAGTCATCGGAATCCAGTGGCAAGTCAGCTGACAAGAAAAATGTTAGCAAACCAAGTCACAGACACAAAAAAAGAAAGCAAAAGAAGTTATACCAATTGGAGATTCTGGATTCACTCCAGAGTCCCTCAGTTCTTCTTCAGGTGCCCCGACAGGATCCGTCACCACCTCATCGGTTGGAACCTTAGGAATCGCCAAATCTTCCTCTGCTAAAAAGAAAAGAGAGGAACAGCAGGAAGAGAAAACAAATCAAGACATGGAAAAATCCCATGAAAAGAAATGGAAAAAGAAAAAGGAAGAATCATACCTTCACCGATGGTCTTTTCTTCTCGGCTTCTCTTCTCTGGAGGCTCGTCAGCATTCCTTGGCGCCTCCTCATTGATTGTAAGGGGTACTTCCAAGTTAGGAGAGTCCTCATGCTGCCCCTTGCTGCGATGATGACTCCTCCTCCTCTTACTCCTGCGGGCTTGCTTCTTAGAGGAGCCTGCCCCGCTGTCAGAGTAAGGTCTCTCACTTGACTCCTCACTGGATGGTCTACTCTTGCCATTAGACTCCACGGAAGCTTGCCTCTGTGCTGCTTGCTTCCAAGCATCAAGTTCGGCTTCCTCCTGTTCTAGCTGCTCTAAAGCCTCATCAGGTACTTCTCGAACAGCTTCAGAACTAATGACGCCCTGGTCACCGAGAAAGCCTATCTTGTGCTTCTCTCCAGAAAGGAAGGCCCAAACTTCCTCTCGCCGGACGCCATCCGACTTTCCAAGGCCCTTTCCAGATGCCAGCTTCACATCAAGCTCCCTCTTGGAAAGCCCCCGATATGCCGAAAAGCTCTCCGCGAACCACTTCGCAAAGCCGGCAGTCCAGGAAGTCAACAACACAGGATAAGAGATCATGGCTATAGTATCTTCAGCACTATAGAAAGCCCATGCATTTATCCCATCCTGTAAACCTCTAAAGCACTTCACCATGCTTGAAGGCGCTCCAACAACGCCTTGAGAAAAGCCCAACTGCAAAGCAAAGCGAGAGGGTACATACGGCTGGATGTCGACGAAAAGATGTCTGCGGTACACCATCGTGCCGACACGTATGCTGAAAAGCCACTTCTTCTCTGCGTTCGTCAAGGAGTAATGCCTTCCCGACCCCGCCGTGGTAGAGTCTCGGGAAGCACAAAAATCAAAAGCCTTCTTCCGCAACTCCAGAGAAAGCTTCACTGAAGACTGCCCCATTTCGACGTCCCTGAATCGTCGGATCCTCATGCGGGCAAACAAAAGTGATTAGGACACGACTTTGCCCTTAGCCAGCAGAATCATCAGAGGATCATCATCCTGTGCAGCACCCAGCCGGTGGAAGCCAGGACAGTGGTACACGTACCACGAATAAAAGATGTGGGCTGAAAATACCCTATTCATAGGGAGCCCAAGCCGAACCAAAAAAGCAGCAGCCTGCAGTTTGGTACACAGGTAGGAGTAAAGAGCTGGCACCAAAGCAGCCTGCTCTCCAAGCGCCATCTGACAAGCCGGAAAAATACAATGCGGCCTGATGTGTGTTCCATCTCCTCCAGCAAAAATAGCCTCACCAAGCCAATAAGTGAGGTAAACAGCGAGATCTCTCTGCAGTGCAATGTCAGGACATATGGCATCTGTACTCGCACAGAAATCTCTCAACTCTTCTTGCGTAGCCAAGATCTTCTTCGAACTTGGATCCTGAGCCCTGGCTTCCTGGGTCACACTATCAGAAGGCTCCCTGCTATAAAAAAAGTTGGGGAACAAAGAGCTAGAACTCTTCCAACTGCTGGATCTAACTTTCAAACCCTCTTTCTCCTTCAAAAAATCATAGAAGGATACGAGCTGAAAGTACAGAAGCCTGAACTCCTCAGACTGCTCCTCAAGGACGCTGTCGATCGGCATAAACTCCTCATAGAGTTTGCCAAGGATGGGCAATCCAGTAATGGCGCTCAGCTCCTTCAAAGAGAAACCAATCTCACCATTCGTCATAATGAAGGTATTGGTTTGTGGGAGGAATGACTCCAGCATAGCCATGTAGGCCTCGTCGGAAAAGATCACGGTCTCCCTAAAGGCGCGGACCGCATAAAAAATCCCAGCTTCCTTCAAAACGGCGCCACTGTTGACACCAAAAATGTCACTTTGCCTTTTCAAAATCCAAAGAGCTACATGAAGTCGCAACCTGCCATAAATAGGCAATGCTGCTTCCAAAAATAAAATCTTGTCAGAATCAAACAAAAACTGCAAGATTCTTCCAGACAGCCAAAAGAGGAGTACACAAGAAGTTTCAAGCCATTTCAAGATCATTTGGCCTAACTTCGCTTCTCCGACAGCCAAATCAAACCTCTCGGCGGTAAAGCTCTCCGGGACCATGATTTCCAAGACAGAACCTATGGATCATCTTAAAATGACTCCAATAGGTTCCCTGTCAAATTTCAAGTCAATCGGACATCGGTTGACCGCACATCAAACCGCGACATCTTCATCGCGACAAAAAGCAATTCTGCAGGTGATAGGACCCCAAACGGCTTCGAAACTCAAACAAAAGCCTATGGTTGGTCTTATTTATTGCTCAAAAGGCTTCACACCAAATTTCAGGTCATTCCGACATCGTTTGACCCAGTTTCAACTTCTGACGGGAAATCGGCAACTCTGCGCGACAAAGTCTTCGGCTTTCTCAGGAAATTGGAAACTTTGCAAAATAAAATGCAAGGATTCTCATCAGGTTTCCTACAAAGAAATCAGGCCAATAAATGGTCAAAATGTCAAAGAAAAGTACAGAAGAAAAAAGAATCAGAAAAAGGCAAAAAACGGACGCAAAACGGGACCAAAAAGGGGGAAAACCCCCCCAGGGTCGCAGACCCCTGCGACCCTGGGCCAGGGTCGCAGGCCCCTGCGACCCTGGCCCAAGGTCGCAGGCCCCTGCGACCCTGGGCCAGGGTCGCCGGCGACCATGGACCCCGGGGTCGCCGGGAAAGCCCCGGAAACCCCGGTTTTCGCCGTTTTTTTCGCGATTCGAGGAGCCCAGCCTCTGGTACTTTCCAAAATTCATGCTTTTGAGACACCAAGTCCTCTGATATCCGTCCAAAACACGGGTAAATCATCAAGAGTATCAAAGACAGTATTGATCGCCACCCGGTCAACCAAAAAAAAGTGTGCTTTCCACCCGACCGATCGAGAAATCGACAGGACAGATGGCACCGACCCGCTGTTGGCAACAAACACCTGAAATTACATGGTCATCTGATGTCGATCTACATGAAGATCCATCGATGATCATCGACAGAAGAATTCCAAAAGACGTGGCACGGCCCGCGACTCTTCAGCTGCTCGGCGACCACTTAATGCGATTAATTGACTAGCTTTATTACAGTCATTAATCCATTTCTTTGGACGGCCCAATCAGAAGCAAGCATTCGGGAGTTACAAGTCAAGAAATTCATGGCATTTAACCCATGAAACTCCTCCCATCATGGCGATTAAAGGCGATTAAATGCCCTCAATCTCCTCCGGCCAATCAGAAGCCAAGAAAAAGAAGTTACAAAATAAACAAATCAATTTTGTAACTCCTCCCATTATGTGGCTTAATGACATTAAAAGCCCATAAGCTCTCCTAAATGGCTACCAAGAGCCTATAAATAGGAGAGCACTCCAAAGGAGACAGACATCACACAGAACATCAGAAAAATCAGAGAAAAAAGCACAAGCATACAGACAGAAATCCAGAGAAAGGAAAAAGAGAGAAAACTCTGCGGAAGTTCTACACCGGCCACCGCAACAAGGTGACAAAAGTCCCTTGGGGGGTACCCCCCCCAAGGTCCTTGCCTTCTCCTCCTGCCTCCAATGGCTTAGATATGGCTTTTCAGCCCGTCTACTCGGTTTTTTATTGGACATAGGACCTTCCTTTGGTCTTTGTCTTCTAAAAACCTGAGGTTATAGCCAAGCCAAGCGAATCAAATAGCATCCACTGTTCTCATCTGCATGGATGATGGCGAAGCCCACATATGGCTTGCGACCGTCAATCTAAACGAGTCCTCCACAATCTCCTGAGAAGTTAGATCCTCCTTTTCTTGCTTTTCATTGTAGTTTGTATTTTTTTAAAAGAGACAAAAATCACAATTCTTGTCTTTCATTGTTGATAAGGATTGTAAATCGGCTATAAACGCCAAAATCGGCTATAAACGCCAAAAATCGGCTATAAACGCCAAAAATCGGCTATAAACGCCAAAATCGGCTATAAATGCCAAAAAAATCGCCTTTCACGGCAAATCAAGAAAATGTCTCTTTTCTTAAATATATGTGCAATGGAAAACTTGAAAGAAGTTGATTTCCTTTTTACTTGCGAAGGTTGATCTCCGGATCACCATTTGTAATTCCAAGTAAAATAGAAAATCTGGCACACCCACAAAAAAAGAAATGTTGATGCACGCCCTTGCCCCCCGGTTACGAAAGGGTCGGACCCGACGGACTCCCACGTCCGCCGACCTCGGTAGAACTCAAGCAGGAGCGCGGTCCATCAAGCTGGCATCACCCGGTGGGACTCGTTTATTTGAGAACACGATGCTAGAAATGAAATATTTGCATATCATATATTTTGCTCTATGCTTATATTTCTTTTCTCGATTCCTTGGCTACTTTATAATTGGTGGCCTATGTTGAATTCTGCAAAAAAAATGAGATGAGATTTTTTGTTTGGAAATTTCTAATTCTTTGAATTTATTTCCATTCTTTCTCTTTTCAAAAAAAAAATTTTTTTTAAAAAAAAAAATAAAAAAAAATCAGATTTGTCATTTTTGGATTCAAAATTGAGAAACCTTGATCCGTTCCTATCGTTCATCGCGCTTGCAGAAATGTTGAGCCTGTTCGACTAAGGTTTTGGGCCATGGTTTCTCTTCGATGAGTTCATTAAAAATCAAAAAAAAAATATATATATATATATGAAAAAAAAAAAAACAAAAATTTTTAGATTTCTCAATTTGGATTCAAAATTGAGAAACCTTGATCTGTTCCTATCGTTCATCGCGCTTGCAGAAATGTTGAGCCTGTTCGACTAAGGTTTTGGGCCATGGTTTCTCTTCGATGAGTTCATCAAAAAAAATATATATATATATATAAAAAAAAAAAAATTTTAGATTTCTCAATTTGGATTCAAAATTGAGAAACCTTGATCTGTTCCTATCGTTCATCGCGCTTGCAGAAATGTTGAGCCTGTTCGACTAAGGTTTTGGGCCATGGTTTCTCTTCGATGAATTCATAAAAATAAAATAAAAAAAAATATATAAAAAAAAAAGACATAGACCACTAAGGTTAAACCAACTGTGTTCTTTGATCATGGTTGATTCAAAGAAAAGCCTTGTCCAGAGTGTGGAGACAGCTTGACTGTTCTAGGCAAGGGTCCTCCAAACGGGTTCATTAAGTAATCCTACCCTTACCTGGGGGCAATTCTATCAATCAAGATTTCATAAGACCGGGTTAGGAGGCCTATGTGTACTCTCTCGTCTTTTAAATAAAAAAAAAATATAAAAAAATATAAAATTTTAAAATAAAAAAAAAAAAAAAAATTTCAAAAAAAAAAATCTTAAAAAAAAATAAAAAATAAATAAAAAAAAAAATAAAAAAAAAAGAGATTTTTTTTTAAAAAAAAAAATCTTCAAAAAAAAATCTTCAAAAAAAAAAAACTTCCGTCATTTTGGGTTTAGATTGGAGAAATCTTGGTCTTCTTCTTTCTGAGCACTGGCGCTCGCGGAAATCGCTGAGCCCGTGTTCAGATTGGAGTGCCTTTTGCTCTCTTTGATGAACCCGATATTGGCCTTTCAAAAGAAAACTCGTCATTTTTAGATTCAGATCCGAGAAATCATGGTTCATTTCTTTCTGAGCACTGGCGCTCGCGGAAATCGCTGAGCCCGTGTTCAGATTGGAATACCATCTGCTCTCTTTGATGAATCCAATCTTGACCTTTCAAAACAGAGAATCTCATCTCATAGATGCGGTCTCAAAACATTTGTGTCTAGCGGTACTAGTACGCCCTTTCAGGGTCTACTGTATTGCGACCGGCACATTTGTAACTCCAACTTTATATTCTTCTTACCTCGAGCAAGCTCTGCTTCTCGATAAGTCGAATTTAAGTTCACAATTGCTTCTAGCAGTCACTGGGATGCCCATTCCGGGCTTACCACACCTGCGATCAGAACAATTGTACCTTCTATGGCATTTTGTCTTCCTCATATTGCTTGGGTCATCTACCTCGAGCAATTTGAAAAGACGAAACCATAGAACTTCCCATTTATGATCATTATATTCTTGTGATTACTAATGGATGTGGTCTTGTTTCAGAAATTTTCGAAAAAAACTAACAATGGCAGCTTCACTAACCATTACTTTCGACGAAAGCAAGCACCAACTCATGCTTCAACAGAAGCAAACCACGCGCACCTACAAGCGCCCCATCAGCTGCCGAAGTGTCAACTCCCTCGGCAACTCTGTGAACTCCGGGTCGACCTCGACTCCCCGGACTATCGTCTTCGGGACGCTGGGACCATTCCCACTTCCTGAGGAACAAGCTGCTCCCTCCAAGAAGCAGAAACTCGCCTCTCAACGTGTCACTACCGTGACGCCAAAGGCGAGTACAAGAAGGCCTGAAGCCCGTGGCAGCCCCACGAAGCCTCAACCTGCAAACAACCAGGTCTACCCCAAGACTTGGTCCCCAAGACCTTCACCAAAACAAAGAAGGTCCCAGGCATCCACTAAGCCAGCATTCCTGGCCCCACTCAAGGAGAACCAGTTCTATCCTCTTGCTTACATGAAAGAGGAGAGACCCATCTCCAACCTGACTTCCAAGTCAACCCAGCATGAGCCGGCTTGTTCCTACAAGCCCAAAATCAAGTCATGCATCACAAGGCCTCCACAAGCACCTGCTAAGGCCTACAAATCTGCAGTTCGACCCTTCATATCTACAGGGGCCGAACTTCAAAAATTCAAAGCTTCGCTGCAACAGGCGAAGGATAGGGTTCGCATCCTGTCCTTGCCCAGCTACAAAGAAGACAGACTCGGCTGCTGCGCCCGAGGGAGCACATCCTTCATTGTCAAAGCCCAGTCAGAGCTGACCGAAGCTCAAATTGCTCGCCGTATACGCCGCCGCGCGTCGTACCGACAAAAGAGACTACAGAAGCAAAGGACTCAGCCTCCCACACTTCAAGTCTCTCCCAAATGGGTCGAAAAAGAAAGACCCAACCAAGTTGCTGCCGTCCATATGGTTGGAAAAACCAGAAGGCGCCAAAATCAGCAACAAAATCCATGTCCGACGTCCAATGACCCGCAGCGTCTCCAGGACAAGAAGACATTCAGAAGAATCCCCTGCCCCTTCAAGCAAAGGACAGCAGAGTGATCCTTCCTCAAGCTCCTCTTCAAAAAGAATGAGCCCCAGCTCAGTCACCAGGACAGTTTCTTCGTTCGAATCACGAAGGATGAATGTCTTGGCTACAAATTCTGAGCCACCACCCCAGCAATCCACCTCCAGAAGATGCGATTACCCGCATCCAGCAGTTGGAACAGGGCCAGCAGAGGATTGAAACTCTGATGGAAAACCTTCTCCTCGCCTTCCAAAATCAGGCGAACAATGAACCTCCTCCGAATCATCAAGACGACGAGGTAAATAGAGAAGAAAATGAGTCACGCGCCCTTACCAAAAAGGACGTAGACGGTATCCTCGCCAAAGCAAAAGAAGAGGATATACTCAAGAGCATGGGATCAAGCCACCATATCCCTTATGGATGGACTCGGTCCCGTTCCCCACCAAATTCAAGCATCCTACTCTCCAAACATATACGGGGAAAGGATCAGCCAGACAGCACGTCATCCACTTCAAGATCTTGACGGGAGCTATCGCGGATCAAGATGCACTCAAGATCCGCCTCTTTGCAAGTACCCTAAAAGGTACGGCCTTCGATTGGTACTCCACTCTGCCGGAGGACTCAATCCAAAATTGGGCCATGCTAGAGACACGCTTCCTGACTCACTTCAAAGGTGAGGATCACCCCGCTACTATGGCTCAGCTGTGCAGCCTAAAACAGGGGAGAATGAATCAACATATGACTTCATTCACAAGTGGAAAGCAATGGCATACAAGTGCTCTGATGTATTGCCACAAGCGTCGCTAGTCGACATCTGCCGAAACAACATGAGAGCCAGAATCCGCTCCATGATCATCGGCAACAAATCAAAAAACCTGGGAGAACT
Source organism: Litsea cubeba (assembly GCA_012931725.1). Lineage (NCBI taxonomy): Eukaryota > Viridiplantae > Streptophyta > Magnoliopsida > Laurales > Lauraceae > Litsea > Litsea cubeba. Next base: position 68,037,481 of record CM022945.1, on the reverse strand, counting down.
CCTAGAAGCTTCCATGGAAGCTGAAACGGTGATTAAAGACCTCAACAGTCAGAAATCATCAAAGAAAAGAGCCAACCGCCATTGCAACCTCTAAACCAAAGAAGAAAGAGGTCCTCAATGTGCAGACCAAGCCAGCTCCTCAGGCATCCAAAGAAAGCTGAAAACAAAGCTGCTGGTAAGAGACCTGAACTCTCTGATGCCTTCAAAGAACGAGTAGAGAAGAAATACCCGTTTGATGAAGATGTTGATGAAATCTTCGGGGCTCTTGTGGCAAATGGCAAGCTCACCTTGCCTGAACCAAAAGACCGGGTGATGTTGGCAAAACCAACGATCCTCGGTACTGTCCATACCACCAGATGATCTCGCATCCTCTCAATCAATGCTTCGTTGTGAGAGAGAAAATAAATGAGATGTGGAAAAACGGAGTCATCACCTTTGACAAAAACTATGGGTCTGCCTCCGTCAACATGGTGACATGTGGACAAACATCAAGATCACCGAAGAAGAAGATCACTACTTCCTTCAAGGTGATAAACTCAATCGAAGCGTCCGAGGAACTGGTTCCTTACCCGACACCAGACGGACAACCGATATGGGTAATCCCGATCTCCTGGAAGATGAAAATTGGGAGGTCGTGAAATAAAGCCTACAGCTCAACAGCGAAGGCAGGCTTAGGAAACATCTCCTCAAGCTCAAACGGCAAGAGAAGACCCAGCCAAAACTAGAGGTCAAAGAAAAGGCAGAGGCTTCCTCTACCGCTTCACTGGAGGTAACAAAAACATCCCTTCCAGAGACTTCAAAGGGGGTAAGGAAATTCACTCTCAGTGATTTCATGCCACCTCAATTCAGAGAAGCCATGCAGGAGACATCATACTCTTGCAATTCGGTAGTTGGATTCTCCCATTGATGGATACGAGTCCAGCGACACCGATGATGGATTCGAACCCAACTACACAGATGAGTGGGAGGAGTCCCTTGAAAACAGGAGAATATCTCTCCGATGAAGAATGGGTTCCTGAGTCTCATCTTATGCCAGTAATCTGGTATAACCCCCTACAGCCACAAGGATCCTGGTCTGATGATGAAGAAGACCAAGAGGCTGTACAAGAAAATGCTGCTGACCCAGCACCTCTCATAACTCCAGTGGAAATCAACAATGTTGAGCCACAAAGAGATGATGAAGAAGAAGATCCGGCTCCCATGCCTGATCTTGAAGAATATGCAAGGATCTTGCAGCGACTCGCTCTAGAACAAGAGCAAGAACGCGTCAACGAGCCTCCTCGCAATCCAGAGCCTGAAGTCCCTGAAGACCATCAGGTACATCCTCCCTTAACTCCTGAAAATGGAGAAAATTGCTGGATAGACGATCCTCTCACATCCGAGGATGAGTCTGACTCCGATCAGGCAAACGTCTCCCGTCAGAGCTTCCTGTAATGTGATAATTCGGGATTATAGCTCTTCCGAAGCATCGTCTGATGAGAGCACTTACACTCCGGCGACGCCTAGCAATATATCTTCTGGAGCCACCTCGTCTCACGTGACTTTCACTGAGATGACACCCTCTCAGGTTTCTTCTCCTGAGACTGTGACTTCAAGTTCACACCCTTCCTGACTGAAGAATTCCCAGCCATTGATGCTTGGGACGATGAATTAGTCAACGAGAAGAAAGATTGCTGGATGCTGTTCAGGAATTGTTCCCGGAAAATGCTCCATGCAACACACTCACTGAGGATGGTAACTCTGCTGCTGATGCATCCTCAGCAAATGAAAAACGGACAGCCTCTTGATCCTGAAAGCAATCTTCCAAACGAGAGACCATTCTCAGAAAGAACGCTCTCGCATAGTGGTAGAGGCACCCGCTCCGTCCGGGACTACCACAAAAATTACACACAATCTTCCTAACATATGTAAATTCCTTCGGGAAAAGATTTTGTAAGCGCCCCTAGTGGAACAATTGAATGAACATGCACGGACCTAAGGAGGTTTCAAGTCATGACTTGATTTAACACTTCAAGCACATACCTGCACGTCTGCACATCCTAGATTTGTTGCGAATGTCTCCGCACACTCGTGATATCTCATCTCAGAATTACAAAAACTGAATGAGGATGTCGACAAACATGCCCGCAAGTCCTCCAAATTGAAATGGCATTACCGGGTCAAAAACTCAGAAGCCTCCTCAAAGGGAGAAAAGAAGAAAACTGAGGGATCATGCATTGAATGCCTCTCGGTTAAAAAAAGCAGCCAGTTGCACCCATCGCGCGTTCACATAAGGCCGACCTCCTACTTGGCGAACCCAGAGGCATAACCGACCCCTTGTAATTCACAGGGTATATCAAGGAATGCCTATGCATAGAGTTCAGATCGACCCAGGTTATTGCACTCAACCTTATCTCCACATCGGCTCTTGAAGAGGTTGGGCATCCCAGCCCCAGCAACTGAGCCACCACAATTCGTATCTACTCTTTTGGATACGATGAGAGTAATCAAAGGCCCTATCGCAAAATAAGGTTCACAATTGCAGATCGGTGTTGATCTTATATTTTTTTTTGCGGTCACAAGTGTATGCAATAAAGACCCCTTCATGCTACAACATCCTCTCGGACGCCCTTGGATCCATGAGAATGGTGTTGTCCCTTCAACTCTACATCAATGCATCAAGTTTGTTGGCGACGACGGCATGATACATCGAGTCTTTGCGGATAGAAAACCCTTCAAAGGTAAAGAAATCCACTTCGCAGACTCACAGATGTATGAAGGTGAAAAAGAAGAAGAGGAGAAGCATACAGCATCCTTTGCCGAAATCTCCAGAAAGATAAAGGCAAAGCTCCTCAACAATCACCGGAAGAAAACAAACCATCCGGTAAATCTGAAGAGAGCATGCAAACTCCCTTCATCATCTCCCTCAAATCTTCAAAGCCTTTGGTCATCACAACTAAAGTGAAGAAGGCAAAACAAAAGCCTGGGGGCAAATTTGTTGTCTCTTTCGTGTCTATCATGCAAGACACGGACTCGGATTCAGAGCCAGAAGACGACACATCGTCAAGCCAAGCTGACACTCAGCAAGTTCAGCCTGCTCTTACTCCAATGGAGACAACTTCTGACATAGAAGATCCTACGTCAGCTTCCTTCGTTGTTCCAGCAACTTCAGCAAAGGAAAACCGATCTTCTTCCATAGATCGGATGCTTCTTCATCAAACTCCATGCTTGAACCTTTCCAAAATAAAGGTACGCCTCAACTATCCTTATACAGTTCTGTGGCACAAGCTATTATGAAGAAAATGGGCTATGACGCTCAAAACCCAGTCGGTTTGGGAGAAGGACGCGGTATTCTCACACCATTGGGGCCCGTCTTGACCAAAAGCCAGCTGGAAGATTGGAGACTCTACGGCTATGTAGAAAAGTCTTCACACGGGTTAGGGTATGATCCTGACACTCCCTTGAGACAGTTGACACAAAGGCTTAAAAGTCAATATACTGACCAAGCCTCAACATCTCAAGTCCATGAAGACATCGATCTCCCTGGATATCTCTTTGATGAGTCACCTGACAAAGATCCAGGAAGCTCATCCAATTGGTACGATTTCTCCGAAAATGAAGAGGAGTTTGTCCGATGAACAGACGTGTGGACTTCTGACCCAAAGAACCCTCATCTCCAAAAGAAGTAGCCTACTTCGACTCGGTTCAACAGGCGATTGGGATCATCTCATAGCAAGCCTTGGGAAAACTACCGATCAAGAAGACCCGGTGGAAAGGAAACAAAAACCTTGGTCTGGAAATGCCCTTGAAACCCCAGAAGGTTTCGTTGAGCTGGAAGCCTCCGAAAATATTGTGGAGGAACCACCTTCGAACTTCCAACAGAAGATCCTGTTCAAAAGAGAACTTGGGAACACCAGATAACCCACGTCCTGTATTCATAAGCAAGAATATAAAGGATGATGAGTTACCCCGAGTATATCGCTTTTCTTCGTGAGTTCGTTGAGTGCTTTGCATGGTCTTATGCTGAAATGCCAGGCTTAGAACGCCCAAATAGCCATCAGTTCATCCAACTCAATCTGCAAGAAGACATCAAGCCCTGTCAAGCAATTCCAAAGAAGATTCCGTCCAGATGTGATGGATAAAATTGAACAAGAAGTTCAAAAACTCAAAAGCGTCGGCTTCATCCGTGAGGAACAACATCCTGAATGGTTGGCCAACATTGTCCCCGTGACAAAGAAAAATGGGCAGATCAGGGTCTGTATTGACTATAGAGACCTGAATGGCGCATGCCCAAAAGATGAATTTCCGCTCCCCATACCAGAGGTAATGATTGATAATACCTGTGGATTCGAGCGAATGACATTCATGGATGGTTCTCTGGCTACAATCAGATAAAGATGCATCCTGAGGATGAAAAACATACATCCTTTCGAACCCCATTTGGCGTGTATTGCTACACTGTCATGCCATTCGGTTTGAAGAATGCTGGTGCCACATATCAGAGGGCTATGATGAAAATATTCCAAGATATGCAGCACAAGACGGTTGAATGTTACGTTGATGACCTCGCCGTCAAAAGCAAAAGAAAAGAAGATCATCTCGAAAACCTTCGAGAAGTCTTCCTCCGGCTTCGCAAACACAAACTGCGAATGAATCCATTGAAATGCTTCTTCGGCGTCTCGTCGGGTAAGTTCCTCGGATTCTTAGTTCGGAAAGCTGGAATAGAGCTTGACCCCATAAAAGTCAAAGCCATTCTAGAAATGCCCTCTCCAAGAACCTTGAGAGAACTCAAAGGGCTTCAAGGGAGATTGCCTACATCAGACGGTTCATCTCCAATCTTTCGGGGAAATGCCGTCCATTCTCCCGGTTGATGAAAAAAGGTGTAAACTTTGTCTGGGATGCTGACTGTGAAGCTGCTTTCCAAGACATCAAGTCATACCTGACAAAACCTCCAGTGTTAGCTGCTCCTACCACTGGAAAACCATTCATCTTGTACACAAGAGCCCTTGATCACTCTCTGGGAGCTCTGCTTGCGCAAGAAAATGATCAAAGAAAAGAAGCTGCTCTATATTACCTCAGCCGCATGCTAGTAGGTGCAGAGCATCGCTACTCTCCAGTCGAAAAAGAATGTCTTGCAGTGATGTTCGCCGTACAAAAGCTGCGTCACTACTTGCTTTCCAACACAGTCTACCTGGTCTCGAGGGTCAACCTCTTGAAGGTCCTTGTCACAAAGGCAGGTTCTCTCAATGCTCGACTGGCAAAATGGTCCATCCTTCTGTCACAATTTGATATTAGGTATGTACCACAAAAAGCAATCAAAGGGCAAGCTCTAGCACTTCCTCGCAGAGCATCCATTGCCTAAAGATTCTCCACTCAGAGATGATCTCCCAGACGAACCAGTCTACAATGTGGAGACTTTCTCACAAAGTGCCTCCTGGGACATGTACTTTGACGGTGCAACCAGGACAAATGAAAAAAGACAGCTGATCTCGGGAGTTGGCATCCTCTTTGTTAGCCCCGACAAATACATGATTCCACACGCTTTCTCGCTACTGGAACCATGCACAAACAATGCAGCTGAATATCAAGCTCTGATCTTAGGATTGGAACTCGCCATCGAATCCGGTATCACCATGCTGGAAGTCTTTGGAGACTCTCAACTGATCGTCAACCAGATGAATCAGAAATTTGAAGTCAGGAAGCCAGATTTGTTGCCCTACTACAACAAGGCACAATCACTTCTGCAAAAGTTTGACATCTGTCACATCACCCACATTCGTAGAGGTGAAAACATACGTGCAGATGCCCTAGCCGGACTTGCCGCATCCATGGCAATCCAGGAAGGGGAAAACATGCAAGTCACAGTGTGCGAAAGAAGAATCCCTTCCTCCTCTTAACACACACCAAGCAGTTGCTGAATGCCACCAAGTGGTCGGAAGTCGGATTTCAATCCTTCAAACTTCAATTGGCGACTGGAGGGATCCGTTCATTGATTACATTATGTTCGGAATCCTACCTGAAGATCCAAAAGAACGGGTAAGCATCCAAAGGCGAACCCCAAGCTTCCATTTGGATATTCCATCAAAAATCCTTTACAGGAAATCCTTCAACGGAGTACTTCTACGCTGCTTGTCACAACAAGAGGCTGAAGAAACACTCAAAGAAGTTCATGCTGGTCTTTGTGGAGCTCATCAGGCTGGACCTAAGCTCTATGATCAGATAAAAAGGTTAGGATATTACTGGCCTACCATGGTAGCTGACGCAATGCAATTTGCTAAGCGCTGCCAACAATGCCAAGTTCATGGAGATTACATTCACATGCCTCCAGAATGGCTGCATCCTACAGCGATCTCATGGCCTTTCGAAGCCTGGGGTATGGACATCATAGGTCCTATTTCTCCCCCTTCAAGCAAAGGTCATCGCTTCATCTTCGCCGCTACGGATTATTTCTCCAAGTGGTCAGAAGCATTTGCGTTTAACGAAATGAAGACCTCATCAGTCCTTCAGTTCCTACGCACCAACATCATTTGTCGTTTCGGCATACCCAAAAGATTCGTCCATGATAACGGACCACAGTTCCGGGATCATCGATTCTACAGGTTCTGCGACAAATACAAAATCAAAGCTGTCCTTCGACTCCATACAATCCGGCAGCAAACGGGTTAGCAGAAGCTTTCAACAAGACACTCTGCAAAATCCTCAAAAAAATGGTCTCTAATCACAAAAGAGACTGGAGCGACAAAATGTCTGAAGCTTTGTGGGCCTATCGAACCACCGTTCGAGGACCAACCCATAGCACACCATTCTCCTTGGTCTATGGATGCGAAGCTGTCGTGCCCTTGGAAGTACAAATTCCTTCCTTGAGGGTATCCTTGCAAAATGACATGACTCAAGAAAGCAATGTCAAATTGCGGACTCCATGAGCTGGACAATCTCGATGAGAGACGGCTCGAAGCTCAACAAAGCATTGAACTTTACCAAGCACGTATGGCAGGATCTTTCGATAAAAAGGTCAGGCAACGCGCCTACAAAAAGAATGACTTGGTTCTTGCGGTAAAAAGACCAATGGTCTTCGCTCACAAGTCCAAAGGCAAATTCGAGCCAAAATGGGAGGGACCCTACGTCATCGACAAAGTTTTCTCCAATGGCGCATACGCACTCCTAAACATGGAAGGTGACAGATGTATGCTGCCCATCAATGGCAAGTTCTTAAAGCGGTACTACCCTTGAAGACTTACCCAACTGGGTAAGAGCAATGCCTGTACGGCCAAAACCGGTTTCCAGGTACACGCTCGCTAAACCCACCTTTTTTAGAATTTTCATATCAAATTGAAATTTCTAGAAATCTAAAACAATGCTTACTTTCATCGTTTCATTGTTCAAAAAAAAAAAATCCAAGTTTAGGAACCTTTCCCTAACTTGACCAAAATTTTCAACCCTTGAACCCAAAATTCATGGTTTGAAACAAAATCCGGATTCAGGGATTTCCACCCTAGTCCACCCTGCCTTTTACCGCCAAAATGGTTTTAGGTCAAAACTTATGACCCTCGTGTCTTTAAACAAAAAAAAAATGGTTTTTCAAAAACCGCGAGGAAGCGACGCTTAGTCGATACTCGCACAAATCGGAAGCAAGCGAACCACGTTCGACACTTCCAAAATCGCAGGGAAGCACATTTCGTCGATACTTGCAAAATCCAAAACTGTGGAGACGCAACATTTCAGTTGATATCCACAACCCAAATTTCAAAGGTTCGAAAAAACCTAAAAAACTGTGGAGATGCAACATTTCAGTTGATATCCACAACCCAAATTTCAAGGTTCGAAAAAACCTAAAAAAACTGTGGAGACGCAACATTTCAGTTGATATCCATAACCCAAAGGTTCGAGAAAACCACAAATTTCAAAAATACGGGGAAACGACATCAAGTCAGTACCCGCAAAACCAAAATTTTTGAAAGCAAGGATGCGACATTCCATCGATACTTGCACCCAAATCCGCGAGGATGCGACATTCCATCGATACTCGCAACCGAATGAGCAAGGATGCGACATTCCATCGATACTTGCAAGAACATTCAGCAGGGAGGCGACTTTTAGTCGATACTTGCATTTTTTGAAAACCAAACCGGCTATAAATGCCATCAAAACAGGCTATAAATGCCACAAACCGGCTATCAATGCCACCACAAAACCGGCTATCAATGCCACAAACAAAAAAAAAAAACTTGGATTTCAAAACGGCTATCAATGCCACCAAAACAAACGGCTATCATGCCACCAAAAACCGGCTAATGCCACCAAACCAACGGCTATCAATGCCACCAAAATTGGCTATAGATGCCACAAACAAAAAAAACTCGGCTATCAATGCCACGAAAAGCTGGCTCTCATGCCAAAATGGCTTCCATGCCACAAACAAAAAACCTGGCTTTCATGCCAAAACAATCATTTGGACAAAAGTTTCACAAAATGACAACCTTTTGCTCAAATCCCATTTAGCAATTACTTTTATCACAAAA
>CM022945.1:67927458-68021194 GCA_012931725.1 Litsea cubeba | reverse complement strand
CAGTAGCGAGAAAGCGTGTGGAATCATGTATTTGTCGGGGCTAACAAAGAGGATGCCAACTCCCGAGATCAGCTGTCTTTTTTCATTTGTCCTGGTTGCACCGTCAAAGTACATGTCCCAGGAGGCACTTTGTGAGAAAGTCTCCACATTGTAGACTGGTTCGTCTGGGAGATCATCTCGGAGTGGAGAATCTTTAGGCAATGGATGCTTCTGCGAGGAAGTCCCGCTAGAGCTTGCCCTTTGATTGCTTTTTGTGGTACATACCTAATATCAAATTGTGACAGAAGGATGGACCATTTTGCCAGGTCGCGCATTGAGAGAACCTGCCTATTGTGACAAGGACCTTCAAGAGGTTGACCCTCGAGACCAGGTAGACTGTATTGGAAAGCAAGTAGTGACCAGCTTTTGTACGGCGAACATCACTGCAAGACTTCTTTTTCGACTGGAGAGTAGCGTGCTCTGCACCTACTAGCATGCGGCTGAGGTAATATAGAGCAGCTTCTTTTCTTTTTGATCATTTCTTGGCGCAAGCAGAGCTCCCAGAGAGTGATCAAGGGCTCTTGTGTACAAGATGAATGGTTTTTCCAGTGGTAGGAGCAGCTAACACTGGAGGTTTTGTCAGGTATGACTTGATGTCTTGGAAAGCAGCTTCACAGTCAGCATCCCAGACAAAGTTTTACACCTTTTTTCATCACCACCGGGAGAATGGACGGCATTTCCCTGAAAGATTGGAGATGAACCGTCTGATGTAGGCTAATCTCCCTTGAAGCCCTTTGAGTTCTCTCAAGGTTCTTGGAGAGGGCATTTCTAGAATGGCTTTGACTTTTATGGGGTCAAGCTCTATTCCAGCTTTCCGAACTAAGAATCCCGAGGAACTTACCCGACGAGACGCCGAAGAAGCATTTCAATGGATTCATTCGCAGTTTGTGTTTGCGAAGCCGGAGGAAGACTTCTCGAGGTATTTCAGATGATCTTCTTTTCTTTTGCTTTTGACGGCGAGGTCATCAACGTAACATTCAAACCGTCTTGTGCTGCATATCATTGGAATATTTCATCATAGCCCTCTGATATGTGGCACCAGCATTCTTCAAACCGAATGCATGACATGTTAGCAATACACGCCAAATGGGGTTTCGAAAGGATGTATGTTTTATCCTCAGGATGCATCTTATCTGATTGTAGCCAGAGAAACCATCCATGAATGTCATTCGCCTCGAATCCACAGGTATTATCAATCATTACCTCTGGTATGGGGAGCGGAAATTCATCTTTTGGGGCATGCGCCATTCAGGTCTCTATAGTCAATACAGACCCTGATCTGCCCATTTTTCTTTGTCACGGGGACAATGTTGGCCAACCTTCAGGATGTTGTTTCCTCACGGATGAAGCCCGACGCTTTTGAGTTTTTGAACTTCTTGTTCATTTTATCCATCACATCTGGACGGAATCTTCTTTGGCCTTGCGTGACAGGCTTGATGTCTTTTTGAAGATTGAGTTTGTGAACTGCTATTTTGGGTCTAAGCCTGGCATTTCAGCATAAGACCATGCAAAGCAATCAACGAACTCACGAAGAAAAGTGATATACTCGGGTAACTCATCATCCTTTATATTCTTGCTTATGAATACAGGACGTGGTTATTCTGGTGTTCCCAAGTCTATCTTTTGAACAGGATCTTCTGTTGGAAGGTTCGAAGGTGGTTCCTCCACAATATTTCGGAGGCTTCCAGCGCTCAACGAAACCTTCTGGGGTTTCAAGGGCATTTCCAGACCAAGGTTTGTTCCTTTCCACGGGTCTCTTGATCGGTAGTTTTCCCAAGGCTTGCTATGAGATGATCCCAATCGCCTGTTGAAACCGAGTCGAAGTAGGCTATTTCTTTTGGAGATGAGGGTCTTCTGGGTCAGAAGTCCACACGTCTGTGCCATCGGACAACTCCTCTTCATTTTCGGAGAAATCGTGCCAATTTGGATGAGCTTCCTGGATCTTTGTCAGGTGACTCAGCAAAAGATATCCAGGGAGATCGATGTCTTCATGGATTTGAGATGTTGAGGCTTGGTCAGTATATTGACTTTTAAGCCTTTGTGTCAACTGTCTCAAGGGAGGTGTCAGGATCATACCCTAACCCGTGTGAAGACTTTCTACATAGCCGTAGAGTCTCCAATCTTCCAGCTGGCTTTTGGTCAAGACGGGCCCAAATGGTGTGAGAATACCGCGTCCTTCTCCCAAACCGACTGGGTTTTGAGCGTCATAGCCCATTTCTTCATAATAGCTTGTGCCACAGAACTGTATAAGGATAGTTGAGGCGTACCTTTATTTTGGAAAGGTTCAAGCATGGAGTTTGATGAAGAAGCATCCGATCTATGGAAGAAGATCGGCTTTTCCTTTGCTGAAGTTGCTGGAACAACGAAGGAAGCTGACGTAGGATCTTCTATGTCAGAAGTTGTCTCCATTGGAGTAAGAGCAGGCTGAACTTGCTGAGTGTCAGCTTGGCTTGACGATGTGTCGTCTTCTGGCTCTGAATCCGAGTCCGTGTCTTGCATGATAGACACGAAAGAGACAACAAATTTGCCCCCAGGCTTTTGTTTTGCCTTCTTCACTTTAGTTGTGATGACCAAAGGCTTTGAAGATTTGAGGGAGATGATGAAGGGAGTTTGCATGCTCTCTTCAGATTTACCGGATGGTTTGTTTTCTTCCGGTGATTGTTGAGGAGCTTTGCCTTTATCTTTCTGGAGACTTTCGGCAAAGGATGCTGTATGATTCTCCTCTTCTTCTTTTTCACCTTCATACATCTGTGAGTCTGCGAAGTGGATTTCTTTACCTTTGAAGGGTTTTCTATCCGCAAAGACTCGATGTATCATGCCGTCGTCGCCAACAACTTGATGCATTGATGTAGAGTTGAAGGGACAACACCATTCTCATGGATCCAAGGGCGTCCGAGAAGGATGTTGTAGCATGAAGGGGTCTTTATTGCATACACTGTGACCTCAGAGATAAGATCACCGATCTGCAATTTGAACCTGATTTTGCCGATAGGCCTTTGAGTACTCCCATCGTATCCAAAGATAGATACAGATGTGTGGCTCAGTTTGCTGGGTGGGATGCCCAACTCTTCAAGAGCCGATGTGGAGATAAGGTTGAGTGCAGAACCTGGGTCGATCTGAACTCTATGCATAGGCATTCCTTGATATACCCTGTGAAGTACAGGGGTCGGTTATGCCTGGTTTCGCCAAGTAGGAGGTCGTCCTTTGTGAAGGCGATGGTTGCACTGGCTGCTTTTTTAACCGAGAGGCATTCAATGCATGACCCTTCAGTTTTCTTCTTTTCTCCCTTTGAGGAGGCTTCTGAGTTTTTGACCCGGTAATCCATTTCAATTTGGAGGACTTGCGGGGCATGTTTGTCGACATCCTCATTCAGTTTTTGTAATTCTGAGATGAGATTATCACGAGTGTGCGGAGACATTCGCAACAAATCTAGGATGTGCAGACGTGCAGGTATGTGCTTGAAGTGTTCAATCAAGTCATACTTGAAAGCCTCCTTAGGGCCTGCATGTTCATCATTGTTGCCACTAGGGGCGCTTACAACATCTTTTCCCGAAGGATTTACATATGTAAAGGAAGATTGGTTGTAATTTTTGTGGTAGTCCCGGCCAGAGCGGGTGCCTCTACCAACTTCGAGAGCTTCTTGAGAAGGGTCTTCGTTTGGAAGATTGTCTTCAGGATCAAGAGGCTGTCGTTTTTCATTTGCTGAGGATGCATCAGCAGCAGAGTTACCATCCTCAGTGATTGTGTTGCATGGAGCATTTTCCGGGAACAAGTCCTGAACAGCATCCAGCAATCTTTCTTCTTCGTTGACTAATTCATCGTCCCAAGCATCAATAGCTGGGAATTCTTCAGTCAGGAAGGGTGTGAACTTTGAAGTCACAGTCTCAGGAGAAGAAACCTGAGAGGGGTGTCATCTCAGTGAAAGTCACGTGAGACGAGGTGGCTCCAGAAGATACATTGCTAGGCGTCGCCGGAGTGTAAGTGCTCTCATCAGACGATGCTTCGGAAGAGCTATAATCCCGAATTATCGCATTACAGGAAGCTCTGACGGGAGACGTTGTCTGATCGGAGTCAGACTCATCCTCGGATGTGAGAGGATCGTCTATCCCAGCAATTTTCTCCATTTTCAGGAGTTAAGGGAGGATGTACCTGATGGTCTTCAGGGACTTCAGGCTCTGGATTGCGAGGAGGCTCGTTGACGCGTTCTTGCTCTTGTTCTAGAGCGAGTCGCTGCAAGATCCTTGCATATTCTTCAAGATCAGGCATGGGAGCCGGATCTTCTTCTTCATCATCTCTTTGTGGCTCAACATTGTTGATTTCCACTGGAGTGATGAGAGGTGCTGGGTCAGCAGCATTTTCTTGTACAGCCTCTTGGTCTTCTTCATCATCAGACCAGGATCCTTGTGGCTGTAGGGGGTTATACCAGATTACTGGCATAAGATGAGACTCAGGAACCCATTCTTCATCGGAGAGATATTCTCCTGTTTCAAGGGACTCCTCCCACTCATCTGTGTAGTTGGATTCGAATCCATCATCGGTGTCGCTGGACTCGTATCCATCAATGGAGAATCCAACTACCGAATTGCAAGAGTATGATGTCTCCTGCATGGCTTCTTTGAATTGAGGTGGCATGAAATCACTGAGAGTGAATTTCCTTACCCCCTTTGAAGTCTCTGGAAGGGATGTTTTTGTTACCTCCAGTGAAGCGGTAGAGGAAGCCTCTGCCTTTTCTTTGACCTCTAGTTTTGGCTGGGTCTTCTCTTGCCGTTTGAGCTTGAGGAGATGTTTCCTAGCCTGCCTTCGCTGTTGAGCTGTAGGCTTTATTTTCACGACCTCCCAATTTTCATCTTCCAGGAGATCGGGATGTACCCATATCGGTTGTCCGTCTGGTGTCGGGTAAGGAACCAGTTCCTCGGACGCTTCGATTGAGTTTATCACCTTGAAGGAAGTAGTGATCTTCTTCTTCGGTGATCTTGATGTTTGTCCACATGTCACCATGTTGACGGAGGCAGACCCATAGTTTTTGTCAAAGGTGATGACTCCGTTTTTCCACATCTCATTTATTTTCTCTCTCACAACGAAGCATTGATTGAGAGGATGCGAGATCATCTGGTGGTATGGACAGTACCGAGGATCGTTGGTTTTGCCAACATCACCCGGTCTTTTTGGTTCAGGCAAGGTGAGCTTGCCGTTTGCCACAAGAGCCCCGAAGATTTCATCAACATCTTCATCAAACGGGTATTTCTTCTCTACTCGTTCTTTGAAGGCATCAGAGAGTTCAGGTCTCTTACCAACAGCTTTGTTTTCAGCTTTCTTTGGTGGCTGAGGAGCTGGACTTGGTCTGCACATTGAGGACCTCTTTCTTCTTTGGTTTAGAGGTTGCAATGGCGGTTGGCTCTTTTCTTGATGATTTCTGACTGTTGAGGTCTTTAATCACCGTTTCAGCTTCCATGGAAGCTTCTAGGAGTTCTCCCAGGTTTTTTGATTTGTTGCCGATGATCATGGAGCGGATTCTGGCTCTCATGTTGTTTCGGCAGATGTCGACTAGCGACGCTTGTGGCAATACATCAGAGCATTTGTATGCCATTGCTTTCCACTTGTGAATGAAGTCATATGTTGATTCATTCTCCCCCTGTTTTAGGCTGCACAGCTGAGCCATAGTAGCGGGGTGATCCTCACCTTTGAAGTGAGTCAGGAAGCGTGTCTCTAGCATGGCCCAATTTTGGATTGAGTCCTCCGGCAGAGTGGAGTACCAATCGAAGGCCGTACCTTTTAGGGTACTTGCAAAGAGGCGGATCTTGAGTGCATCTTGATCCGCGATAGCTCCCGTCAGGATCTTGAAGTGGATGACGTGCTGTCTGGCTGATCCTTTCCCCGTATATGTTTGGAGAGTAGGATGCTTGAATTTGGTGGGGAACGGGACCGAGTCCATCCATAAGGGATATGGTGGCTTGATCCCATGCTCTTTGAGTATATCCTCTTCTTTTGCTTTGGCGAGGATACCGTCTACGTCCTTTTTAGTAAGGGCGCGTGATTCATTTTCTTCTCTATTTACCTCGTCGTCTTGATGATTCGGAGGAGGTTCATTGTTCGCCTGATTTTGGAAGGCGAGGAGAAGGTTTTCCATCAGAGTTTCAATCCTCTGCTGGCCCTGTTCCAACTGCTGGATGCGGGTAATCGCATCTTCTGGAGGTGGATTGTGGGGTGGTGGCTCAGAATTTGTAGCCAAGACATTCATCCTTCGTGATTCGAACGAAGAAACTGTCCTGGTGACTGAGCTGGGGCTCATTCTTTTTGAAGAGGAGCTTGAGGAAGGATCACTCTGCTGTCCTTTGCTTGAAGGAGCAGGGGATTCTTCTGAATGTCTTCTTGTCCTTGAGACGCTGCGGGTCATTGGACGTCGGACATGGATTTTTGTTGCTGATTTTTGGCGCCTTCTGGTTTTTCCAACCATATGGACGGCAGCAACTTGGTTGGGTCTTTCTTTTTCGACCCATTTGGGAGAGACTTGAAGTGTGGGAGGCTGGGTCCTTTGCTTCTGTAGTCTCTTTTGTCGGTACGACGCGCGGCGGCGTATACGACGAGCAATTTGAGCTTCGGTCAGCTCTGACTGGGCTTTGACAATGAAGGATGTGCTCCCTCGGGCGCAGCAGCCGAGTCTGTCTTCTTTGTAGCTGGGCAAGGACAGGATGCGAACCCTATCCTTCGCCTGTTGCAGCGAAGCTTTGAATTTGTGAAGTTCGGCCCCTGTAGAATATGAAGGGTCGAACTGCAGATTTGTAGGCCTTAGCAGGTGCTTGTGGAGGCCTTGTGATGCATGACTTGATTTTGGGCTTGTAGGAACAAGCCGGCTCATGCTGGGATGACTTTGAAGTCAGGTTGGAGATGGGTCTCTCCTCTTTCATGTAAGCAAGAGGATAGAACTGGTTCTCCTTGAGTGGGGCCAGGAATGCTGGCTTAGTGGATGTCTGGGACCTTCTTTGTTTTGGTGAAGGTCTTGGGGACCAAGTCTTGGGGTAGACCTGGTTGTTTGCAGGTTGAGGCTTCGTGGGGCTGCCACGGGCTTCAGGCCTTCTTGTACTCGCCTTTGGTGTCACGGTAGTGACACGTTGAGAGGCGAGTTTCTGCTTCTTGGAGGGAGCAGCTTGTTCCTCAGGAAGTGGGAATGGTCCCAGCGTCCCGAAGACGATAGTCCGGGGAGTCGAGGTCGACCCGGAGTTCACAGAGTTGCCGAGGGAGTTGACACTTCGGCAGCTGATGGGGCGCTTGTAGGTGCGCGTGGTTTGCTTCTGTTGAAGCATGAGTTGGTGCTTGCTTTCGTCGAAAGTAATGGTTAGTGAAGCTGCCATTGTTAGTTTTTTCGAAAATTTCTGAAACAAGACCACATCCATTAGTAATCACAAGAATATAATGATCATAAATGGGAAGTTCTATGGTTTCGTCTTTTCAAATTGCTCGAGGTAGATGACCCAAACAATATGAGGAAGGCAAAATGCCATAGAGGGTACAATTGTTCTGATCGCAGGTGTGGTAAGCCCGGAATGGGCATCCCAGTGACTGCTAGAAGCAATTGTGAACTTAAATTCGACTTATCGAGAAGCAGAGCTTGCTCGAGGTAAGAAGAATTTAAAGTTGGAGTTACAGATGTGCCGGTCGCAATACAGTAGACCCTGAAAGGGCGTACTAGTACCGCTAGACACAAATGTTTTGAGACCGCATCTATGAGATGAGATTCTCTGTTTTGAAAGGTCAAGATTGGATTCATCAAAGAGAGCAGATGGTATTCCAATCTGAACACGGGCTCAGCGATTTCCGCGAGCGCCAGTGCTCAGAAAGAAATGAACCATGATTTCTCGGATCTGAATCTAAAAATGACGAGTTTTTTTTTGAAAGGCCAATATCGGGTTCATCAAAGAGAGCAAAAGGCACTCCAATCTGAACACGGGCTCAGCGATTTCCGCGAGCGCCAGTGCTCAGAAAGAAGAAGACCAAGATTTCTCCGATCTAAACCCAAAATGACGGAAGTTTTTTTTTTTTTTTTTTTTTTTTTGAAGATTTTTTTTTTTTTTTTTTTTTAAAAAAATCTTTTTTTTATTATTTTTTTTATTTATTTTTATTAATTTTTTTTTTAAGATTTTTTTTTTGAAAATTTTTTTATTTTTTATTTTTTATTTTAAAATTTTTATATTTTTTTTATTTTTTTTTTATTTAAAAGACGAGAGAGTACACATAGGCCTCCTAACCCGGTCTTATGAAATCTTGATTGATAGAATTGCCCCCAGGTAAGGGTAGGATTACTTAATGAACCCGTTTGGAGGACCCTTGCCTAGAACAGTCAAGCTGTCTCCACACTCTGGACAAGGCTTTTCTTTGAATCAACCATGATCAAAGAACACAGTTGGTTTAACCTTAGTGGTCTATGTCTTTTTTTTTATATATATATATTTTTTTATTTTATTTTTATTTTTATGAATTCATCGAAGAGAAACCATGGCCCAAAACCTTAGTCGAACAGGCTCAACATTTCTGCAAGCGCGATGAACGATAGGAACAGATCAAGGTTTCTCAATTTTGAATCCAAATTGAGAAATCTAAAAATTTTTTTTTTTATATATATATATATTTTTTTTTTATTTTTGATGAACTCATCGAAGAGAAACCATGGCCCAAAACCTTAGTCGAACAGGCTCAACATTTCTGCAAGCGCGATGAACGATAGGAACAGATCAAGGTTTCTCAATTTTGAATCCAAATTGAGAAATCTAAAATTTTTTTTTTTATATATATATATTTTTTTTTTTTGATTTTTTAATGAACTCATCGAAGAGAAACCATGGCCCAAAACCTTAGTCGAACAGGCTCAACATTTCTGCAAGCGCGATGAACGATAGGAACAGATCAAGGTTTCTCAATTTTGAATCCAAATTGAGAAATCTAAAAATTTTTTTTTTATATATATATATATATATTTTTTTTGATTTTTTAATGAACTCATCGAAGAGAAACCATGGCCCAAAACCTTAGTCGAACAGGCTCAACATTTCTGCAAGCGCGATGAACGATAGGAACGGATCAAGGTTTCTCAATTTTGAATCCAAAAATGACAAATCTGATTTTTTTGTTTTTTTTTTTTTAAATTTTTTTTTTTGAAAAGAGAAAGAATGGAAATAAATTCAAAGAATTAGAAATTTCCAAACAAAAAATCTCATCTCATTTTTTTTGCAGAATTCAACATAGGCCACCAATTATAAAGTAGCCAAGGAATCGAGAAAAGAAATATAAGCATAGAGCAAAATATATGATATGCAAATATTTCATTTCTAGCATCGTGTTCTCAAATAAACGAGTCCCACCGGGTGTGCCAGCTTGATGGACCGCGCTCCTGCTCGAGTTCCTACCGAGGTCGGCGGACGTGGGAGTCCGTCGGGTCCGACCCTTTCGTAACCGGGGGGCAGGGGCGTGCATCAACATTTCTTTTTTTGTGGGTGTGCCAGATTTTCTATTTTTACTTGGAATTGCAAGTGGTGATCCGGAGATCAACCTTCGCAAGTAAAAAGGAAATCAACTTCTTTCAAGTTTTCCATTGCACATATATTTAAGAAAAGAGACATTTTCTTGATTTGCCGTGAAAGGCGATTTTTTGGCATTTATAGCCGATTTTGGCGTTTATAGCCGATTTTTGGCGTTTATAGCCGACTTTGGCGTTTATAGCCGATTTACAATCCTTATCAACAATGAAAGACAAGAATTGTGATTTTTGTCTCTTTTGTAAAAAATACAAACTACAATGAAAAGCAAGAAAAGGAGGATCTAACTTCTCAGGAGATTGTGGAGGACTCGTTTAGATTGACGGTCGCAAGCCATATGTGGGCTTCGCCATCATCCATGCAGATGAGAACAGAGGATGCTATTTGATTCGCTTGGCTTGGCTATAACCTCAGGTTTTTAGAAGACAAAGACCAAAGGAAGGTCCTATGTCCAATAAAAAACCGAGTAGACGGGCTGAAAAGCCATATCTAAGCCATTGGAGGCAGGAGGAGAAGGCAAGGACCTTGGGGGGGGGTACCCCCCAAGGGACTTTTGTCACCTTGTTGCGGTGGCCGGTGTAGAACTTCCGCAGAGTTTTCTCTCTTTTTCTTTTCTCTGGATTTCTGACTGCTGTCTGATGTTTGTTGTGTGTTTTTCCGATCTGGATTCCTTTGGAGTGCTCTCCTATTTATAGGCTCTTGGTAGCCATTTAGGAGAGCTTATGGGCTTTTAATGTCATTAAGCCACATAATGGGAGGAGTTACAAAATTGAATTGTTTATTTTGTAACTCCTTTTTCTTGGCTTCTGATTGGCCGGAGGAGATTGAGGGCATTTAATCGCCTTTAATCGCCATGATGGGAGGAGT
This sequence comes from Litsea cubeba, assembly GCA_012931725.1. Classification (NCBI taxonomy): domain Eukaryota; kingdom Viridiplantae; phylum Streptophyta; class Magnoliopsida; order Laurales; family Lauraceae; genus Litsea; species Litsea cubeba. The sequence goes on along the minus strand of CM022945.1, from coordinate 68,010,761 downwards.
TTCATGGGTTAAATGCCATGAATCTCTTGACTTGTAACTCCCAAATGCTTGCTTCTGATTGGGCCGTCCAAAGAAATGGATTAATGACTGTAATAAAGCTAGTCAATTAATCGCATTAAGTGGTCGCCGAGCAGCTGAAGAGTCGCGGGCCGTGCCACGTCTTTTGGAATTCTTCTGTCGATGATCATCGATGGATCTTCATGTAGATCGACATCAGATGACCATGTAATTTCAGGTGTTTGTTGCCAACAGCGGGTCGGTGCCATCTGTCCTGTCGATTTCTCGATCGGTCGGGTGGAAAGCACACTTTTTTTGGTTGACCGGGTGGCGATCAATACTGTTTTTGATACTCTTGATGATTTACCCGTGTTTTGGACGGATATCAGAGGACTTGGTGTCTCAAAAGCATGAATTTTGGAAAGTACCAGAGGCTGGGCTTCTCGAATCGCGAAAAAACGGCGAAAAACCGGGGTTTCCGGGGCTTTCCCGGCGACCCCGGGGTCCATGGTCGCCGGCGACCCTGGCCCAGGGTCGCAGGGGCCTGCGACCCTGGCCCAGGGTCGCAGGGGTCTGCGACCCTGGGGGGTTTTCCCCCTTTCTGGTCCCGTTTTGCGTCCGTTTTTGCTTTTTTCTGATTCTTTTTTCTTCTGTACTTTTCTTTGACATTTTGATCATTTATTGGCCTGATTTCTTTGTAGGAAACCTGATGAGAATCCTTGCATTTTATTTTGCAAAGTTTCCAATTTCCTGAGAAAGCCGAAGACTTTGTCGCGCAGAGCTGCCGATTTTCTGTCAAAAGCTGAAACTGGGTCAAACGATGTCGGAATGACCTGAAATTTGGTGTGAAGCCTCCTGAGCAATAAATAAGACCAACCATAGGCTTTTGTTTGAGTTTCGAAGCCGTTTGGGGTCCTATCACCTGCAGACTTGCTTTTTGTCGCGATGAAGATGTCGCGGTTTGATGTGCGGTCAACCGATGTCCGATTGACTTGAAATTTGACAGGGAACCTATTGGAGTCATTTTAAGATGATCCATAGGTTCTGTCTTGGAAATCATGGTCCCGGAGAGCTTTACCGCCGAGAGGCTTGATTTGGCTGTCGGAGAAGCGAAGTTAGGCCAAATGATCTTGAAATGGCTTGAAACTTCTTGTGTACTCCTCTTTTGGCTGTCTGGAAGAATCTTGCAGTTTTTGTTTGATTCTGACAAGATTTTATTTTTGGAAGCAGCATTGCCTATTTATGGCAGGTTGCGACTTCATGTAGCTCTTTGGATCTTGGAAAGGCAAAGTGACATTTTTGGTGTCAACAGTCATCAGGCACGTGGAGGGATAGGGTCACGAGCTAGTGGGACAGACACGACATCCAGCCGCCCGCTATCTTCATCAGATTGCTGACATGGCAGCATCCAGCGGCTAAGGCCACATCAGGGCAAGGCCCGAGGGCAGATCCGCTGGTACTCCAACCGCCAAAGGCGCCCAACACAATCTGGCCCAACAAGACACGCATTTAATGCAATGTGGGCTGACCCGACTAGCATTAAATGCTGAGTGGGCCGGATTAGACTGGATTTATTACTTTGTGGGCTGATCATGACTTCTCAGTCAGATCATGGACCCACACCAAGATATCCTCTGAAAGATACGATCCCATCCTCTATAAATAGACCCCCATACACCATGCAAGGTACGTATAATCTCATTCATAGAGCCCTTACTCTGTCTCTCTTCTCCTTCTCCTTCCATTGTTCCAGTTCCCACACTGACTTTGGCATCGGAGAGCCTTGCGCCGCTCAGGCCAGGGTCCTCTGACCGTTTGCTACTCTCTTTCAGGCTTCCGGACGGCATCCAGACATTCCAGACACCATCTTCTTCTCGGATAAGTCCTGTAAGGCACCCTCTTATTGTGGGTCATTATTTTCTGCACCTACAATTGGCGCCGTCTGTGGGGAAGTAATATCCCAGCCTCTCAAAAAACCTTCCAAATCTTCTCCACCTCAACCTTTCAGAAGCCATGCCTCCGAAAGCTAAGAAGGGCGTAGAATCGTCGAGAGCAGCACTCGAGCTGCTACCACCGCCAGCGTACGTCCCTCCTCAGGGACGGTCCCGAACGATCCAAGGCACATCCGCAGGCGAGGGTCGCCTGGGCTCCCAACTCTTTGTCGAGATCCCATTCCAGGAGGGAGTCGAGGCCTCGCTCTCAGCGGACGAAACCGTGCCACTCAGGCGCGACGAGCGTCGACACGAACGTCCCCGCAAAGATAAAGCTGTTGCAGCTGAAGGAGACGTCGCAGCACAAGACGCTCTTCTCCAGAAGCAGGAGCAGCTAGTTCAAGAGCTCCAGCGGATCCAACAACAGCTGAGGGCTGCACAAGCAGCCTCCTTGAGGCCGGTCTCTGAGCCTCAGGGGAAAAAGAAGGACGCCCCCAGCAGGGCAGCCCAGCCTCCCCGCGAGGAACTCAGAAATCATCTGGACCAGAAACGGAGCCAGATCCGTGACGAGGGCTCGAGCAACAGCCGAAGTCACCACAGCCGCGACGGCCGAACTCATAGCCGTCGTAGCCCAAACAATCACAAGCGAAAGCCCAGAGCTCAGACTCCAGATAAGGACGACGAGCAAGAGCGATTTGACAAACGTGTCAGATTGGCTCTCCAGCACAACTTGGGCATGCGGGACCAGAAGCAGCTCTATGGTCACACTGATCTCGGGGGCTCGCCCTTCACAAAAGAGATCGAGCACACCCCCTTGCCCAGGAAGTTCTCCGTCCCGCGGTTCGTTCCCTACGACGGACTGCCCGATCCATCTGCACACCTCCGACACTTCTCTCAGAAGATGTCCATCTGGGGAAACGAGGGTCACCTGAACTGCAAAATCTTCTCCTCCAGTTTGGGTGACCTCCCCCTGAAGTGGTTCTGCTCCCTCCCGGAGCAGTCGGTTTCCAGTTGGAAGGAGCTCCAGCTCTCCTTCCTGAAGAAGTTCCAGGCCTACACCGTCGTCCCCAAGAAGGAAGGGGACCTCATCGCCCTGAGAATGAAGCAGGGCGAAACCCTCGCCAAGTTCACCCACCGATTTTGGGCGATCTACAGCCAGATCGAGGGCGCAAGGGAGGCGATAGCCATCTACGCCTTCCAGCATGCCCTGATCCCCGGCATCGACTTGCGGAAGGACTTGGCCGGGGACACCCCAGAGTCCATGTCAGAGTTGATGTCCCGGGTGAAGCGCTTCATCGCCCGGGAGGAAGACGAGATCCGAGCTAAGGATCAGGACGGGCATCCGGAGCCCGAGCAGAAGAATAGCCAGCCTCGGCAAAGAGGCGGGAGGCCCTCCCAGAAGCAGGAGCCCAAGCGGGATTGGGCCTCCAGCTCGACGAAGCCTTCGTCGTCCAGGTCTGGGGGCAATTGGAGGCCCAGACCTCCCTCCAGCGCCAGTCAGAGCGTCAACGTCGTCTTCAAGGAGCCGATCTACCGCATCCTGGCCAAGATCAAATCCAAGCCGTTCTTCAGGTATCCTCCGCCCATGAAGAGTGAACCCACCGAAGGCGCCCGGAGCAAGCTCTACTGCTCCTTCCATAAGGGCAACGGGCACAGGACCGAAGAATGCAGGACTTTGCAGTGGTATCTGGAGAAGCTGGCCAAAGAGGGCCACATCCAAGAATTCATCAAGGAAGGTGATGCCGGCGGCAGCGAGGGCCGGATCCACCAGAGCGCAGCCCCGGCTCCAGACAGCGAGGACTCAGAGAAGATCATCAACGTGATCGATCTGGCGTCCTCGGCTCCCGCTTCCTCGTCCCGGGGAAGCTCTCAAACCCGTGCCGAAGCCAGGCGGGCTTCGCACGAGAAAGAAGTAATGAAAGCCGACCTCGCTCCGGCGTCCAAGAAAGCCCGCCGCGACAGACCAGCCATCTCGTTCTCGGATCGAGATCTAGAGGGAATCCAGGTCCCTCACAACGACCCCCTGCTCCTCACCATGAAGCTGAGAGACTTCACCGTAAAGAGGATCCTCGTCGACTCCGGCAGCTCCTCCGAGGTCCTCTATTACGACTGCTTCAAAAGGATGAAACTCTCCGAAGCAGACCTCACGGAGGTCCGTGCACCTCTGCTAGGGTTGTCCGCCACACCAGTCTACCCCAAGGGTAGAATCACCTTGGAAACCCAAGTTGGCTGAGCCTCCGTGTCAGCCGACTTTCTGGTTGTGGACGCCCCTTCTCCCTACAATGTCATTCTGGGCAGAACGTGGCTCCACAAGCTAGAGGCAGTTCCATCTTCCCGCCACCAAAAGCTGAAGTTCGTCCATGAGAACGAGGAAGGCAAGATGGAAGTAGTCACAGTGAAGGGAGACCAGCAGCAGGCCAGGCAGTGCATGCTGGCCGCAGTCCCAGCAGTGAAGGAGCCGGAGCGCGTCAACCTGGCCGAGTTCGGGAAGGGTCTCGATGAGATCGGCCGGGACCCTGAGAAGAAGAGCATCGAGGACCTGGCCGAGGTCAGACTAGATCCGGCAGACCCAGACCGTTTCTTCCTGATTGGCACCCAGCTGTCAGATGAAGAAAGGGCAGAACTCTCTCGGTTCCTGATGCAGAATGTGGACGTCTTCGCTTGGAACCCAAGTGAAATGCCCGGGGTCGACCCTGAGGTCATGTGCCACAAGCTCAACGTCGACCCCGACCACAAGCCGGTAGTGCAGAGGGCCCGCAGGACCGGGCTACAGCAGACAGATGCGGTCGTCGAAGAGGTCGACAACCTGCTAAAAGCAGGGGCCATCCGGGAAGTACAGTACCCGGTATGGCTGGCCAACACGGTGGTCGTCAAGAAGAAAACTGGGAAGTGGAGGGTATGCGTGGACTTCACCGACCTGAACAGGGCTTGCCCTAAGGACAGTTTTCCCCTCCCGAAGATTGACCAACTGATCGACGCCACCGCTGGTCACGACCGAATGAGCTTCCTTGACGCCTACCGAGGCTATCATCAGATCCCGCTCTATGAGCCCGACGAGGAGAAAACATCGTTCATCACCCCCCGCGGCACTTACTGCTATAAAGTGATGCCCTTCGGGCTGAAGAACGCTGGGGCGACTTATCAGCGCCTCGTCACAAAGATGTTCCAGGCCCAGCTCGGCCGATCGGTAGAGGTGTATATCGACGACATGGTCGTCAAATCTGTGCGCTCCAGTGACCATCTGACGGATCTCGGCCAAGTCTTCGGCATCCTTCGCGCCTACAAGCTCAAGTTAAACGCTTCCAAGTGCGCCTTCGGCGTAGCCTCTGGCAAGTTCCTCGGCAGCTTGGTGACGCGGAGGGGGATAGAGGCCAATCCAGAACAGATCACTGCCATCCAGGGCATCCAAAGTCCCTCTACCACAAAGGAAGTTCAGAGGCTTACAGGAATGGCCGCCGCACTCAATCGCTTCATCAGCCGCTCATCAGATAAGTGCAAGCCTTTCTTTCAGCTTCTGAGGAAAAATTTGAAGTTTCAATGGACCCCCGAGTGCGACCAGGCATTGGCCGCACTCAAAACTTATTTGATGTCACCACCCTTACTCTCCACCCCAATTCGGGGGGAGATCCTGTATTTATACCTTGCGGTCTCGGATCACGCAGTGAGCTCCGTCCTCATCAGGGAGGACAAGGGAGTGCAAAAGCCGATCTATTACACGAGCAAGACCCTGCTCGATGCCGAGACCAGGTACCTCCTGTTGGAGAAGCTTGCGTTGGCTCTCGTTACCGCCTCCCGCAAGCTCTCCCATTATTTTCAATCCCACACTATTGTGGTGATCACGGAGCATCCACTCCGGTCATTGTTCAAGAAAGCTGACTTTTCAGGGCGCATATCAAAGTGGGCAGTTGAACTGGGGCAGTATGACATTCAGTACCGTCCCCGAACTGCAATCAAAGCCCAGATCCTGGCAGACTTCATTGTCGAATTCGCCTCCCCCAACCCGGCTCCGACCCAGTTCGGCACGGCACTGGGGGGCACAGGCCAAGAGCCAGTAGAAGCAGAAGTCCAGCAGTCTCCCACCTCGGCATGGAAGATCTTTGTCGACGGGTCGTCCACCTCCAAGAGAGCTGGCCTCGGCATAGTTCTCCAATCGCCAGAGGGACTGGTCATAGAGCAAGCCTTCACCTTGGACTTCAAAGCGACGAACAATGAGGCAGAGTACGAAGCAATGATTGCAGGGTTGAACAGCGCCCGAATCCTCGGAGCCCAGCATCTGGAGATCTTCAGCGACTCTCAACTGGGGACTACCAGGCTCGGGACGACAGGATGGCGGCCTACTTGGCCCTTGCGAAAAAACTACTCTCCCAATTCCAGAAAGCCGAGGTCAGGCAAATATCCAGAGACACCAACACGCACGCAGATGCGCTTGCAAACCTGGCCTCCGCTGTCGAAGCAGGAAAGAAGAGGACCAATTCCAGAAAGCCGAGGTCAGGCAAATATCCAGAGACCCCAACACGCACGCAGATGCGCTTGCAAACCTGGCCTCCGCTGTCGAAGCAGGAAAGAAGAGGACCATCGAGGTCGGGTCAGTATCGAGGTCAAGTCTAGAACTCCATTCATCTCGGCTCGTCCTCTGTGCTGACCTCGGCCCCAGCTGGATGGATCCAATCGTCGCCTACTTGAAGGATGACCAGCTCCCCGAAGACAAGACAGAAGCCCACAAGATCAGGCTCAAGGCAGCACGGTTTTGGCTCTCTCCAGAAGGCAAACTCTACAGGAAGTCCTTCACGGGTCCGTACCTCCAATGCGTCCACCCGTCCAAGGTGGACGACTTCCTGTACGAGATCCATGAAGGAATCTGCGGCAGCCATATTGGAGGTCGGTCATTGGCCTACAGAGCAATCAGCCAGGGTTACTGGTGGCCCTACATGCAGAAGGACGCCCAGGTCTACGCCAGAAAATGCGAGAAATGCCAGAAGTTCTCCCACTCACTCCATCAGCCAGCACAGGATCTGAGTCCCCTCTCTAGCCCATGGCCCTTCGCTCAATGGGGCCTGGACATTGTGGGGCCTCTTCACCGAGCTCCAGGGAACAAGAGATGGCTGATAGTGGCGACGGACTACTTCACCAAGTGGATAGATGCTGAACCGTTGTCCTCCATCACGGACCGGGACTCCAGGAACTTCGTTTGGAAAAACATCCTTACGAGGTTCGGCATCCCCCGGACCCTAATTTCGGATAACGGGACTCAGTTCGATTCCAAATCCTTCAGAGACTTCTGCCAAGAGCACGGCATCAGAAACCATTACTCCACCCCGGCATATCCACAGAGTAATGGCCAGGCAGAAATCTCCAACAAAGTGATCCTGGACGGCCTGAAGAAGCGACTGGACAAGGCAAAGGGCAGATGGACAGAGGAGCTTCCGAGCGTGCTGTGGGCATACAGAACAACTCCAAGGAGGTCCACCTCGGCAACACCTTTCTCTCTGGCCTACGGGATGGAGGCGGTCATTCCCTTGGAGATCGGCCTTCCTACCCTGAGGACAGAGCTGGTCGACCAAGGCCGAAATGAGGCGAACCTGGCAATGGAGCTGGAGCTGGCGGACGAGCGACGAGAAGCAGCAGCCCTGAGACTGACCGACTATCAGCAGCGGTTAGCCAGGGCGTACAATCAAAATGTCAAGGAAAGAAGGTTCACTGCGGGAGAGCTCGTTTTAAAGAAGGCCCTGCCAGCTGACAAGGAACCAAATGAGGGGAAGCTTGCCCCGAACTGGCATGGCCCGTTCAGAGTGGTCTCACTGGCAGGAAAGTCAGCATACAAGCTCGAGGACTTGGATGGCAAGCCGCTACCGAGACCGTGGAATGCATCCCACCTGAAGAAATTTTATTTCTAAAGATGTAATGAACTTCAGAATCAATAAAAGTAGCTCTTGCCTTGTCATCAATCTGTCTCTCTGGTCGACTTCGGCAGCACGGGCTCTACGCCCTGGAAATGGCTTCGAGTTCCTAAACTCAGCCTTTCCTAAAATCCCGTGTCTTGGACAAAATCAAGGCTCTACGCCCTGGAAACGGCCCGGAGTTCCTAAACTCAGCCTTTCCAAAAATCCCGTGTCTTGGACACAATCGAGGCTCTACGCCCTGGAAACGGCCCGGAGTTCCTAAACTCAGCCTTTCCAAAAATCCCGTGTCTTGGACACAATCGAGGCTCTACACCCTGGAAACGGCCCGGAGTTCCTAAACTCAGCCTTTCCTAAAATCCCGTGTCTTGGACACACAGGCTCTACGCCTTGGAAACGGCATGGAAGAGTTCCTACACTCGGCCTTTCCTAAAGCCCCGGCTCTACGCCCTGGAAACGGCATGGAAGAGTTCCTACACTCAGCCTTTCCTAAAGCCCCGGCTCTACGCCCTGGAAACGGCATGGAAGAGTTCTTACACTCAGCCTTTCCTAAAGCCCCGGCTCTACGCCCTGGAAACGGCATGGAAGAGTTCCTACACTCAGCCTTTCCTAAAGCCCCGTGTCTTGGACACACTCGAGGCTCTACGCCTTGGGAATGGTCTAGAGTTCATACACTCAGCCGTTTCCTAAAGTCCGGGTTCATACACCCCTCAGAAGGCCATTGCCGAACTCACGGTCGCCGAGCCGAGACCAACGGAATGTGTCCACTTCGGCACAATGCAGCTCGTCTCGGTCAAAGCCAGCCCTTTCGGCCGAGGTCAGTGCCAGCATTCAAACAAAAACCCAAGCATTCCAGAACAGTGCAAAGAAAGAGAAACAGAACTCAAGAGCACTGTACACAGTTTGGGTAATCACAGAATTCCTTCTTATCCATTGAAAACTGCTTCATTGCAAGAAATACAGAACAGAAAGCAAAATACAGAAAGGAGGATCACAGTCCTCTAAAAACAGAAAATGGATAAAGGCTAGGAGACTCTGATCTTCACCAACTCTTCAGGCAGAAGGCTCGAGGACGCCAGATTGCCGCCTGGAGGTTCTGAGCGATCCTGGACCTCGCTGGGCTCTGCAATGCCCTCGGCGGCCAATGGGACCAGCCAAGCTTGAAGAAACCTCCCGGACCAGCGGGGCCTCATCCCGCCTTCCGTACGACGGGCGCACAGGGCCGCGTCGGACGAGAACGCGCCACCGCCCCCCTGCAGTGCATCCTCACTCTGTCTGGCAAAGGGCGGATGGCCGTGAACCCGCGTTCAGAGAGCGCGTAGTCCACGGGGAGTTCCTTCAGAGAGCGCGCAGACCACGACAGCCTTCCCCCCTCGGGGATGGCCGTCCAACGGCGCAAGTTTCCTCCCGGATCAAGTAATCTCAGGCACTTCCCAGACATGGTTCCTACAACTATGTTCTCTTCTTATCCCATGGCAAGCTTGCCACCCCTATTTATAGGAAGGAGAAAGGCTCAGTCTCCAAGAGGAGTTATGGGGGCGATGTCTCCCACACGTTACTGGGGGCGCGCGACAGTTGACCAGCGATCCCTATGGCGCCACGTGGAGACATCCGTCAGACTCCCTCGTCAGCCGCGCCATCATATCTATCGCTATTTAAGATCGCCCAAGATACGGAAGATCAGCGCAAATACCAATGAAGATCATCTAAAATACGGAGGATCGGCGCGAATACCAAAGAAAATCATCTAAGGTACGGAGTATCGACGCTAGCACACAAGAAGACTACTCGACACTCAGTTCTAACATTCCGTCACAAGGAGCCCTCTGCCGAACTCAAGCATCAAAGTACCAGGCTTAAAAGACCAGGCTTAAAAGAGACAGAAGCGCGAGTATTTGAAGAAACCTTCAATTGTATTAAAGTATCACTCATTACAATGTTCAGCAAATACAAATTGAAGAAAGTTACAGCCCATAAAGCAAAAAAGCGGATATCCCGAGGTCCCGAGGTCATGGCCGGTCAGTTGCACGGGCTGCGGCGTCAGAGGCTTCGCCGGATGGACGGGCAGAGGTCGGCACCGGAAGCGTGTACGGAGGCGGCTCCCGAAAGGAGGGGTGGCCCTCCAAGACCCCGACCTCCTTCAGGCCGGCAAGCCACCCTTTCGCCCAGGCCTTATCCCTCACAACAAGAACCCTTTCCTTGTAGTGGGCGGTAACCTGCACTTTGGCATCCTCGAACGCAGCATCACACTCGGACTCGAGCTTCGCCTCGGCTTCATCCGCCCTCCTGGACTCGGATTCAAGCTTCGCCTCGGCCTCGTCCGCCCTCTTGGACTCGGCTTGAAGCAGGGCCGCATAATCGTCTCCCATCTTCGAGATGGAGACCTCGAGCCCGGCCACTCTAGTCCTCTCCGCCTCGGCTTCTTCCCTCGCCTGCTCGAGCTTCGCCGCGTACTCCTCTTCCACCCTGGCTAACTTCTGGCTAACGGCGTCCAGGGATTCCTGCAGGCCGTTCTTCTCCACGGACAGCTCGACGACGTCCGCGCTGTACCTGCGGATCCTGTCAGCGACGGCCATGGACTTCTCTGCCGCCTGTCAAAGAAACGAGATGTACGTGTTAGATCCAAAGAGCGTCAGACGCTAAATCGCTGGTTTGACGAAGGGAAATGAAGATTTACCACGAAGTTGGACTGCAACATCGACAGGATCAGCTTCTGATCGCTGTACTTATCCAGCCGCTCCATGTCCCGGGGAAGGGCGCAGGCTCGCCCTAGGGCCTCGAGGACCGGGAGATCGATCTTGTGAAGAATGCAATCCTCCGTCGTCATCGGCCTTCCCGGCCCAAGCATGAAGCTCGGCTCCCATAACGGCGGCCCCTGCGGCAGCGAAGCAGCAGCCGAGCTAGGGCCCACGTCAGTCCTCGGCATCTTCAGCGGCCGAGTTTCCTCCTGCTCAACCTCAGCTGGGGGCAGGCGTACCCCTGGATCAACAGGGCTAGGGGGCACAGGAGCCTCCGCCACCTCTGCAAGGGAAACCACCCGAGCCCTCGGAGACGGATGCCTCGGAGAATTTACCGGCTCCTGGGGGGCTCGGGCGTCCTCCACTCCAAGCGCCAAAGCCTCGAGGTCCTCGAAGGACAAACGCCTGTTGTGCTTCATCTCAGAGCCTGGCGAGGGAGATCGGGCGGTTTGACTCGATTCCCTTCCTGAGACCTGGGGAAGTCTCGATCCCGATGTGGAAGCTAGGGTTCCAGACGTTGCCCTAACGTCAGACGACGCCCGCGAGGGCTCTGCGACCTCCGGAACGGCCTGCTCCTGACCGACCTCGAGTCCGGCACCTTCACCTTGGATCGGCTCTACGGTGCCCCTCAGATACCCGCGGTACTTCGGCTGATACCCTAGCAGCGACCAAGCCGCCCTGCCGTCATGACCGCTGTATCGCTTCACCAGGCGGAGCCAGGCCTCGTTCCTCTTCCAGATGTATCTGGCAGCCCGCTTCCTTTCCTTCAATGCTGCAACAATCAGAAGCATTAGCACGGCAGAACAAAAAGAATCCTATGAAAAAAGAAAAGAAACGAAGGGTGTTTACTTGGAATGGTACCGAAGTGGCGAGGGACCTGGTAGCCTCTATCGGTGTCCGCCTCCCCAAACTCCCAGTTCCCCGAGACGTACAGAAGATCGTCTCCAGCGTACTTGCTTGAATCCTCCAAGTATCGGACGAAGCCGTCCCGGCCAGGCTTAGCCCGGAGATAATAAGAATCTCCGGACTTGCACATGTCATAGACATCCTCAAGGTCGAAGACGCCGAAGTCGGTGCCCAGGACCTCATTCAACTTGACTGTGCCCATCACGATCTTGAAGGCATTCGGCAGCAGTTGACAGGGGCAGAGACGCCACTGACTAAGGCACCTCCTGAGAAGTGGGTGAAGGGGAATCGGTCCCCGCCTTCTATCACAGCCACCAGCGGAAAAGGCATCCAGCCTCCCGAAAAATCGCGAGGATTGTAGCCAAGGGGTTCAGCACCCCTGACTTGGACATCAGCAGGGATCCTAAAGGCCAACCTGAAACCCTCGATCGCTGCCTCGCCCTCTAACCAGTGGCTGTAAATCCCCATTCCTATCCCAATCTAAAAACAGAGGAACTCGCAGAAGAAGAGGCAAGGCAGAAGGAACTTACGGAAGCAGAACGAAGATGCTGGGCAGCAAAGAGACTCAACTTCAGCAGCGCACCACTCCTCAGATGAAGCTCCCTCACAGTAGCTTACCCACCTCTGACGCTTGCCTCTGATGCAGAATAACAAACGAAGGGTAAAGCGAACCTCGACTGCCCTATATATAGCAGAGAGGCCCCCTTTCCAGAAGCCCTAATTGGGCAGCCCCCTGGGATTTCGCGCGAATCATTTCAAAAATTAATCACGCCCCTGACGAAACGGCGCGCAAATCATTTCAAAAATTGATTGCGCCCCTGACGAGACGGCGCGTACGACCTCGAAAAGACAGACAACTAGCCAAGAGATGACGCGTGGAGCCGTCGACCTGTCTTCAGCATTGAATAGGGGACGCCATTTATTACCTCGAACATCCAAAGCGACAGCGAGTCAGGGCCGAAAGAGGCTCTCCTCCAGATAGACCCGGCACATAGCTCCCGACCTCACGGCACTGATGTTCTACGCGAGCTCAGAAGCTAGGGGGCAATTGTGTGGGGAGATTTCCAGAACTACAGGATTAAGCTAATCACAGCCATCAGATGGGGCTAAGCATTCTCACGTGCCATCCGCGTGCCATCTACGTGGCCCCGATCTCATCCCGGCTACCAGGGCAGAGGCCTTGGCCGACATCAAGCATCTCCAGGCCACAAGCGCCGAACTGGACCACCTCGGGCATCATCTCGGCAAAGAGTCCACCCCGGCAAGGCCACCCCGGGTGCCATCTCCGCAGAGAGCCCTACCTCGGCTAAAGCCACCTCGGCTGAAGAAGCCAGGACAGTAACCAAAGCAAGAAAGAACCTTCACCTGCGCCCCTCATCCCCCACGTCATCAGACACGTGGAGGGATAGGGTCACAAGCTAGTGGGACAGACACGACATCCAGCCGCCCGCTATCTTCATCAGATTGCTGACATGGCAGCATCCAGCGGCTAAGGCCACATCAGGGCAAGGCCCGAGGGCAGATCCGCTGGTACTCCAACCGCCAAAGGCGCCCAACACAATCTGGCCCAACAAGACACGCATTTAATGCAATGTGGGCTGACCCGACTAGCATTAAATGCTGAGTGGGCCGGATTAGACTGCATTTATTACTTTGTGGGCTGATCATGACTTCTCAGTCAGATCATGGACCCACACCAAGATATCCTCTGAAAGATACGATCCCATCCTCTATAAATAGACCCCCATACACCATGCAAGGTACGCATAATCTCATTCACAGAGCCCTTACTCTGTCTTTCTTCTCCCTCTCCTTCCATTGTTCCAGTTCCCATACTGACTTTGGCATCGGAGAGCCTTGCGCCGCTCAGGCCAGGGTCCTCTGACCGTTTGCTACTCTCTTTCAGGCTTCCGGACGGCATCCAGACATTCCAGACACCATCATCTTCTCGGATAAGTCCTGTAAGGCACCCTCTTATTGTGGGTCATTATTTTCTGCACCTACAGTCCCCCAAAGAAGGTAAAAAATAAAAAAATTAAATCAACGATGAGGGATTAAGTCAATTTTTTTTTTTTTTTTTTTTGTGTTTTTATACATGCTCAAAACCGGTGTTGATCTAGTATATGAAACCTACTGCCTTGGTTTTGGGGGGACTTTGATTGAGTGCCGCTGCACTGTATTAGAGTACAGCCACGGGTTTCATCCAATAAGGGCAGTCCATTTGGTTTATAATTTTAAAAACAGCTCAGTGGTTTTAACACATTGATTATCCTTAATGAATTTATATTATTTCCAATTTTACCCTTTGCCAACAAAGCCCTTCTCAACGTATTTCTCCACAATCACAGCTTTATCGATTCTCTTCTCAGGGCAGAGCTACAATACGCAGGATGGTGCAACACCTAGCTTAGGTACATTGCCCGTATGATCCACCTTTAAAAATTCAATTGGATTTGTTGGTTCTAGCGCCCACTTTAGTATTTACATTGAGAACGTAGGCTCCAGCCGCTCCACCCATGTGCTTATACCAAGTGTTGCATCATACTACAATGCAGCAGGGCTGTTGATCTGCCCCTCTTCTCATTCATCCGCAGCTCCTTTATTTTCTATCAAAATAAATTCGTTTTGCTCCCATTTTTGGATCCCTTTATTCATATGAGAGAAATGTTGCTCCATTTGAACGTGTATATTTTATTTTTCATTTTATATCTAATAATGCACCTAATTTCTAAAACTCATAAGTGGGAATGAAGTGATTTTAGATAGGGGCATACCTTAGAAAAAAGAGCCCATAATTGTGCCACCCAATTTTCGAAAGAGCATGTTTTTATGTCAAGTTAAACAAAAATTTATTTATTTTTCATAAGTGGGGAAGACAAGACTAAACAAATGACTTTCCTAGTGAAAAATTAAGTGATTAAATAATTCAAATTATCAAGCACAATCATTAATTCTACGGAGAAATAAACAAGCACAGCATCTCGACCCAACCTAACTTATAGTTTTCAAATCAAAGTTAAATTAGAGGTGCACAATTGACAATATTGAAACATTCCTATCCAATAATTGATCATGAACATTTAATTTTGATGATACGATTTTATTAATGATATATTTAAAAGTAAATATGTCTTAATAAAGATGGATGGTGTAGGTGCAGAAAGTTAATGACCCACAATAATCAGGGTGCCTTACAGGACTTATCCAAATGTAGAGCTTATCCGCTGCCTGAAAACCTGAAAGGAGAAGAGCGAACGGTCAGAGGACCCTGGCCTGGGTGGCGCAAGGCTCTCCGATGCCTAAGTCAGTATGTGAATCAAAGGAAGGAGAGGGAGAAGAGAGACAGAGTAATGACTCTGGTTTTTTTTAGTGTGCATACCTGTAATGGAAAGTTGCTTCTCTTATAGAGGAAGATGCCTACGTTGCATGGGGGAAGTTAATGATGACGCCTTGTCATGTCTGGAGGCGTCATCATGTCAGCCCACCATTCATTAAATGAGGGTCCGATCAGCCCACAAAATAATAAATGCCAGTCGAGTTAGCCCACAATGCATTTAATGCGTGTCGTGTTGGGCCAGATCGTGTTGGACGCCTTCGGCGGTAAAGGTACCATCGGATCCTCCTTTGGGCCTCGCCTTGATTTGGCTTCATCCGTTGGATGCCGCCCTGTCAGGGATCTGGCAAAGATTGTAGACGACCGGATGTTACATCTGTCCCCTTGGCTCACGCCCCTACTCCCCCACGTGTCCGATGACGTGGGGGGCGAAGGGCGTGAGTGGAGAGTCTCTCCTTGCTCCGGCTTTCATCCCGACACCTTCGGCCGAGGTGGAGCTTCTAGCCGAGGTGGGCACCTGGGCATCCGAGCTCGGCGCTAGCGACTCGGACCTGTCTGACTTCGGCTGAGGCCTCT
The DNA here is from genome assembly GCA_012931725.1 of Litsea cubeba. Classification (NCBI taxonomy): domain Eukaryota; kingdom Viridiplantae; phylum Streptophyta; class Magnoliopsida; order Laurales; family Lauraceae; genus Litsea; species Litsea cubeba. The sequence goes on along the minus strand of CM022945.1, from coordinate 67,995,382 downwards.
GTCCCGGCGGCCGTAGTGGGTCTGAGGCTACTTGATTAGCACGTGGAGGGCATGTGAGGCATGAGAATGCCTAGCCCCATTGGATGATTGTGATTAGCATAATCCAGGAGTTTTGGAAATCTCCCCACACAATTGCCCCCTAGCTTCTGACCTTGCGAGGCTTGCCAGCAAAGTGAGGTCAGGAGCTATATGACGGGGAGTTTTCTTGGGATTGTCTCACTTTCGGTGGTTGAGGCAATAAATAGTATCTGCTAATTAATGTCGAAGATGTATCGACGGTTCCGCGTGGCATCCTTTGATTGGTTGCCCGGTCGTGATGGACCGCGCTCCTGCTTGGTTCCTACCGAGGTCGGCGGACGTGGGAGTCCGTCGGGTCCGACCCTTTCGTAACCGGGGGGCAGGGGCGTGCATCAACATTTCTTTTTTTGTGGGTGTGCCAGATTTTCTATTTTACTTGGAATTGCAAATGGTGATCCGGAGATCAACCTTCGCAAGTAAAAAGGAAATCAACTTCTTTCAAGTTTTCCATTGCACATATATTTAAGAAAAGAGACATTTTCTTGATTTGCCGTGAAAGGCGATTTTTTTGGCATTTATAGCCGATTTTGGCGTTTATAGCCGATTTTTGGCGTTTATAGCCGATTTTGGCGTTTATAGCCGATTTACAATCCTTATCAACAATGAAAGACAAGAATTGTGATTTTTGTCTCTTTTAAAAAAATACAAACTACAATGAAAAGCAAGAAAAGGAGGATCTAACTTCTCAGGAGATTGTGGAGGACTCGTTTAGATTGACGGTCGCAAGCCATATGTGGGCTTCGCCATCATCCATGCAGATGAGAACAGAGGATGCTATTGATTCGCTTGGCTTGGCTATAACCTCGGGTTTTTAGAAGACAAAGACCAAAGGAAGGTCCTATGTCCAATAAAAAACCGAGTAGACGGGCTGAAAAGCCATATCTAAGCCATTGGAGGCAGGAGGAGAAGGCAAGGACCTTGGGGGGGGGTACCCCCCAAGGGACTTTTATCACCTTGTTGCGGTGGCCGGTGTAGAACTTCCGCAGAGTTTTCTCTCTTTTTCTTTTCTCTGGATTTCTGACTGCTGTCTGATGTTTGTTGTGTGTTTTTTCCGATCTGGATTCCTTTGGAGTGCTCTCCTATTTATAGGCTCTTGGTAGCCATTTAGGAGAGCTTATGGGCTTTTAATGTCATTAAGCCACATAATGGGAGGAGTTACAAAATTGAATTGTTTATTTTGTAACTCCTTTTTCTTGGCTTCTGATTGGCCGGAGGAGATTGAGGGCATTTAATCGCCTTTAATCGCCATGATGGGAGGAGTTTCATGGGTTAAATGCCATGAATCTCTTGACTTGTAACTCCCAAATGCTTGCTTCTGATTGGGCCGTCCAAAGAAATGGATTAATGACTGTAATAAAGCTAGTCAATTAATCGCATTAAGTGGTCGCCGAGCAGCTGAAGAGTCGCGGGCCGTGCCACGTCTTTTGGAATTCTTCTGTCGATGATCATCGATGGATCTTCATGTAGATCGACATCAGATGACCATGTAATTTCAGGTGTTTGTTGCCAACAGCGGGTCGGTGCCATCTGTCCTGTCGATTTCTCGATCGGTCGGGTGGAAAGCACACTTTTTTTTGGTTGACCGGGTGGCGATCAATACTGTCTTTGATACTCTTGATGATTTACCCGTGTTTTGGACGGATATCAGAGGACTTGGTGTCTCAAAAGCATGAATTTTGGAAAGTACCAGAGGCTGGGCTTCTCGAATCGCGAAAAAAACGGCGAAAACCGGGGTTTCCGGGGCTTTCCCGGCGACCCCGGGGTCCATGGTCGCCGGCGACCCTGGCCCAGGGTCGCAGGGGTCTGCGACCCTGGGGGGGTTTTCCCCCTTTCTGGTCCCGTTTTGCGTCCGTTTTTGCTTTTTTTTCTGATTCTTTTTTCTTCTGTACTTTTCTTTGACATTTTGATCATTTATTGGCCTGATTTCTTTGTAGGAAACCTGATGAGAATCCTTGCATTTTATTTTGCAAAGTTTCCAATTTCCTGAGAAAGCCGAAGACTTTGTCGCGCAGAGCTGCCGATTTTCTGTCAAAAGCTGAAACTGGGTCAAACGATGTCGGAATGACCTGAAATTTGGTGTGAAGCCTCCTGAGCAATAAATAAGACCAACCATAGGCTTTTGTTTGAGTTTCGAAGCCGTTTGGGGTCCTATCACCTGCAGACTTGCTTTTTGTCGCGATGAAGATGTCGCGGTTTGATGTGCGGTCAACCGATGTCCGATTGACTTGAAATTTGACAGGGAACCTATTGGAGTCATTTTAAGATGATCCATAGGTTCTGTCTTGGAAATCATGGTCCCGGAGAGCTTTACCGCCGAGAGGCTTGATTTGGCTGTCGGAGAAGCGAAGTTAGGCCAAATGATCTTGAAATGGCTTGAAACTTCTTGTGTACTCCTCTTTTGGCTGTCTGGAAGAATCTTGCAGTTTTTGTTTGATTCTGACAAGATTTTATTTTTGGAAGCAGCATTGCCTATTTATGGCAGGTTGCGACTTCATGTAGCTCTTTGGATCTTGGAAAGGCAAAGTGACATTTTTGGTGTCAACAAATGCCCCCTCGAGGTACAGCGGCGAGTTGCTTAACTTTTGTAGTCGATGTGCCTCGAAGAGATTTTTTTGAAGGAGAGCCTGTGACTTGACCAAGAGTCTTTGAGCAATCTTTCTTTTTGGTATTTGTAGCCTTTTGAGCTTCCAGGGGAATTTTATGGTGGTGAAAGGGATCACGTACCATCTCGAGGCAAAGTTTTGAAGATGACATCAGGGATGTGGATTTGGGTTTTGACCTTGTGACCTAACAGGCTATATATGGCAGGTTAGGGGGTCAGGTTTGGTTTTGATCGTGTGACCCAACAAGCTGTATGTGGAATGTTGGGGGATCAATTTTGGTTTTGATCTTGTGACCTAACAGGCTGTATGTGGCAAGTTAGGGGATCAGGTTTTGGTTTTTGGTTTTGGTCTTGTGACCTAACAGGCTGTATGTGGCAAGTTAGGGGACCAGGATTTGGTTTGATTTTTGTGGAATGTCAATTTCAAGATTTTGGCTCAATTTGGTATATGAGGCTGGATGGTTTGATTTTTGGAAGCTCATGGGGCTTGGAATTTTCTTTTGTATGGTCCAATCAACTCAAAAGAGGCATGGAACCATTTTTGTATGCTCTTGGTAAGAGGGATTTCTCTTTGACTAAAAGCCCAAAAAAATTTTCTTTTTTTTTTTGTGCCTAGGTGGTCAAACCTGGCTCATATGGGCTAACCCATGGGACCTTAAGCTTTTGAAATGGCTTAGATCTCATATGGTGTCATTTTTGTAAAGAATATCCAAAATATCTCATTTGGATAGAGAATATCTAAGAATATCTTTACTTGGAGAGAATCTCTCATGATCCCTTTATTTTGGGATAGAATATCTCAAGATATCTTTCTTTTGGGAAAGAATCCGTCATAGATTGATTTTAGGAGAAAATCTCTCAATATCCCTTTATTTTGGGATAGGATATCTCAAGATATCTTTCTTTTGGGAAAGAATCCGTCATAGATTGAATTTAGGAGAAAATCTCTCAAGATATCTTTCTTTTGGGAAAGAATCTTTCTAATCTCTTTCTTTTGGTAAGGTTACTAATTAGTAACACTTACCTCTTTCTTCTTTCCTTCTTTGGTTTGCTCTCCTCTATAAAAGCAAGGAGAAGGTTGGATCTCTTGCTTTTATTACTTTCTTTTGCAATAATCTCAAGAGGGCTTCAAGACCAAAAGTTTTCTTCTTCAAGATCTTCAAGAGTTTTCTTCTTCTTCTCCATCAATGGCTTCGAGTAAGTTCTTCTTTTTCAAGAAAACTCCATTGTAGGAAAAAAAGTTCTTCTTCTTTTTTTTTTTTTTTTTTTTTGTTTCTTCTTTCTTCTCTTTTTTTTTTTTCTTTTTCACGTGTTTGCCTCCTTTTTTTTTTTCACACGTTTTTTTTTGCTTTCTTTTCTTTCTTTTTTTTTCATGTTTTTTTTTTTGTGTGGGCCGTACGGACAGATCCGTACGGATCTGGCCGTACGGCCACGTGGCCTGTGGGCCAGCCCCTAAAAAAATTTCTTTCTTTTTTTTTTCTTTCTCTCCTCCTCTTTTTTTTTGAGAGAGTTTGGTTTCTTTTTTGTTTTCTTTCTCCTCCCTTTTTTTTTTTAGAGAAAGTTTCTTTTCTTTCCCTTTTTTTTTTTATCATGATAATGCCTTTTTTTTTCGCAAATCTAGATGTTCATGCATGCCTTTAATTTGTAATTTAAATTTGTAGCATGATGTGATTGCATACCTGAAAGTGTTTGCAAATTTGGGAACTTGGAGCTCGCAGTGATGTTGAGCCCTTCCTGATTTTGCGGAGACTTTTAGGTTTCGAAAGTTTGGAGTTTCGGAGCTCGCAGCGATGTTGAGCCCATCTTCAAGCTTTCTATTTCTTTCGGGATAGTTCCTTTTCTTCGGAATTGCCCCGTCATCATGTCAAAATTTCGCCAGATTTTTTTTTAGCGAGATTCTGTCATTTTGATGTTTGATCTTTTTTCTTTTCCATCCTTTTCAGGTGGTTCCTCCAGAGCGAACAAGGGTAAAGAGCCTGCTACAAGCGTACCTCGTCGATCTTCTAGATCTTCTAATCCGGCCGTTCAGCAGGCTTTTGAGAAGGTCCAGTACTGTTGAGAGAAATCTGGAAGAGTGCGACTCCCTCAACAGAGATGAGATGAGGCAGCGACTGATCACTCTCAAGGGAGAGGAATTCTATAAGATCATGGTAAGCAGTCGTCCATGGCTGATGGAAGATCAGAGCATTTTGCCCAAGCCTACCTTCTTCTTTGGTGATGCAGTCCCTGACGACATTACATACCAGAGGAGATCTTTTCAGTTTTCCTTCACAGCAGATGGTGAGAAGAAGACTGTTACTACCCGGTCGATGTTTGATCGCACCGTCTCGATTCTGAGCCTTGCCCCCACGTGCCCCAAGAGGGAAGATCCTCCAAGCTGGGTGAGAAGGACAAATGTAATCAAGACCGGGGTTTTTGTTGGCGGTTCTCCTGGATATACGGAGAGGTCGCCTGTTGACATGGACCTGTTGATGCCATCCAGCGGCTACCAGGGCTCTGATTATCCGTCGGTCGATTTGAGACCGGTGGGCCTTGGTATTTTCAGCGGTGACGGCAGCAATTGGATCAAGCCTTTTCGACTTCGAGGTCGTTTCAATGCTGACTCCGAGTGGAAGTCGTGGACTGATCGTGTCCTGCTGATTGGTGGCGCCGTTTTGAAGGAAGCCGGGATTTTTGATGCGGTCCGCGCTTTTGGGGAGACCGTGATCTTTTCCGACGAGGCCTTCATGGCTATGCTGGAGTCGTTCCTCCCTCAAACCAATACCTTCGTTGTGACGAATGGTGAGATTGGTTTTTCTTTGAAGGAGCTGAGCGCTATTACCGGATTGCCCATTCTCGGCAAACTCTATGAGGAGTTTATGCCGATTGACAGCGTCCTCGAGGGGCAGTCTGAGGAGTTCAGGCTTTTATACTTTCAGCTCGTCGCCTTCTATGATTTTTTGAAGGAGAAGGGGGGTTCGAAAGTTAGATCCAGCAGTTGGAAGAGTTTTTGCTCTTCATTCCCCAACTTTTTTGATAGCAGGGAGCCTTCTGATAGCATGACCCAAGAAGCTGGAGCTCAGGATCCAAGTTCAAAGAAGATCTTGGCCATGCAAGAAGAGTTGAGAGATTTCTGTGCAAGTACAAACGCCATATGTCCTGACATTGCACTGCGGAGAGATCTCGCTGTTTACCTCACTTATTGGCTTGGTGAGGCTATTTTTGCTGGAGGAGATGGAACGCACATCAGGCCGCATTGTATTTTCCCGGCTTGTCAGATGGCGTTTGGAGAGCAGCTTGCTTTGGTGCCTGCTCTTTACTCCTACCTGTGTACCGAACTGCAGGCTGCTGCTTTTCTAGTTCGGCTTGGGCTTCCCATGAATAGGGTATTTTCAGCCCATATCTTTTATTCGTGGTATGTATACCACTGTCCTGGCTTCCATCGGCTGGGTGTTGCACAGGATGATGATCCTCTGATGATTCGACTGGCTAAGGGCAAAGCCGTGTCCGAATCACTTTTGTTTGCCCGCATGAGGATCCGACGGTTCAGGGACGTCGAGATGGGGCAATCTTCAGTAAAGCTTTCTCCGGAGTTGCGGAAGAAGGCTTTTGATTTTGGTGCCTCCCGAGACTCTACCAGGGCGGGGTCGGGAAGGCATTATTCCTTGACAAATGCAGAGAGAGAGTGGCTTTTCAGCATACGTGTCGGCACGATGGTGTACCGCAGACATCTTTTCGTCGACATCCAGCCGTATGTACCCTCTCGCTTTGCTTTGCAGCTTGGCTTTTCTCAAGGCGTTGTTGGAGCGCCTTCAAGCATGGTGAAGCGCTTTGGAGGCTTACAGGACGGGAGAAATGCATGGGCTTTCTATAGTGCTGAAGATACTACAGCCATGATTTCTTATCCTGTGTTGCTGACTTCCCGGACTGCCGGCTTTGCGAAGTGGTTCGCGGAGAGCTTCTCGGCATATCGGGGACTTTCCAGGAAGGAGCTTGATGTGAAGCTGGCATCTGGAAAGGGCCTTGGAAAGTCGGATGGCATCCGGCGAGAGGAAGTTTGGTCCTTCCTTTCTGGAGAGAAGCACAAGATAGGCTTTCTCGGTGACCAGGGCGTCATCGGTTCTGAAGCTGTTCGAGAAATACCTGACGAGGCTTTGGAGCAGCTAGAACAGGAGGAAGCCGAACTTGGTGCTTGGATGCAGGCGGCACAGAGGCAAGCTTCCGTGGAGTCTACTGGCAAGAGCAGACCATCCAGTGATGAGTCAAGTGGGAAACCTGACTCTGACAGCGGGGTAGGTTCTTCTAAGAAGCGAGCCCGCAGAAGTAAGAGGAGGAGGAGTCATCATCGCAGCCAGGGGCAGCATGAGGATTCTCCTAACTTGGAAGTTCCTCTTACTATCAATGAGGATGTGCCAGTGGATGCTGACGAGCCTCCAGAGAAAAGAAGTCGAGAAGAAGAGACCGTCGGTGAAGGTATGATTCTTCCTTTTTCTCTTTCCATTTCTTTTCATGGGATTTTTTTTCATGTTATGATTTGCTTCTTGTTTCTGCTTTTCTTCTCTTTTTTTTTTTTAGCAGAGGAAGACTTGGTGATGCCTGAGGTCCCAACCGATGAGGTGGTGATGGATCCTGTTGAGGCACCTGAAGAAGAACCGAGGGACTCTGGAGTAAATCCAAAATCTCCAATTGGTACGACTTCTTTTGCTCTTCTTTTTTTTTGTTTGTGACTTGGCTTGCTAATCACATTTTTTGTTGCCAGCTGACTTGCCACAGGGTTCTGATGACTTTGAACCATCGATGGACGCAAATGTTGATGATGCTTTCGATGAGTTCATGGAGGAAGAAAGTGTTCCGCCAGTCGTCGAAGAAGGTATTTTGTAGTTATAACTCTGATAATGATTTTCAAACAGGGTCATATTCATACCTTTTTGTGTTTCCTTTGCAGGTTTTGAAGTGGCAGAGGAGGATCCGTTGCTTCCAGAGCAAGAGATGCCAGAGGTTGATCCAGAGGTAGAGATTCCTGGGACCAGCTCTGACAATATTGAGGAGATTCCTCGCGCTGAGATTCCTTCCCGAGCAGGAGCAGCTTCAGCTGGAAAGAGTTCTTTTGTTACTCTTTCAACAGATGATGACATGAGTAGCCGACCAACGGAGTTGGGCGAATCCTCAGCTGGGCCATCTCTTCTTTTTGCGAAGAAGGTGGTGGTGCGAGTTGTGCGCTCTTGGATTGAGACTCTCCTTTCTGGGCACTTAGAAGTCGGATTTGGCATGATCCAGCATGTGCAGGAGATTCTCAGTGATGCTGAAGAGGCTGGTCTGGATGTCACAGGTGCCAGGGCGATCGTTGATAGGATCATTGCACTGGGTGACAAGTGGTTTGAGACCGTGAGTTTGGCTGATGACCAGTTCTTCAAGGAGATGTTCCTGGACCCTGCTGATAAGGCTAAGTCTGACCTAGATGAGGCTACAGAAAGCAAGAAGGTGGCAGTCCGAAAGAGGAATAGAGAAGAGCTAACCATCATCGAGCTGACACATGACCTTAACATCCTTGATAGGGAGGTCGATGAGGCCAGGAAACGTCTTGAGCTTCTGCAGGCACAAGTCGCTGCCAAGTGGACTGCCATAATAGAAGCTCGCGACAGGGAGAGTGTCCTGATTCACCAGGTTGCAGATGCCGAACGGGTTCTCAAAAGGAAGTCTGATGAGGATAAACAATGGCAAGCTGCTCGAGGTAAGCTTCCTGGTGTGAGAGAAGGGGTACAGCCCACTCCAGCATCTCATGGCAAGTTCCTGAAGAAGCGTGCCTTGGAATCCTTGACAGCTGAGGCTAAAAGTCTGCTTGGGGAGTTGAACTCTTGGCTGGAGACCATCTTTGATTGAGCTCCTGTATACAGAAACCATCCTTCTTTCTCCTTTTTTTTTTTGGTACCACTTGTATATTTTTTTTTTGGTACTTATTCTTTTGCAGTGCTTGTGAACACTCTCTTTTTTTTTTGGTACCACATGTATTTTTTTGGTACTCTTTTTTTTGTAGTGCTTGTGAACACTTTTTTTTTGTTATCCCTACGCTCACTTGAATCTTTTTGTGATAAAAGTAATTGCTAAATGGGATTGATTTTTTTTGTTATCCCTACGCTCACTTGAATCTTTTTGTGATAAAAGTAATTGCTAAATGGGATTTGATCAAAAGGTTGTCATTTTGTGAAAATCTTTTGTCAAATGATTGTTTTGGCATGAAAGCCAGGTTTTTTGTTTGTGGCATGGAAGCCAATTTTGGCATGAGAGCCAGCTTTTCTTGTGGCATTGATAGCCGAGTTTTTTTTTGTTTGTGGCATCTATAGCCAATTTTGGTGGCATTGATAGCCGGTTTGTTTTGTGGCATCTATAGCCGTTTTTTTTTTTTTTTGTTTGTGGCATCTATAGCCAATTTTGGTGGCATTGATAGCCGGTTTTGTTTTGGTGGCATTGATAGCCATTTTTTTGGTGGCATCGATAGCCTGTTTTGTTTTGGTGGCATTGATAGCCGTTTTTGAAATCCAAGTTTTTTTGTTTGTGGCATTGATAGCCGGTTTGTTTTTGGTGGCATTGATAGCCGGTTTGTGGCATTTATAGCCTGTTTTGATGGCATTTATAGCCGGTTTGGTTTTCAAAGAAAAAATGCAAGTATCGACTAAAAGTCGCCTCCCTGCTGAATGTTCTTGCAAGTATCGATGGAATGTCGCATCCTTGCTCATTCGGTTGCGAGTATCGATGGAATGTCGCATCCTCGCGGATTTGGGTGCAAGTATCGATGGAATGTCGCATCCTTGCTTTTCAAAAATTTTGGTTTTGCGGGTACTGACTTGATGTCGTTTCCCCACGATTTTTGAAATTTGTGGTTTTCTCGAACCTTTGGGTTATGGATATCAACTGAAATGTTGCGTCTCCACAGTTTTGGATTTTGCAAGTATCGACGAAATGTCGCTTCCCTGCGATTTTGGAAGTGTCGAATGTGGTTCGCTTGCTTCCGATTTGTGCGAGTATCGACTAAGCGTCGCTTCCTCGCGGTTTTTGAAAAACCATTTTTTTTTGTTTAAAGACACGAGGGTCATAAATTTTGACCTAAAACCATTTGGGCAGTAAAAGGCAGGGTGGACTAGGATGGAAATCCCTGAATCCGGATTTTGTTTCAAACCATGAATTTTGGGTTCAAGGGTTGGAAATTTTGGTCAAGTTAGGGAAAGGTTCCTAAACTTGGATATATATATTTTTTTTTTTGAACAATGAAACGATGAAAGTAAACATTGTTTTAGATTTCTAGAAATTTCAATTTTTGACATGAAAATTCTGAAAAAGGGTGGGTTTAGCGAGCGTGTACCTGGAAACCGGTTTTGGCCGTACAGGCATTGCTCTTACCCAGTTGGGTAAGTCTTCAAGGGTAGTACCGCTTTAAGAACTTGCCATTGATGGGCAGCATACATCTGTCACCTTCCATGTTTAGGAGTGCGTATGCGCCATTGGAGAAAACTTTGTCGATGACGTAGGGTCCCTCCCATTTTGGCTCGAATTTGCCTTTGGACTTGTGAGCGAAGACCATTGGTCTTTTTACCGCAAGAACCAAGTCATTCTTTTTGTAGGCGCGTTGCCTGACCTTTTTATCGAAAGATCCTGCCATACGTGCTTGGTAAAGTTCAATGCTTTGTTGAGCTTCGAGCCGTCTCTCATCGAGATTGTCCAGCTCATGGAGTCGCAATTTGACATTGCTTTCTTGAGTCATGTCATTTTGCAAGGATACCCTCAAGGAAGGAATTTGTACTTCCAAGGGCACGACAGCTTCGCATCCATAGACCAAGGAGAATGGTGTGCTATGTGTTGGTCCTCGAACGGTGGTTCGATAGGCCCACAAAGCTTCAGACATTTTGTCGCTCCAGTCTCTTTTGTGATTAGAGACCATTTTTTTGAGGATTTTGCAGAGTGTCTTGTTGAAAGCTTCTGCTAACCCGTTTGCTGCCGGATTGTATGGAGTCGAAGGACAGCTTTGATTTTGTATTTGTCGCAGAACCTGTAGAATCGATGATCCCGGAACTGTGGCCCGTTATCATGGACGAATCTTTTGGGTATACCGAAACGACAAATGATGTTGGTGCGTAGGAACTGAAGGACTGATGAGGTCTTCATTTCGTTAAACGCAAATGCTTCTGACCACTTGGAGAAGTAATCTGTAGCGGCGAAGATGAAGCGATGACCTTTGCTTGAAGGGGGAGAAATAGGACCTATGATGTCCATACCCCAGGCTTCGAAAGGCCATGAGATCGCTGTAGGATGCAGCCATTCTGGAGGCATGTGAATGTAATCTCCATGAACTTGGCATTGTTGGCAGCGCTTAGCAAATTGCATTGCGTCAGCTACCATGGTAGGCCAGTAATATCCTAACCTTTTTATCTGATCATAGAGCTTAGGTCCAGCCTGATGAGCTCCACAAAGACCAGCATGAACTTCTTTGAGTGTTTCTTCAGCCTCTTGTTGTGACAAGCAGCGTAGAAGTACTCCGTTGAAGGATTTCCTGTAAAGGATTTTTGATGGAATATCCAAATGGAAGCTTGGGGTTCGCCTTTGGATGCTTACCCGTTCTTTTGGATCTTCAGGTAGGATTCCGAACATAATGTAATCAATGAACGGATCCCTCCAGTCGCCAATTGAAGTTTGAAGGATTGAAATCCGACTTCCGACCACTTGGTGGCATTCAGCAACTGCTTGGTGTGTGTTAAGAGGAGGAAGGATTCTTCTTTCGCACACTGTGACTTGCATGTTTTCCCCTTCCTGGATTGCCATGGATGCGGCAAGTCCGGCTAGGGCATCTGCACGTATGTTTTCACCTCTACGAATGTGGGTGATGTGACAGATGTCAAACTTTTGCAGAAGTGATTGTGCCTTGTTGTAGTAGGGCAGCAAATCTGGCTTCCTGACTTCAAATTTCTGATTCATCTGGTTGACGATCAGTTGAGAGTCTCCAAAGACTTCCAGCATGGTGATACCAGATTCGATGGCGAGTTCCAATCCTAAGATCAGAGCTTGATATTCAGCTGCATTGTTTGTGCATGGTTCCAGTAGCGAGAAAGCGTGTGGAATCATGTATTTGTCGGGGCTAACAAAGAGGATGCCAACTCCCGAGATCAGCTGTCTTTTTTCATTTGTCCTGGTTGCACCGTCAAAGTACATGTCCCAGGAGGCACTTTGTGAGAAAGTCTCCACATTGTAGACTGGTTCGTCGGGGAGATCATCTCTGAGTGGAGAATCTTTAGGCAATGGATGCTCTGCGAGGAAGTCCGCTAGAGCTTGCCCTTTGATTGCTTTTTGTGGTACATACCTAATATCAAATTGTGACAGAAGGATGGACCATTTTGCCAGTCGAGCATTGAGAGAACCTGCCTTTGTGACAAGGACCTTCAAGAGGTTGACCCTCGAGACCAGGTAGACTGTATTGGAAAGCAAGTAGTGACGCAGCTTTTGTACGGCGAACATCACTGCAAGACATTCTTTTTCGACTGGAGAGTAGCGATGCTCTGCACCTACTAGCATGCGGCTGAGGTAATATAGAGCAGCTTCTTTTCTTTGATCATTTTCTTGCGCAAGCAGAGCTCCCAGAGAGTGATCAAGGGCTCTTGTGTACAAGATGAATGGTTTTCCAGTGGTAGGAGCAGCTAACACTGGAGGTTTTGTCAGGTATGACTTGATGTCTTGGAAAGCAGCTTCACAGTCAGCATCCCAGACAAAGTTTACACCTTTTTTCATCAACCGGGAGAATGGACGGCATTTCCCTGAAAGATTGGAGATGAACCGTCTGATGTAGGCTAATCTCCCTTGAAGCCCTTTGAGTTCTCTCAAGGTTCTTGGAGAGGGCATTTCTAGAATGGCTTTGACTTTTATGGGGTCAAGCTCTATTCCAGCTTTCCGAACTAAGAATCCGAGGAACTTACCCGACGAGACGCCGAAGAAGCATTTCAATGGATTCATTCGCAGTTTGTGTTTGCGAAGCCGGAGGAAGACTTCTCGGAGGTTTTCGAGATGATCTTCTTTTCTTTTGCTTTTGACGGCGAGGTCATCAACGTAACATTCAACCGTCTTGTGCTGCATATCTTGGAATATTTTCATCATAGCCCTCTGATATGTGGCACCAGCATTCTTCAAACCGAATGGCATGACAGTGTAGCAATACACGCCAAATGGGGTTCGAAAGGATGTATGTTTTTCATCCTCAGGATGCATCTTTATCTGATTGTAGCCAGAGAAACCATCCATGAATGTCATTCGCTCGAATCCACAGGTATTATCAATCATTACCTCTGGTATGGGGAGCGGAAATTCATCTTTTGGGCATGCGCCATTCAGGTCTCTATAGTCAATACAGACCCTGATCTGCCCATTTTTCTTTGTCACGGGGACAATGTTGGCCAACCATTCAGGATGTTGTTCCTCACGGATGAAGCCGACGCTTTTGAGTTTTTGAACTTCTTGTTCAATTTTATCCATCACATCTGGACGGAATCTTCTTTGGCCTTGCTTGACAGGCTTGATGTCTTCTTGAAGATTGAGTTTGTGAACTGCTATTTTGGGGTCTAAGCCTGGCATTTCAGCATAAGACCATGCAAAGCAATCAACGAACTCACGAAGAAAAGCGATATACTCGGGTAACTCATCATCCTTTATATTCTTGCTTATGAATACAGGACGTGGGTTATCTGGTGTTCCCAAGTCTATCTTTTGAACAGGATCTTCTGTTGGAAGGTTCGAAGGTGGTTCCTCCACAATATTTTCGGAGGCTTCCAGCTCAACGAAACCTTCTGGGGTTTCAAGGGCATTTCCAGACCAAGGTTTTGTTCCTTTCCACGGGTCTTCTTGATCGGTAGTTTTCCCAAGGCTTGCTATGAGATGATCCCAATCGCCTGTTGAAACCGAGTCGAAGTAGGCTATTTCTTTTGGAGATGAGGGTTCTTCTGGGTCAGAAGTCCACACGTCTGTGCCATCGGACAACTCCTCTTCATTTTCGGAGAAATCGTGCCAATTGGATGAGCTTCCTGGATCTTTGTCAGGTGACTCATCAAAGAGATATCCAGGGAGATCGATGTCTTCATGGACTTGAGATGTTGAGGCTTGGTCAGTATATTGACTTTTAAGCCTTTGTGTCAACTGTCTCAAGGGGGTGTCAGGATCATACCCTAACCCGTGTGAAGACTTTTCTACATAGCCGTAGAGTCTCCAATCTTCCAGCTGGCTTTTGGTCAAGACGGGCCCCAATGGCGTGAGAATACCGCGTCCTTCTCCCAAACCGACTGGGTTTTGAGCGTCATAGCCCATTTTCTTCATAATAGCTTGTGCCACAGAACTGTATAAGGATAGTTGAGGCGTACCTTTATTTTGGAAAGGTTCAAGCATGGAGTTTGATGAAGAAGCATCCGATCTATGGAAGAAGATCGGCTTTTCCTTTGCTGAAGTTGCTGGAACAACGAAGGAAGCTGACGTAGGATCTTCTATGTCAGAAGTTGTCTCCATTGGAGTAAGAGCAGGCTGAACTTGCTGAGTGTCAGCTTGGCTTGACGATGTGTCGTCTTCTGGCTCTGAATCCGAGTCCGTGTCTTGCATGATAGACACGAAAGAGACAACAAATTTGCCCCCAGGCTTTTGTTTTGCCTTCTTCACTTTAGTTGTGATGACCAAAGGCTTTGAAGATTTGAGGGAGATGATGAAGGGAGTTTGCATGCTCTCTTCAGATTTACCGGATGGTTTGTTTTCTTCCGGTGATTGTTGAGGAGCTTTGCCTTTATCTTTCTGGAGACTTTCGGCAAAGGATGCTGTATGATTCTCCTCTTCTTCTTTTTCACCTTCATACATCTGTGAGTCTGCGAAGTGGATTTCTTTACCTTTGAAGGGTTTTTTATCCGCAAAGACTCGATGTATCATGCCGTCGTCGCCAACAAACTTGATGCATTGATGTAGAGTTGAAGGGACAACACCATTCTCATGGATCCAAGGGCGTCCGAGAAGGATGTTGTAGCATGAAGGGGTCTTTATTGCATACACTGTGACCTCAGAGATAAGATCACCGATCTGCAATTTGAACCTGATTTTGCCGATAGGCCTTTGAGTACTCCCATCGTATCCAAAGATAGATACAGATGTGTGGCTCAGTTTGCTGGGTGGGATGCCCAACTCTTCAAGAGCCGATGTGGAGATAAGGTTGAGTGCAGAACCTGGGTCGATCTGAACTCTATGCATAGGCATTTCCTTGATATACCCTGTGAAGTACAGGGGTCGGTTATGCCTGGTTTCGCCAAGTAGGAGGTCATCCTTCGTGAAGGCGATGGTTGCACTGGCTGCTTTTTTAACCGAGAGGCATTCAATGCATGACCCTTCAGTTTTCTTCTTTTCTCCCTTTGAGGAGGCTTCTGAGTTTTTGACCCGGTAATCCATTTCAATTTGGAGGACTTGCGGGGCATGTTTGTCGACATCCTCATTCAGTTTTTGTAATTCTGAGATGAGATTATCACGAGTGTGCGGAGACATTCGCAACAAATCTAGGATGTGCAGACGTGCAGGTATGTGCTTGAAGTGTTCAATCAAGTCATACTTGAAAGCCTCCTTAGGGCCTGCATGTTCATCATTGTTGCCACTAGGGGCGCTTACAACATCTTTTCCCGAAGGATTTACATATGTAAAGGAAGATTGGTTGTAATTTTTGTGGTAGTCCCGGCCAGAGCGGGTGCCTCTACCAACTTCGAAAGCTTCTTGAGAAGGGTCTTCGTTTGGAAGATTGTCTTCAGGATCAAGAGGCTGTCGTTTTTCATTTGCTGAGGATGCATCAGCAGCAGAGTTACCATCCTCAGTGATTGTGTTGCATGGAGCATTTTCCGGGAACAAGTCCTGAACAGCATCCAGCAATCTTTCTTCTTCGTTGACTAATTCATTGTCCCAAGCATCAATGGCTGGGAATTCTTCAGTCAGGAAGGGTGTGAACTTTGAAGTCACAGTCTCAGGAGAAGAAACCTGAGAGGGTGTCATCTCAGTGAAAGTCACGTGAGACGAGGTGGCTCCAGAAGATATATTGCTAGGCGTCGCCGGAGTGTAAGTGCTCTCATCAGACGATGCTTCGGAAGAGCTATAATCCCGAATTATCACATTACAGGAAGCTCTGACGGGAGACGTTGCCTGATCGGAGTCAGACTCATCCTCGGATGTGAGAGGATCGTCTATCCAGCAATTTTCTCCATTTTCAGGAGTTAAGGGAGGATGTACCTGATGGTCTTCAGGGACTTCAGGCTCTGGATTGCGAGGAGGCTCGTTGACGCGTTCTTGCTCTTGTTCTAGAGCGAGTCGCTGCAAGATCCTTGCATATTCTTCAAGATCAGGCATGGGAGCCGGATCTTCTTCTTCATCATCTCTTTGTGGCTCAACATTGTTGATTTCCACTGGAGTGATGAGAGGTGCTGGGTCAGCAGCATTTTCTTGTACAGCCTCTTGGTCTTCTTCATCATCAGACCAGGATCCTTGTGGCTGTAGGGGGTTATACCAGATTACTGGCATAAGATGAGACTCAGGAACCCATTCTTCATCGGAGAGATATTCTCCTGTTTCAAGGGACTCCTCCCACTCATCTGTGTAGTTGGATTCGAATCCATCATCGGTGTCGCTGGACTCGTATCCATCAATGGAGAATCCAACTACCGAATTGCAAGAGTATGATGCCTCCTGCATGGCTTCTTTGAATTGAGGTGGCATGAAATCACTGAGAGTGAATTTCCTTACCCCCTTTGAAGTCTCTGGAAGGGATGTTTTTGTTACCTCCAGTGAAGCGGTAGAGGAAGCCTCTGCCTTTTCTTTGACCTCTAGTTTTGGCTGGATCTTCTCTTGCCGTTTGAGCTTGAGGAGATGTTTCCTAGCCTGCCTTCGCTGTCGAGCTGTAGGCTTTATTTTCACGACCTCCCAATTTTCATCTTCCAGGAGATCGGGATGTACCCATATCGGTTGTCCGTCTGGTGTCGGGTAAGGAACCAGTTCTTCGGACGCTTCGATTGAGTTTATCACCTTGAAGGAAGTAGTGATCTTCTTCTTCGGTGATCTTGATGTTTGTCCACATGTCACCATGTTGACGGAGGCAGACCCATAGTTTTTGTCAAAGGTGATGACTCCGTTTTTCCACATTTCATTTATTTTCTCTCTCACAACGAAGCATTGATTGAGAGGATGCGAGATCATCTGGTGATATGGACAGTACCGAGGATCGTTGGTTTTGCCAACATCACCCGGTCTTTTTGGTTCAGGCAAGGTGAGCTTGCCGTTTGCCACAAGAGCCCCGAAGATTTCATCAACATCTTCATCAAACGGGTATTTCTTCTCTACTCGTTCTTTGAAGGCATCAGAGAGTTCAGGTTTCTTACCAACAGCTTTGTTTTCAGCTTTCTTTGGTGGCTGAGGAGCTGACTTGGTGTCACGCCCCGAAACCGGGACCTGCAGCGAACCGATCTCGGGGTGCGAAATTTTGGAATAATTTGAAACTTTTTGTATAGTTCCCAAGATCCGCGTGAATGAGGATAATCACATGCCAACATAATCAGAGTATATTTTTCGCGGAAGCTACACATGGTGTTACGACCCGGAATCCGTGGCCATCGGGTTCCGTGTCGCACGCAACCAATTCCATAAAGCCATCATAAACAGACTGGCATAAATCAGAAATCACAACACACTGAGCTGGTAGTAACAATTCTATTAATTCCCATATTCAAATTTCAATTAACAGATGTCTTAATTACAAACCCAAAAGAAAAAGGCTGATAAGGCCATACAACAATATCCAACTAAACAGAAATACTACCCCAAAGGTTTGATACGAACTCCGGTGCCAAACTTGACATCTAAATGATATCAACGGACAGCCTCTCACGTCAGACCAGCGGTCCCACCGCCTCCTCTGATCAAACACCTACAAACCGAAAAGAGAAGAACTGGCACCAAACAAAAGGGGTCAGACACGACGGTCTGGCAAGCAAATAAACAAATAATATGAGGCAAAAGAACATATATAAAACCAGGCGAAATCATCGAAAAACCGAATAACGAGTCTAAACAATAATGGCAATAAAGCATGCTAAACGATCGAAAGACCGAACATAAATGTCAAAACACGTAAAAGAACCATATCAGATGTACACTATCCCGAAAAGATAAAAGCCTGCATCAAACGTTTAATCGTCGGAAATACATTTCAAATCCTGAATAATAGCGACAAGATGATAAAGATCGATATCGTAAACATTTAAACGAATATGAGCATAAAAAGCATAACCAACGGAAATCATAAACTAAAGCAATATACAGATAAAACACAGGCAACCACAAATAGCTAATCCTCCTATTACCGAAGTAATAAGAGCAAACAAAGCGTAGCCACTAAACGTGGTACCAAACAAAGGATCAGAACCGTAGCCATAAAAAATGGGACCGGCAAATCAAAAGTATCAGAACCGTAGCCATACAAATGGGACCGGCAGATAATTACCGTTGCCATGGTCGGTACAAACAGAATCCAAGCTGCAGCTGGCAAACAAAATAAAGACCCCAAGCCGGATGATCAGTCCGACAAGGTGACCTAAGCCTAGTGGTGCCTTTAGTTTTCAAAACTCGAACGGATACAAATCTAACAGAGTACTAATCCCTTTGGCTCAGGGGCTCGCACCACATAGCTCTGGCCCCGTCTTGCCTCGGGGTTTGTTTTCAAAATACTAATCTTAACAAATAATGGTCTCATCGAAGAAATCCCGAATGTGACAAACATACTCCAAATCTCTTTTCAAATCGAATCGGAGAAAACATACGAATAACTCGGGTAAACCGTTCAAATACGCATCAAGGTGATTTGTATAAAATCATACGGTCAATCCTTTCGAACGTGGAAAGCCACATGATTTTCTAACAAATCATCGATGCTATTTGAATTAGTTCACCCAAGAATGCAAATACGAAATACAAATACAAATACATGATCTGACTTGAAATGGAATGGATAGTGGAGAATGACCTAATGACCTACCAAGGAACCATCTCAATGCACATTTAACCTTTAAACATTAATTAATAAAAAGTGCGTTTGATGCCAATGAAAATCCATAATATTTAAATGATAAAGTGCGCATTAAGACCCGAACGGTTCCCGGGTAATTTCACATGCACTCATTCTCACATCATTCCCATTTCACAAATTTCCGAGCATCACAAATAATCTCAAATCTCATTAAAACAGGCCCATAGTTGGCCTTAAACCGCATCCAAAATAATCCTAATGACAGTCCAAAAACCACTCTTAAATGGCCCACAAATCAAGTTCTCAAAACAGCCAAAAACTAATCTTAAGATGGCCCATAAAACTGATTTTAAAAACAGTCCAAAACTAATCCTTAAATGGCCTTCAAAACCATTCTTAAAAACAGTCCAAACGAACTTCGAGCAGGCCCACAAAACAAACTTTTAAAACAACCCAAAGCTACACATTTATTGGCCCACAAACAACTTAAAAACAGCCCAATGTCAGGCCCTAAAATGACCCAATGTCAGATCTGAAATGGGCCAATAACAGTTTTAAAATAGCCCCAAAACCAAACTTAAAACAGGCCCACGAACAGATTTTTAAACAGCCCAAACTGATTTGAATCAAGCCCACAAACAGATTTTAATCAAGCCCAAAAACTGATTTTAATCAAGCCCAAAAACTGATTTTAATCAAGCCCAAGGAAACCCCAACGAACTGGCCCACAAAATCCTCAAAACAGGCCCAGACCCGAGCCCAGACTGAGCTGGGCTCGCTCGAGCGGACCCAGGCCCGCTCGAGCGGACCCAGACAGTGCCTGGTCCGCTCGAGCGACCCAGTGGGTCGCTCGAGCGGACTGGGCCTGCCCAGTCCGGCCCGAGTGCAGAAAACTTCCATTCTTTGCATTTTTTTCTCATTTTTCTTGATTCTTTTGCTTCCTTTTCTTTCATACAAATTTCATAGATTCTTTGGGCCCTTTCCTTAACCTTCCAAACTCATCAATCACCATTCCCAACCATTCTAATTAGCCCAAACACAAAACTTTTTAAATCAAAGTTTTTCTCCCATACTTAGAACACAACACCATTGATACAAAGAAACCAATTTATCAAGTAGCTAAAATGAAACCAAACTCCCAACACATCATAAGAAATAGCACAAATGGAAATCAATATACATTAGTTCATCCATTCAATGTGAATCCATAAATCATAAAAGAGTTAGAACAAAATGAAGAAAAAGCCATGACATGAAATCAATTAAGACACATCATCATATTAGTTGTAGAATTCACTTGCCTTGAGTCAAGAGAAGATGAAGACACTCTAAGAAAGTCCTCTAATGGCCTCAAGCTTCACAAATCATAAAATCCCCAAAATGGCTCAAGAAGAAACCCTAGAAATCCATCCATTTCCGAAATTCCATGAAAACCCATTGCATGAATGATTAAAACACTCCAAATGAGAAGGAAAACAAAGATTTAAAGAAATGAAAACCATTGCTAACCTTTGGGTGTTCCAAATAAGAAGAAGGGCTTGAAGAGGAGGGTTGTCCTAGCCCAATGCTCTTGAAAATGGGGTCTTTGGAAAGCCAAGAGGGAGGAGAAGAAGGAGGTGAGATCAAATCTCCATGAAAGCTCCAAGAGAGAGGTGTTTCAGATGAGAGAGAAAGAGTGGGAAGAGAGGGAAAGAGCCCTAGCTCAACCCTTGCTGGAAACGAATGAAGGAGAAGAAGAGAGGGGTTCCCCTCTTATAGAATGGGTCTTGTGGGCCCCGGTCTTCATCAAGCTAAAAATGGTATAAGCGGGCCCCGAATGAAAACGACGAAGAAGACAAAAATGCTCAGCGAAATATCTAGTTTCCGAAAAGTATATTTTCCCCAATTTCTGAAATTTTCGAAATTCATGGACAGATTTAGTGAAAATGTCATTTTTGCCCTTTTTCCTCGAAAAACGTGATTTCTGAGTATCAAACCAAAATGATCAAAACATGAAAGTTGTTAAACTTCATAAAATAAGTCAAAATACATCAAATCCAGAATTTTTAGAAATCCGAAGAAATTTCCCATAAAAATACAAATCCTAAGGACCGGGTCAAACTAAAGTCAACGGTCTTCAAAATCTCCAAGGCAAGGAAAAATCTGGTCAAACTCAAATACGCGGTCAAACTAAATCAAATCTCGCTTAAAAAGTTAAACCACGATTAAAACAATGCTAAACAAAAGAACTGGGGTCGGGATCTTACATCCTCCCCCCCTTAGAATCCATTTGGTCCTCCAAATGGCTTAAACCAAATCGAAATCCAAAACCCAAAAAGACAAACGAAAACACTGACACCCTATGCTAGACCTCGGCAACTGAGAGACAACCTCTGACCAAACCTGACGGTGAGATGCACGGTCGACCACATTCTGATTCGGTTGAAGGCTTCACACTGTTCTACATATCTGCTCGAAAACAAGCTTCCCTGACCAAACTGGTGTGCAACAATTCTTCTAAACGTCCTTGGTGTCATCTGTCGTTTTCGCACTGAATCATTCCTTTTCCTTATCTCGTCAGTGAATGTCGGTCCAAGAAATTGCAAATTCTGCCTCTTTCTATCACTTTGGAAATCTGTGCCTTAAGTCTTACAAACTGTACACGGTGCTCCTGACGCTTGCCTCTTCGGATCTCATTCTTCAAGTCTTCTACCATCGACACCTGAAACTTTCAATCCCTGTCTTGAAAGATGTTGATCCTCTCGTAGACCCAACTTTACCTCCAACTGAACTAGCACACATCCTGACATCCATCCACCCTTCAATCCATACACCTCCAAACTCCAACCATACTACTACAACTCCTTCCATTCGATGCAAAACAAATCTTAAAATTTTAAACATAATGACCAAAATAATTACTTAGCTAAATTTTATCATTTTAAAACATAGTAGCGACTAAACTTCCAAATCATCAAATAAAGCTTAATAAATGAGGTTTTCCAAAGTTTTGAACATGAAACAACATTATTCATTTGAAATTCATATTTTAATGACTCAACAAATCCTTGAAATACTCAACAGCCTCAAATTAGGATTTTCAAAAATAAATCAAATCATGTAATATGACCATACATCAAACTTCGTTGAAATCTGAGTGTTAATTGAATACTAAACCTTGTTGAAAACTAACTTATTTGTTTATAAAAAATCTTGCGAAAACCTAAATAAAGTTGAGCGTTAAACAAATGTAGGAAATCTACATAAAATCTAAACACGAAAACCTTTAAGAGATTTCATTTTACATAGCCAAAGAAAACAACTCAGTGAAATAGAAATCTCACACTACTCTTTGAGAAAGAAACACAGTTTTGAGTTACATGTCTTTAAAGACCAATCTTGAAGACAAGATCATGTGACTCATGAAAAGAGTATATAACATAGTTTATTTCAAAGTAAGCCTTAAAGAAGGAACATAAATCCATTTTTAAACATTATAAGGATAAACCATAGATATCAATGAAAACATGTCAAAGATGAAAACATCAATAAAATCATTTTAAATAAGAATGAACATCCCAACCACTGAGGTACTCCCTTGCTGAATCAACTACACCGGCTAATTAAGCTGCAAGTTACCAAAATTCTCAACCAAAACCATCCTTTTGCAGTCCTTCATCTCGGAAAGCTAGTCTGAGTTCACCCAAAATCCACATTAACTTACTCTGGTGCACTGCATGACGATCTCCGATTAACTGAGAGGGAATCTTCAACTACTGTTCGAGTCCAACTCTGACTGGCAACTGCACTTGTCTTCTCTTACTAACCACAATGAAGACGCTGAAGGTTGAAGGTCTGCTGATGTTTCTCCGAAAACAACATACTAACTCCAAGAGGTTCTCAGTCTCCGACACAAGCAAAGATAAAAGACACTAGACAAGAGTATGGAGATTTTAAATTCTCCACCACTAAGGAGGAAATTTTGTTGGAATTTGAGATGACTTGAGTAGTCTTTGGTGAATTGAAGAAGTTAGCATCTCAAGTATTGATTTGAGTTGGAATTCTTGTCAACACATTGTCACAAACGTGATGTTAATAGATTGGTGTTGATAGAGCTTAAAAGAAGAAATCAGAATTGGAAACAGAATTGAAACAGTCAGGAACTCAGAATTCCTGTAGCAGAGCACGCGGTCGACCGGGCTCTTCATGCGGTCGACCGAGCAAGAAGAAACCTGCAGAAAACAGAAAAAGGCACCTCTCAGTTATTTTCGTGACACAGTGTGTCTTCGGTCGACCGGGACTCCAGGATGTCGACCGAGCTCGAAATTGTCTGTTTTCCAGTCAGTGTCTTCGGTCGACCGGGCAAGCTAGGATGTCGACCGAGCACGGGAACCAGAGTTGCGCAGAATTAGAAGTTTTGCACGAAAATTCAGCACAGTTATCTATTTCGTTTGGGAATCTTTCTAAACGAATTGTAGCCCGTTTTGAATACAATTAAGGGTTATTAAAACCTATATAAAGGCATGCTTGGGTCGTTCATAAAGACACCAAGAAGAGACACCAGAGAGATCAGAAGAGAAGAGAAAAGAGAGAAGAGAAGAGAGAAGAGTGTGCTGTGTGCTGGTGCTGTTGCTGTGTTGCTGTTGTGCTGCATCTTTCTACAGCAATTGTGGACGAGATTATGCTCTAGAAGATGGTGATTCGTCCATGAGTTAAGTGTCTCTCTGTTTATGCTTTAATTTCAATTTGTAAGGGATTGAGAGAGAGAGAATTGTAGAGGGGAAGGGCTGTAGACAGAATTAATCTTCTACTCTGTTCTTACATCAAGTTGGTGCTTGGTGTTTGGGGTTTGGTGATCCTATCTGTGGGTGCAGATAAATTGTAAAGGGAGTCGGTGCTTCCTAGATAGTTGGTGCTATCTGAAACTCAAGGGAGTCGGTGCTTCCTAGATAGTTGGTGCTATCTGAAACTCAAGGGAGTAGGTGCTTCCTAGATAGTTGGTGCTATCTGAAACTAAGGGTTGGTGCTCTTTGTCGTTGTAGCGACTAAATAAGATTCAGATCTGTCCTGGATTGGTGTTCGGACAGTCTTTGAACCGTGGACGTAGCCTTTCGGTGAACCACGTTAAATCTGGTGTCATTGTGTGGTTTGACTTGTTTTGTTGTTGAATTGGACCTGTTTTTAGAAATCACTGATTCACCCCCCCCTCTCAGTGATCGCGGTATCCAACAATTGGTATCAGAGCGAGGCTCCCTTGATCAGTTTAATACGCTAAGGGTGATCTCTTGTCAAATCACATGGCAGTCAATACAGGGAATATGAAAGCACCTCTGTTTGATGGTTCTAATTACTCTTTCTGGAAGATTAGGATGCAAGCCTTCATCAAATCTCTTGGCTATGATGTTTGGGAGGCTGTCAGAGTCGGTTACAATGCTACCAACGTACCCAATGATACTGCATCGAAGAAGTTGGCAGACAACGACTCCAAGGCGCAGAATGCACTCTTTAGTGGCCTTGTGGACAGCGAGCTTGTCAAAGTAATTGCATGCAAAACAGCCAAGGAAATTTGGGACAAGTTGCAAAGCATACATGAAGGTGATGAGAAGATTAAAGAAGCCAAATTGCAAACCCATCGCTCTCAATTTGAATCTCTTCGCATGGAGGAAAGCGAGAATGTTGACTCATATTTGCAACGAGTGAATGAAGTCACGAATGACATTCGTGGACTAGGGGAGGAGATTAAAGAGCCGGTCATCGTCAAAAAGGTTCTAAGATCTCTTCTTCCTCGGTTTGATTCAAAAGTCTCAGCCATTGAAGAAGCCAAAGATCTGAATGCATTTTCCATGGATGAATTACATGGTTCTCTAACTGCCTATGAGATGCGCATAGGAAAGACGTCTTCATCTGATAAAGAAGCGGCCTTCAAAGTTCAGAAAAAGGCAAAAGAGACTGCTGGTCATGATGTTGATTCTGATTATGATGAGCTTGAGGCTCAATTTGTTAGAAAGTTGAAGAAAGGAAGCAATGGCAAGTACAAAGGGAAGCTACCCTTTAAATGCTTCAATTGTGGAGGTGTTGGTCACTTTGCTGCGAAGTGTCCCCTAAAAGAAGACAATGAAAGTGACTCTTATGCTGAAAAGAGTAAAGGAAAGAGAAATTTCAGAAAAAGGGGCAAAGCTAAAAACTTTCTATGTCAACAAGATGACAGCACGTCTGAAACTTCAGACGATGATGAATCAACCGAAGCTCTCTTCATGGTCACTGTTGAAGAAGAAGAAGAGCTAGATCCGGAAGAGGATGAGGAGGCTGAAGTCAATCTTGAAGAGGAACTCATAGCCGCACTTGAGGAGCTAAGCATGGAACGCAAATCAAGTAAGAAAAATCTGAAACTTCTCCATGAATCTGAAAGTTCTATTATTTCTTTGAAAACTCAAGTAGAAGAATATAAAAGAATGGTAGAAGTCCTTGAAAACCAAATAAGTATCAAAAAGGAAGAGGCTATGAAACTTGAAACTGAGATCGCTAGAGCAAAGGCTGAGAATTTGGAAAATAGTAAAAAACTCAAAGCGCTCCAAGCGATTGAAGGGACTATGAAACTCAATGAACTACTGAAAGTTCAAAGACCAGCCCACTTCAGATTTGGTCTAGGATTTGAGAAAGGTGAATCCTATAAGATTGCACCTCCTAAAAGGAAAGAGTTTGTGAAGCAAGTCACTGCACCCTCTAACTCCATGAAGCCCACTCAACCTAGAAAGGAGTCCATTCCTGTTAGAAAGGTAATGAAGACTAACCAGCCACAAAGAAGATACAAATTCTATGGTTATTGCTTTCATTGTAATATGTTTGGACATAAAAGAGCTGATTGCAAATTCTATGTAAGAAACAGCCCATTTGTGACTAGGAATCCTTTTTCAATCCTAAACAGCCACAAAATTGAGTGCTATATATGTCATAATTATGGACACTTGGCTAGGGATTGTAGGTTGCCTATTGCTAACCAATTTCAGGTTGAAAAGAAACCCAAGTTAGTCAAGGCTTGGAGGGCAAAGAAAAGTGCAGAAAGTCTCAAAGAATCTCTCATTGTGCAAACGGCATTCAATGCACAAAAGAAGACAGCACCATGGGTCCTTGATAGTGGTTGTTCAAGCCATATGACTGGTGATAAAGAGAAATTCATCAAATTACAGCACTATGAAGGCGGTTCAGTGAAGTTTGGCAACAATGATGGTGCCAAAATATGCGGAAAAGGTGTTATTCAACTTATGGCAAACAAGATCAGATCTGAAGAAGTCTTATATGTGTCTGGATTGAGACACAACCTGCTTAGTGTGAGCCAGATCTGTGACAAGGGTCATGAAGTTATCTTCACAAAGAATGGGTTTGCCATCAAGAAGAGTAGCAACGGGAAAACAGTGGCAACTGGATCAAGAACTGCTGGAAATCTCTATACATTGTCAGATGGAGCTGAAAAGACCTGCTTGATGAGTCGGACAGAGGAAAGTTGGTTGTGGCACAAACGCCTTGGGCATCTAAGCTTTGATAACATGTCAAAGATTTGCAAATCAAAGGCTGTAAGAGGCATGTCTAAAGTTGAAAAGCCTTCCAATCCCATTTGCGACTCTTGCCAAAAGGGAAAGCAAACGAGGGTTATGTTCAAGTCAAAGGAGCATCATTCCAAGAAACCTCTTGAGCTAGTGCACACTGATCTCTGTGGACCGATGCGAACTCAAAGCACCAATGGAGATAAGTATTTCATGTTATGCATTGATGATTATACACGTATGACATGGGTATTGTTTCTTAAACATAAGCATCAAGCACTTGATCGTTTTAAAGTGTTTAAAGCACAGGTTGAAAATCAATTGGAACAACGTATCAAGATTTTAAGGTCTGATCGTGGAGGCGAGTTCACATCTGAAGAGTTCACTAAATATTGTGAACATCATGGCATTCAAAGACAGTACTCAGCCCCTAGAACTCCACAGCAAAATGGAGTAGTGGAGCGGAAAAATCGCACCGTACAAGAGATGGCTCGTACGATGCTAAGTGAAAGCAAGATGGCTGACAAGTATTGGAAAGAGGCAATTCACACGGCTGTATACATTCAAAATCGATGCTTGATCAGGCCACATGAAGTCAAAACTCCCTATGAGCTATGGTTTGGAAGAAAAGCAACAATCAAGCACTTCAGAGTCTTCGGCAGCAAGTGTTACATCAAGCGGCTCGAACAAAATCCGGGCAAATTTGAAGAAAGAGCTGACGAAGGTATATTTCTGGGTTACTCCTCTACTAGCAAGGCATATAGGTGTCTTAACAAAAGAACCAGAAAAATCATAGAAAGTGCTGATGTGAGAATTGATGAAAACCATCAACCAAAGAATGCAACTCATAATGACAGTCCAGTTTATGAGGACTCGAGTGAGATTGATGATGAGATGGCTGAATCTAATGATTCTGAGAAATCAAAGGATGACTCAGAAGATACTTCATCTAAGAAGCACAGCACTTGGGTAGAGCAACACCCTAAGGATCAAATCATTGGAGATCCTAAGGCAGGCATTCAAACTAGACAAAGTGTAGTTAGCAATTACTCACTTGTGTCCACCATTGAATCCAAGACTGTGGCTGAAGCCAGTCTCGATGATAGTTGGTTGAAAGCTATGCATGAGGAGTTGGAGCAAATTGAGAAGAACTCCACATGGGAACTTGTTCCTAGACCTACTGATAAGAATGTTATTGGTACTAAATGGGTCTTTCGGAATAAGCTGAATGAAGATGGTCAAGTCATTAGAAACAAAGCAAGGTTGGTTTGTAAAGGCTATGCTCAAGTTGAAGGCATAGATTTTGAAGAGACCTTTGCACCGGTGGCTCGTCTGGAAGCTATTCGAATGTTTCTTGCATTGGCAGCATACAAAACCTTCAAGGTATTTCAGATGGACGTAAAGTCAGCTTTCTTGAATGGTTTACTTGAAGAAGAAGTCTACATTGAGCAACCTGATGGTTTTCTCATCAGCAAAAATTCAGATCTAGTGTGCAAGTTGAAAAAGGCTCTTTATGGGCTGAAACAAGCGCCAAGGGCATGGTATGCAAGGCTGGATCTCTATCTCCGCAAGATCGGTTTTGGAAAAGGACTTGTTGATAGCAATCTATATGTCAAAACTGAGTTAAGCAAACAGCTGGTTGTCATTGTTTATGTTGATGACATAATCTTTGGTGGCAATGATGAGGAGATGTGCAGGAATTTTGCAGAAGAGATGAAGAAAGAATTTGAGATGTCGATGCTTGGAGAATTAAAGTTCTTTCTTGGTTTACAAGTTCAGCAGCTGAAACATGGCATCTTCATATCACAATTGAAGTACATTAAGGAAATGCTGAAACGGTTCAATATGGAAGACAGCAAGCCAGTGAGCACACCAATGTCAACGAACACGAAGCTTAGCAAAGATGATAAGGCCTCGTCCGTTGATCATACCACCTATCGCTCTATGATAGGAAGCTTGCTTTACTTGACTGCTACAAGACCAGATCTTCTACAAGCAGTATGTATGGTTGCACGTTTTCAAGCAGCACCAACTGAAACGCACCTTACAGCAGTGAAACGAATCTTTCGATATCTGAAAGGTACTATGGAGCTTGGTATCTGGTATCCCAAAGGGAAATCCTTCACTCTAGTTGCATATTCTGATGCCGATTGGGCTGGATGCGTAGATGATCGCAAGAGTACTAGCGGCGGCGCATTTTATCTTGGAGAAAGATTAGTTGCTTGGCATAGTAAAAAGCAAGACTCAGTATCCCTTTCGACAGCGGAAGCGGAATATATTGCAGCGGCAACTTGTTGTACACAAGTGTTATGGATGCGGCAAATGCTCTCTGATCTAGGAGTTCCTACAACGGATCCTACGCCGATCCTATGTGACAACACGAGTGCAATTCATATATCTAAGAATCCTGTTCAGCACTCTCGAACAAAGCATGTAGCAATTCGTTATCATTTTCTTAAAGATAAAGTTGCTGATGGAGAGGTCAAGTTGGAGTATGTTCCAACAACTGAGCAAGTGGCTGATATTTTCACGAAACCTCTGCCAAAGGAAGTCTTTGAGTATCTCCGGAAAAAGTTAGGAGTTACTCACTCTCCTAAACCGTAGGAGTTGTGCTTGAAAGGGGGAGCAATGCATTCATTGAATATCCTATTCGCTCCTCGGTTTGGTCCCTTTGGATTTGTTGTCAAAGGGGGAGAGATGTTATGCTACGATAGCAAGGAGAGATGTTATGCTATGTTAGCAAGGAGAGATGTTATGCTATGAAAGCTAGGGGGAGATTGTGACAGTGCATGGTTGTTATTTCAGAATTTCAGAATTGGTTCCAAGTAAGTGTTGAAAAGAACTTGGAAGAGCTGCAAGCTGGAGTTGAAAGTGTTGAAGTTCCAATAGTGTTGCCAACAATTCCAAAGGGGGAGATTGTTGGAATTTGAGATGACTTGAGTAGTCTTTGGTGAATTGAAGAAGTTAGCATCTCAAGTATTGATTTGAGTTGGAATTCTTGTCAACACATTGTCACAAACGTGATGTTAATAGATTGGTGTTGATAGAGCTTAAAAGAAGAAATCAGAATTGGAAACAGAATTGAAACAGTCAGGAACTCAGAATTCCTGTAGCAGAGCACGCGGTCGACCGGGCTCTTCATGCGGTCGACCGAGCAAGAAGAAACCTGCAGAAAACAGAAAAAGGCACCTCTCAGTTATTTTCGTGACACAGTGTGTCTTCGGTCGACCGGGACTCCAGGATGTCGACCGAGCTCGAAATTGTCTGTTTTCCAGTCAGTGTCTTCGGTCGACCGGGCAAGCTAGGATGTCGACCGAGCACGGGAACCAGAGTTGCGCAGAATTAGAAGTTTTGCACGAAAATTCAGCACAGTTATCTATTTCGTTTGGGAATCTTTCTAAACGAATTGTAGCCCGTTTTGAATACAATTAAGGGTTATTAAAACCTATATAAAGGCATGCTTGGGTCGTTCATAAAGACACCAAGAAGAGACACCAGAGAGATCAGAAGAGAAGAGAAAAGAGAGAAGAGAAGAGAGAAGAGTGTGCTGTGTGCTGGTGCTGTTGCTGTGTTGCTGTTGTGCTGCATCTTTCTACAGCAATTGTGGACGAGATTATGCTCTAGAAGATGGTGATTCGTCCATGAGTTAAGTGTCTCTCTGTTTATGCTTTAATTTCAATTTGTAAGGGATTGAGAGAGAGAGAATTGTAGAGGGGAAGGGCTGTAGACAGAATTAATCTTCTACTCTGTTCTTACATCAAGTTGGTGCTTGGTGTTTGGGGTTTGGTGATCCTATCTGTGGGTGCAGATAAATTGTAAAGGGAGTCGGTGCTTCCTAGATAGTTGGTGCTATCTGAAACTCAAGGGAGTCGGTGCTTCCTAGATAGTTGGTGCTATCTGAAACTCAAGGGAGTAGGTGCTTCCTAGATAGTTGGTGCTATCTGAAACTAAGGGTTGGTGCTCTTTGTCGTTGTAGCGACTAAATAAGATTCAGATCTGTCCTGGATTGGTGTTCGGACAGTCTTTGAACCGTGGACGTAGCCTTTCGGTGAACCACGTTAAATCTGGTGTCATTGTGTGGTTTGACTTGTTTTGTTGTTGAATTGGACCTGTTTTTAGAAATCACTGATTCACCCCCCCCTCTCAGTGATCGCGGTATCCAACAAATTTGGCCGTCCAAATCTCCTAACAACAGAACTAAAAGAAAAGACGAGCAAAATCTCCCGAACTGAAAGAAAAGCCGACTCAAATCCAACGAAACAAAGACACGGGAAAACAAATCGACACAATCTAACGAGTCCTCACCACACGTCTTAATGTCTCTAGAGTATTTTATTTCCTAGAAACTAACCAGCTCTGATACCAAACCTGTCACGCCCCGAAACCGGGACCTGCAGCGAACCGATCTCGGGGTGCGAAATTTTGGAATAATTTGAAACTTTTTGTATAGTTCCCAAGATCCGCGTGAATGAGGATAATCACATGCCAACATAATCAGAGTATATTTTTCGCGGAAGCTACACATGGTGTTACGACCCGGAATCCGTGGCCATCGGGTTCCGTGTCGCACGCAACCAATTCCATAAAGCCATCATAAACAGACTGGCATAAATCAGAAATCACAACACACTGAGCTGGTAGTAACAATTCTATTAATTCCCATATTCAAATTTCAATTAACAGATGTCTTAATTACAAACCCAAAAGAAAAAGGCTGATAAGGCCATACAACAATATCCAACTAAACAGAAATACTACCCCAAAGGTTTGATACGAACTCCGGTGCCAAACTTGACATCTAAATGATATCAACGGACAGCCTCTCACGTCAGACCAGCGGTCCCACCGCCTCCTCTGATCAAACACCTACAAACCGAAAAGAGAAGAACTGGCACCAAACAAAAGGGGTCAGACACGACGGTCTGGCAAGCAAATAAACAAATAATATGAGGCAAAAGAACATATATAAAACCAGGCGAAATCATCGAAAAAACCGAATAACGAGTCTAAACAATAATGGCAATAAAGCATGCTAAACGATCGAAAGACCGAACATAAATGTCAAAACACGTAAAAGAACCATATCAGATGTACACTATCCCAAAAAGATAAAAGCCTGCATCAAACGTTTAATCGTCGGAAATACATTTCAAATCCTGAATAATAGCGACAAGATGATAAAGATCGATATCGTAAACATTTAAACGAATATGAGCATAAAAAGCATAACCAACGGAAATCATAAACTAAAGCAATATACAGATAAAACACAGGCAACCACAAATAGCTAAATCCTCCTATTACCGAAGTAATAAGAGCAAACAAAGCGTAGCCACTAAACGTGGTACCAAACAAAGGATCAGAACCGTAGCCATAAAAAATGGGACCGGCAAATCAAAAGTATCAGAACCGTAGCCATACAAATGGGACCGGCAGATAATTACCGTTGCCATGGTCGGTACAAACAGAATCCAAGCTGCAGCTGGCAAACAAAATAAAGACCCCAAGCCGGATGATCAGTCCGACAAGGTGACCTAAGCCTAGTGG
Organism: Litsea cubeba; assembly: GCA_012931725.1. Classification (NCBI taxonomy): domain Eukaryota; kingdom Viridiplantae; phylum Streptophyta; class Magnoliopsida; order Laurales; family Lauraceae; genus Litsea; species Litsea cubeba. The sequence goes on along the minus strand of CM022945.1, from coordinate 67,963,602 downwards.
TGCCTTTAGTTTTCAAAACTCGAACGGATACAAATCTAACAGAGTACTAATCCCTTTGGCTCAGGGGCTCGCACCACATAGCTCTGGCCCCGTCTTGCCTCGGGGTTTGTTTTCAAAATACTAATCTTAACAAATAATGGTCTCATCGAAGAAATCCCGAATGTGACAAACATACTCCAAATCTCTTTTCAAATCAAATCGGAGAAAACATACGAATAACTCGGGTAAACCGTTCAAATACGCATCAAGGTGATTTGTATAAAATCATACGGTCAATCCTTTCGAACGTGGAAAGCCACATGATTTTCTAACAAATCATCGATGCTATTTGAATTAGTTCACCCAAGAATGCAAATACGAAATACAAATACAACTTCCATTCTTTGCATTTTTTTCTCATTTTTCTTGATTCTTTTGCTTCCTTTTCTTTCATACAAATTTCATAGATTCTTTGGGCCCTTTCCTTAACCTTCCAAACTCATCAATCACCATTCCCAACCATTCTAATTAGCCCAAACACAAAACTTTTTAAATCAAAGTTTTTCTCCCATACTTAGAACACAACACCATTGATACAAAGAAACCAATTTATCAAGTAGCTAAAATGAAACCAAACTCCCAACACATCATAAGAAAATAGCACAAATGGAAATCAATATACATTAGTTCATCCATTCAATGTGAATCCATAAATCATAAAAGAGTTAGAACAAAATGAAGAAAAAGCCATGACATGAAATCAATTAAGACACATCATCATATTAGTTGTAGAATTCACTTGCCTTGAGTCAAGAGAAGATGAAGACACTCTAAGAAAGTCCTCTAATGGCCTCAAGCTTCACAAATCATAAAATCCCCAAAATGGCTCAAGAAGAAACCCTAGAAATCCATCCATTTCCGAAATTCCATGAAAACCCATTGCATGAATGATTAAAACACTCCAAATGAGAAGGAAAACAAAGATTTAAAGAAATGAAAACCATTGCTAACCTTTGGGTGTCCCAAATAAGAAGAAGGGCTTGAAGAGGAGGGTTGTCCTAGCCCAATGCTCTTGAAAATGGGGTCTTTGGAAAGCCAAGAGGGAGGAGAAGAAGGAGGTTAGATCAAATCTCCATGAAAGCTCCAAGAGAGAGGTGTTTCAGATGAGAGAGAAAGAGTGGGAAGAGAGGGAAAGAGCCCTAGCTCAACCCTTGCTGGAAACGAATGAAGGAGAAGAAGAGAGGGGTTCCCCTCTTATAGAATGGGTCTTGTGGGCCCCGGTCTTCATCAAGCTAAAAATGGTATAAGCGGGCCCCGAATGAAAACGACGAAGAAGACAAAAATGCTCAGCGAAATATCTAGTTTCCGAAAAGTATATTTTCCCCAATTTCTGAAATTTTCGAAATTCATGGACAGATTTAGTGAAAATGTCATTTTTGCCCTTTTTCCTCGAAAAACGTGATTTCTGAGTATCAAACCAAAATGATCAAAACATGAAAGTTGTTAAACTTCATCAAATGAGTCAAAATACATCAAATCCAGAATTTTTAGAAATCCGAAGTAATTTCCCATAAAAATACAAATCCTAAGGACCGGGTCAAACTAAAGTCAACGGTCTTCAAAATCTCCAAGGCAAGGAAAAATCTGGTCAAACTCAAAGACGCGGTCAAACTAAATCAAATCTCGCTTAAAAAGTTAAACCACGATTAAAACAATGCTAAACAAAAGGACTGGGGTCGGGATCTTACACTTGGTCTGCACATTGAGGACCTCTTTTTTGTTTGGTTTAGAGGTTGCAACGGCGGTTGGCTCTTTTCTTGATGATTTCTGACTGTTGAGGTCTTTAATCACCGTTTCAGCTTCCATGGAAGCTTCTAGGAGTTCTCCCAGGTTTTTTGATTTGTTGCCGATGATCATGGAGCGGATTCTGGCTCTCATGTTGTTTCGGCAGATGTCGACTAGCGACGCTTGTGGCAATACATCAGAGCATTTGTATGCCATTGCTTTCCACTTGTGAATGAAGTCATATGTTGATTCATTCTCCCCCTGTTTTAGGCTGCACAGCTGAGCCATAGTAGCGGGGTGATCCTCACCTTTGAAGTGAGTCAGGAAGCGTGTCTCTAGCATGGCCCAATTTTGGATTGAGTCCTCCGGCAGAGTGGAGTACCAATCGAAGGCCGTACCTTTTAGGGTACTTGCAAAGAGGCGGATCTTGAGTGCATCTTGATCCGCGATAGCTCCCGTCAGGATCTTGAAGTGGATGACGTGCTGTCTGGCTGATCCTTTCCCCGTATATGTTTGGAGAGTAGGATGCTTGAATTTGGTGGGGAACGGGACCGAGTCCATCCATAAGGGATATGGTGGCTTGATCCCATGCTCCTTGAGTATATCCTCTTCTTTTGCTTTGGCGAGGATACCGTCTACGTCCTTTTTAGTAAGGGCGCGTGATTCATTTTCTTCTCTATTTACCTCGTCGTCTTGATGATTCGGAGGAGGTTCATTGTTCGCCTGATTTTGGAAGGCGAGGAGAATGTTTTCCATCAGAGTTTCAATCCTCTGCTGGCCCTGTTCCAACTGCTGGATGCGGGTAATCGCATCTTCTGGAGGTGGATTATGGGGTGGTGGCTCAGAATTTGTAGCCAAGACATTCATCCTTTGTGATTCGAACGAAGAAACTGTCCTGGTGACTGAGCTGGGTCTCATTCTTTTTGAAGAGGAGCTTGAGGAAGGATCACTCTGCTGTCCTTTGCTTGAAGGAGCAGGGGATTCTTCTGAATGTCTTCTTGTCCTTGAGACGCTGCGGGTCATTGGACGTCGGACATGGATTTTTGTTGCTGATTTTTGGCGCCTTCTGGTTTTTCCAACCATATGGACGGCATCAACTTGGTTGGGTCTTTCTTTTTCGACCCATTTGGGAGAGACTTGAAGTGTGGGAGGCTGGGTCCTTTGCTTCTGTAGTCTCTTTTGTCGGTACGACGCGCGGCGGCGTATACGACGAGCAATTTGAGCTTCGGTCAGCTCTGACTGGGCTTTGACAATGAAGGATGTGCTCCCTCGGGCGCAGCAGCCGAGTCTGTCTTCTTTGTAGCTGGGCAAGGACAGGATGCGAACCCTATCCTTCGCCTGTTGCAGCGAAGCTTTGAATTTGTGAAGTTCGGCCCCTGTAGAAATGAAGGGTCGAACTGCAGATTTGTAGGCCTTAGCAGGTGCTTGTGGAGGCCTTGTGATGTATGACTTGATTTTGGGCTTGTAGGAACAAGCCGGCTCATGCTGGGATGACTTTGAAGTCAGGTTGGAGATGGGTCTCTCCTCTTTCATGTAAGCAAGAGGATAGAACTGGTTCTCCTTGAGTGGGGCCAGGAATGCTGGCTTAGTGGATGTCTGGGACCTTCTTTGTTTTGGTGAAGGTCTTGGGGACCAAGTCTTGGGGTAGACCTGGTTGTTTGCAGGTTGAGGCTTCGTGGGGCTGCCACGGGCTTCAGGCCTTCTTGTACTCGCCTTTGGTGTCACGGTAGTGACACGTTGAGAGGCGAGTTTCTGCTTCTTGGAGGGAGCAGCTTGTTCCTCAGGAAGTGGGAATGGTCCCAGCGTCCCGAAGACGATAGTCCGGGGAGTCGAGGTCGACCCGGAGTTCACAGAGTTGCCGAGGGAGTTGACACTTCGGCAGCTGATGGGGCGCTTGTAGGTGCGCGTGGTTTGCTTCTGTTGAAGCATGAGTTGGTGCTTGCTTTCGTCGAAAGTAATGGTTAGTGAAGCTGCCATTGTTAGTTTTTTCGAAAATTTCTGAAACAAGACCACATCCATTAGTAATCACAAGAATATAATGATCATAAATGGGAAGTTCTATGGTTTCGTCTTTTCAAATTGCTCGAGGTAGATGACCCAAACAATATGAGGAAGGCAAAATGCCATAGAGGGTACAATTGTTCTGATCGCAGGTGTGGTAAGCCCGGATGGGCATCCCAGTGACTGCTAGAAGCAATTGTGAACTTAAATTCGACTTATCGAGAAGCAGAGCTTGCTCGAGGTAAGAAGAATTTAAAGTTGGAGTTACAGATGTGCCGGTCGCAATACAGTAGACCCTGAAAGGGCGTACTAGTACCGCTAGACACAAATGTTTTGAGACCGCATCTATGAGATGAGATTCTCTGTTTTGAAAGGTCAAGATTGGATTCATCAAAGAGAGCAGATGGTATTCCAATCTGAACACGGGCTCAGCGATTTCCGCGAGCGCCAGTGCTCAGAAAGAAATGAACCATGATTTCTCGGATCTGAATCTAAAAATGACGAGTTTTTTTTTGAAAGGCCAATATCGGGTTCATCAAAGAGAGCAAAAGGCACTCCAATCTGAACACGGGCTCAGCGATTTCCGCGAGCGCCAGTGCTCAGAAAGAAGAAGACCAAGATTTCTCCGATCTAAACCCAAAATGACGGAAGTTTTTTTTTTTTTTTTTTTTTTGAAGATTTTTTTTTTATTTATTTTTATTAATTTTTTTTTTTAAGATTTTTTTTTTGAATATTTTTTTATTTTTTATTTTTTATTTTAAAATTTTTATATTTTATTTATTTATTTTTTTTATTTAAAAGACGAGAGAGTACACATAGGCCTCCTAACCCGGTCTTATGAAATCTTGATTGATAGAATTGCCCCCAGGTAAGGGTAGGATTACTTAATGAACCCGTTTGGAGGACCCTTGCCTAGAACAGTCAAGCTGTCTCCACACTCTGGACAAGGCTTTTCTTTGAATCAACCATGATCAAATAACACAGTTGGTTTAACCTTAGTGGTCTATGTCTTTTTTTTTTATATATATATATTTTTTTATTTTATTTTTATTTTTATGAATTCATCGAAGAGAAACCATGGCCCAAAACCTTAGTCGAACAGGCTCAACATTTCTGCAAGCGCGATGAACGATAGGAACAGATCAAGGTTTCTCAATTTTGAATCCAAATTGAGAAATCTAAAATTTTTTTTTTTTTATATATATATTTTTTTTTATTTTTGATGAACTCATCGAAGAGAAACCATGGCCCAAAACCTTAGTCGAACAGGCTCAACATTTCTGCAAGCGCGATGAACGATAGGAACAGATCAAGGTTTCTCAATTTTGAATCCAAATTGAGAAATCTAAAATTTTTTTTTTTATATATATATATATATTTTTTTTTTTGATTTTTGATGAACTCATCGAAGAGAAACCATGGCCCAAAACCTTAGTCGAACAGGCTCAACATTTCTGCAAGCGCGATGAACGATAGGAACAGATCAAGGTTTCTCAATTTTGAATCCAAATTGAGAAATCTAAATTTTTTTTTTTATATATATATATATATTTTTTTTTGATTTTTTAATGAACTCATCGAAGAGAAACCATGGCCCAAAACCTTAGTCGAACAGGCTCAACATTTCTGCAAGCGCGATGAACGATAGGAACGGATCAAGGTTTCTCAATTTTGAATCCAAAAATGACAAATCTGATTTTTTTGTTTTTTTTTTTTTTAAATTTTTTTTTTGAAAAGAGAAAGAATGGAAATAAATTCAAAGAATTAGAAATTTCCAAACAAAAAATCTCATCTCATTTTTTTTGCAGAATTCAACATAGGCCACCAATTATAAAGTAGCCAAGGAATCGAGAAAAGAAATATAAGCATAGAGCAAAATATATGATATGCAAATATTTCATTTCTAGCATCGTGTTCTCAAATAAACGAGTCCCACCGGGTGTGCCAGCTTGATGGACCGCGCTCCTGCTTGGTTCCTACCGAGGTCGGCGGACGTGGGAGTCCGTCGGGTCCGACCCTTTCGTAACCGGGGGGCAGGGGCGTGCATCAACATTTCTTTTTTGTGGGTGTGCCAGATTTTCTATTTTACTTGGAATTGCAAATGGTGATCCGGAGATCAACCTTCGCAAGTAAAAAGGAAATCAACTTCTTTCAAGTTTTCCATTGCACATATATTTAAGAAAAGAGACATTTTCTTGATTTGCCGTGAAAGGCGATTTTTTTGGCATTTATAGCCGATTTTGGCGTTTATAGCCGATTTTTGGCGTTTATAGCCGATTTTTGGCGTTTATAGCCGATTTTGGCGTTTATAGCCGATTTACAATCCTTATCAACAATGAAAGACAAGAATTGTGATTTTTGTCTCTTTTAAAAAAATACAAACTACAATGAAAAGCAAGAAAAGGAGGATCTAACTTCTCAGGAGATTGTGGAGGACTCGTTTAGATTGACGGTCGCAAGCCATATGTGGGCTTCGCCATCATCCATGCAGATGAGAACAGAGGATGCTATTGATTCGCTTGGCTTGGCTATAACCTCGGGTTTTTAGAAGACAAAGACCAAAGGAAGGTCCTATGTCCAATAAAAAACCGAGTAGACGGGCTGAAAAGCCATATCTAAGCCATTGGAGGCAGGAGGAGAAGGCAAGGACCTTGGGGGGGGGTACCCCCAAGGGACTTTTATCACCTTGTTGCGGTGGCCGGTGTAGAACTTCCGCAGAGTTTTCTCTCTTTTTCTTTTCTCTGGATTTCTGACTGCTGTCTGATGTTTGTTGTGTGTTTTTTCCGATCTGGATTCCTTTGGAGTGCTCTCCTATTTATAGGCTCTTGGTAGCCATTTAGGAGAGCTTATGGCTTTTAATGTCATTAAGCCACATAATGGGAGGAGTTACAAAATTGAATTGTTTATTTTGTAACTCCTTTTTCTTGGCTTCTGATTGGCCGGAGGAGATTGAGGGCATTTAATCGCCTTTAATCGCCATGATGGGAGGAGTTTCATGGGTTAAATGCCATGAATCTCTTGACTTGTAACTCCCAAATGCTTGCTTCTGATTGGGCCGTCCAAAGAAATGGATTAATGACTGTAATAAAGCTAGTCAATTAATCGCATTAAGTGGTCCCCGAGCAGCTGAAGAGTCGCGGGCCGTGCCACGTCTTTTGGAATTCTTCTGTCGATGATCATCGATGGATCTTCATGTAGATCGACATCAGATGACCATGTAATTTCAGGTGTTTGTTGCCAACAGCGGGTCGGTGCCATCTGTCCTGTCGATTTCTCGATCGGGTCGGGTGGAAAGCACACTTTTTTTGGTTGACCGGGTGGCGATCAATACCGTCTTTGATACTCTTGATGATTTACCCCGTGTTTTGGACGGATATCAGAGGACTTGGTGTCTCAAAAGCATGAATTTTGGAAAGTACCAGAGGCTGGGCTTCTCGAATCGCGAAAAAAACGGCGAAAACCGGGGTTTCCGGGGCTTTCCCGGCGACCCCGGGGTCCATGGTCGCCGGCGACCCTGGCCCAGGGTCGCAGGGGCCTGCGACCCTGGGGGGGTTTTCCCCCTTTCTGGTCCCGTTTTGCGTCCGTTTTTGCTTTTTTTTTCTGATTCTTTTTTTCTTCTGTACTTTTCTTTGACATTTTGATCATTTATTGGCCTGATTTCTTTGTAGGAAACCTGATGAGAATCCTTGCATTTATTTTACAAAGTTTCCAATTTCCTGAGAAAGCCGAAGACTTTGTCGCGCAGAGCTGCCGATTTTCTGTCAAAAGCTGAAACTGGGTCAAACGATGTCGGAATGACCTGAAATTTGGTGTGAAGCCTCCTGAGCAATAAATAAGACCAACCATAGGCTTTTGTTTGAGTTTCGAAGCCGTTTGGGGTCCTATCACCTGCAGACTTGCTTTTTGTCGCGATGAAGATGTCGCGGTTTGATGTGCGGTCAACCGATGTCCGATTGACTTGAAATTTGACAGGGAACCTATTGGAGTCATTTTAAGATGATCCATAGGTTCTGTCTTGGAAATCATGGTCCCGGAGAGCTTTACCGCCGAGAGGCTTGATTTGGTTGTCGGAGAAGCGAAGTTAGGCCAAATGATCTTGAAATGGCTTGAAACTTCTTGTGTACTCCTCTTTTGGCTGTCTGGAAGAATCTTGCAGTTTTTGTTTGATTCTGACAAGATTTTATTTTTGGAAGCAGCATTGCCTATTTATGGCAGGTTGCGACTTCATGTAGCTCTTTGGATCTTGGAAAGGCAAAGTGACATTTTTGGTGTCAACAGGTCGCCTAAGTGTTGCGCGCGCCGTTTTGTCAGGGACGTTTTCAGTATTCGAAATGATTTGCGCGGAGCCCCAGGAGGCGTCATTTAGCGCGCGCAGCTAGGGTTTTTGAAGGTGGGGTCCTTTCTGCTATATAGAGGGCAATCGAGGCTCGTTTTCTTCTTCGTTTGTCATTCTGAATCAGAGGAGAATAAGCTACTGCGAGGGAAACCCATCTGAGGAGTGGTACGCTGCTGAGGGCGAGTCTTTTTGCTGCCCAGTGTCTTCGTCCTGCTTCCGTAAGTCTCCTTTGCCTTGCCTCCCTCCTGTGGGTTTCTCTGTCTTCGGATTGGGGTAGGAATGGGAATCTATAGCCATTGGTTAGAGGGTGAGGCAGCGATTGAGGGCTTTAGGTCGACCTTTAGGATTCCCATTGATGTCCAAGTCAGGGGTGCTGACCCTAACGGCATTAACCTTCGTGACTTCTCGGGGGGTTGGTTGCCTTTCCCTTTAGTGGCTGTGACGGAAGGCGGGGTCCAATTTCCCCTTCACCCCCTTCTCAGGAGATGTCTCAGTCAATGGCGCCTCTGCCCTTGCCAGCTGCTACCCAATGCTTTCAAGTTGTGATGGGCACAGCCAGGTTAAACGAGGTTTTGGGCATTAACCTCGGCGTCTTCGATATCGAGGACGTATATGATATATGCAAGTCCGGAGGTGCTTATTATCTCCGGGCTAAGCCAGGCCGGGATGGCTTCGTCCGATACTTAGAAGACTCGAGCAAATACGTCGGAGACGATCTTCTGTATGTCTCGGGCAACTGGGAGTTTGGGGTGGCCGACACCGATAGAGGCTACCAAGTCCCTCGCCATTTCGGAACTGTTCCAAGTAAACAACCCCCCCCCTTTTTTTAACTCTTGCCATCATACTAACGCCTCTGATCGTTGCAGCTTTGAAGGAGAGAAAACAGGCTGCTCGATACATCTGGAAGAGGAGCGAAGCCTGGCTCCGTCTGGTAAAGCGGTACGGCGGTCATGACGGCAGGGCGGCCTGGTCGCTGCTAGGGTACCAGCCGAAGTATCGTGGGCACCTACGAGGCACCGTAGAGCTGGCCCGAGACGAAGGTGCCGCTCCTGGGGACGGGCGAGAACAGGCCGTTCCTAGAGTGGAGGCCGCAGAGGGGCCTTCGCGAGCGTCGTCCGACTTCAGGGCTACGTCCGGTGCCTTTGCTTCTACGTCGAGGGTCGAGACCTCTCCAGGTTTCAGGAACGGAATCGAGCCAGATCGCCCGACCTCCCTCGCCGAGCTCCGAGATGAGGCGCGCCAGACGCTTGTCCTTTGAGGATCTTGAGACATTGGCGCTCGGAGTCGAAGATGCTCGAGCTCCCCAAGAGCCTATGAATCTGAGTCTCCCTGAGCCTCCTTCTCCGAGCGCTCGGGTAACTTCCCCTGCGACTGTGGTGGAGGTTCCTACGCCCCCTAGCCCCGCCAGTCCAGAGGTTCGCCTCGCCCTCGACTGAGGTCGGGCAAGAGGAAGCTCGGCCGCTGAAGATTCCAAGCACCGACGCGGGTCTAAGCTCGGTCGCGGCCTCGCTGCCCCAGGGCCCACCACTGTGGGAGCCGAGCTTTATGCTCGAACCGTGGAGGCCAATGACGATGGACGATCGCGTCCTCCACAAGATCGATCCCCTGGTTCTCGAAACTCTCGGGCGAGCTTGCGCCCTACCTCGAGACATGGAGCAGCTGGACAGGTACAGCGATCAGAAGCTGATTCTGTCGATGCTGCAGTCTAACTTCACGGTAAATTTATCTGCACTTCTTTATGTTACCCGACTGTTTTGCATCCAGAGTTTCCTAACTTTTATCGCGGGCGCCCTGTTTCTTCAATAGGCGATGCAGAAGACAATGTTGTGGCTGACAGACTCTGCAAGTACAGCATAGACGTTGCCGAGCTGACCGTGGAGAAGGATGGACTTCGAGAATCCCTGGACGCCGTTACCCAGAAACTGGCAAGGGTGGAGGAAGAGTGCGCGGCGAGGCTCGATCAAGTGAAGGAAAAAGCCGAGGCGGAAAGAACCAGGGTGGCCGAACTCGAGGTCTCCATCTCGAAGATGGAAGAAGACTACGCGGCCATGCTTCAAGCCGAATCCAAAAGAGCGGATGAAGCTGAGGCGAAGCTCGAGTCAGAGTGCGATGCTGCGTTCGAGGATGCCAGAGCGTAGGTCACCGCCTACTACAAGGAAAGAGTCCTCGTTGTGAGGGACAAGGCCTGGGTGAAGGGATGGCGCGCCGGCCTGAAGGAGGCCGGGGCTTCGGAGGACCACCCTTCCTTCCGAGATCCCCCTCCGTTTTCGCTTCCGACGCCGAACTCAGCCCCTCCAGCCGGCGAAGCTTCTGATGCTGCAGCCCGCGCGTCTGACCGGGCATGACCTCGGGACGGTCTTGTCGCCTCTGGCCGTGGAGAAGGCTTTCTATGCTTTTTGTAATTTCTTTCAACTGTATTTGCTGCGCAATGTAATGAACAAGACTTTTAATGCAAATGAGAGTTTCTCCAACCGCTTTGTCTCTACTTTAGCAATCGAGTGCCTTTGTTCTCAAATGTGTAGACTCGGTAGGAGTAGACACCGAACTGCCCCCAGTCTAGCTTCGAGCTAGGCTAGCGGGAGTGCCGACCCCGTTACTCATGCTTTTGCTCCCGCAACCCGTCTCATTTGCCTTTTTGAACTCGGCCTTTCCATGCTTGTGGTTGAGTGCTTTTGGGTAAGTTGAGTTGGGGAGAGTACCGAGCGGTCTCATTAGGTAATCGTGCTGATGCTCCGTACTCTGGAGATCATAAGTAGTAAAAAGTATGGCGGTACGGTCGGCGAGGAAATCGAGCAAATGGTTCCACGTGTCGCCATCGGAGCCGGTGGTCAACACATTGGAGGATGCGCGCTCGTCGTAGGGCGTGGGAGGCCTCGCCCCTTAAATTCCCTTGAGTGTCGAGTCCTCGGTCCTTCTATAAATATGGGGGGTAAACTCGCCATGGGAGAGGGGACTTAAACCAGAGGCCCTTTCTCTTTTGCCTGTTAACAGAAAGGGGATCTTTTTGCCTCCGCCATATACTCTGGCAGCTAGGTTCTGTAGGGGTTTAGGAGCTTTTAACCCGGGCGAAGCCCTCGCGCCAGGGGACAGTGTCCTCCGGGGGGGATTGCCTGCCGTGGTCTGCGCGCTCTCTGAAAGGGATCTCCATGCGCTCTCTGAACGTGGATGCTCGGTGGAGATCCAAGCACCGACAGTGGACCAGGGGCTCGGGCTTTCTGGCAAACCTTGTTCTGGCCAACCAAGGCGCATTGCGGAGCCCCTGGCACTGTACACCGGAACCAAGTGCCCCCCAGGCCCTGGGGGGTCTTATTTTCATCCCACAGGGCTCCATTTTGAATCCTGCCGCAGATCCTTCCTCCTGTGGGATGTCAAGGCCTCGTGGCAGGATGCGAGAAGCCTTTCGGCCGGAGGCCTCCAGTTGGTGGACGGAGTCAGCAAGAGTGGTCTCGAAGCCTGCTTTCTTTTTCTGTTTTCAGAGGACCGTGAACCTCCTTTCTGTATTTTATTTCCTTTCTTGAAACCTTTGTAACGAAGTAATTACAGTGAATAAAAGGAGCAAACTTTGTGTTCATAAAGTATGTGTACAAATTTCTGTATTCCTTTTCGCTTTCCTGCACTGTTTTGTGATACTTGCGTTTATGCGCTACTTTTTTGCACACTAGTGCTTGCACCGTTCTTCCGAAAACTGGCATTGGCCGAAATGGACCAGCTCTGGCCGAGATGAACCGTCTTTCGCCGAAATAAACCCGAATTCTCGAGGATCTCGGCTGTGCGAGCCCGAGTTCGGGAATGGTCCCGAGGGGTGTATGATCCCGTAATTTAGGAAGCGGCTGGTCGTATGAATCCGGAGCCTCTTCCGGGGTCATGAGCCCAAATTTTAGGAGATGTCTGAGTGTATGAACTCGTAGCCTTCTCCGGGGTCAAGGACCCAAACTTTAGGAGACGACTGAGTGTATGAACTCGGAGCCTTCTCCAGGGTCAAGGACCCAAACTTTAGGAGACGACTGAGTGTATGAACTCGGAGCCTTCTCCAGGGTCAAGGACCCAAACTTTAGGAGACAACTGAGTGTATGAACTCGGAGCCTTCTCCAGGGTCAAGGACCCAAACTTTAGGAGACGACTGAGTGTATGAACTCGGAGCCTTCTCCAGGGTCAATGACCCAAACTTTAGGAAAACGACCGAGTGTGTGAACTCGAAGCCTTTTCCAGGGTCAAGGACCCAAAACTGCCGAACTCAGATAAGGAGAGATGACACAGATTGATGGCAAAGGCCGCTTTCATTGATTCTGAGACTCATGTTACATCTTTTTAAAAGTAGAATTTCTTCAAATGGGATGCATTCCACGGTCTCGGTAATGGCTTGCCTTCCAGGTTTTCAAGCTTGTAGGAGGATCGTCCCGCCAGCGAGACCACCCTGAACGGGCCATGCCAGTTCGGGGCCAGTTTTCCTTCGTTTGGATTTCTGTCGCCTAGCAAGGTCTTCTTGAGGACTAGCTCCCCCACAGAGAAACTCCTCTCTCTGACCTTTTCATTGTATCCTCTTGCTAGCCGCTGTTGGTAGTCAGTCAATCGTAGGGCTGCTGCTTCTCGGCGTTCGTCCGCCAGGTCGAGCTCCATTGCTAAATTTGTTTCATTTCGGCCCTGGTCGACCAACTCTGTCCTCAGGGTAGGGAGGCCAATTTCCAAGGGAATGACCGCCTCCATTCCATAAGCCAGGGAGAAAGGGGTCGCCGAGGTGGATCGCCGTGGAGTTGTCCTGTACGCCCATAGCACACTGGGAAGCTCCTCTACCCATCTCCCCTTTGCCTTATCTAATCGCTTCTTCAGGCCGTCCAGAATTATCTTGTTGGAGATTTCGGCCTGGCCGTTGCTCTGCGGATACGCCGGAGTGGAATAGTGATTTCTGATGTCGTGCTCTTGGCAGAAGTTCTTGAAGGATTTAGAGTCAAACTGAGTCCCGTTGTCCGAAATCAGGGTCCTGGGGATGTCGAACCTCGTTATGATGTTCTTCCATATGAAGCTCTTGGAATCCCTATCCGTGATGGAGGATAGCGGCTCAGCTTCTAGTCCACTTCGTGAAGTAATCCGTCGCGACGATCAGCCACCTCTTGTTCCCCGGGGCACGGTGACGGGGCCCCACAATGTCCAGCCCCCATTGGGCGAAGGGCCATGGACTAGAGAGGGGACTCAGGTCCTGTGCTGGCTGATGAAGAGAGTGGGAGAACTTCTGGCACTTCTCGTATTTCCTGGCGTATACTTGCTCATCCTTGTGCATGTAAGGCCACTAGTAACCTTAGCTTATTGCCCTATAGGCCAGTGATCGGCCCCCGATGTGGCTACCACAGATTCCTTCATGGATTTCATACAAGAAGTCGTCCACCTTGGTCGGGTGGACGCATTGGAGGTATGGACCCGTGAAGGATTTTCTGTAGAGTTTGTCTTCCGGAGAGAGCCAGAATCGAGCTGCCTTGAGTCTGATCGATGGGCCTCAGTCTTGTCCTCGGGGAGCCGGTCATCCTTCAAGTAGGAGATGATTGGGTCCATCCAGCTTGGGCCGAGATCAATACAGAGGACTTGCCGAGGCGAGTGCAGCTCCAGGCTCGATCTCGATATCGATCCAACTTCGACGGTCCTTCTCTTCCCTGCTTCGACAGCGGAGGCCAGGTTTGCAAGCGCATCAGCGTGCGTGTTGGTGTCTCTGGAGATTTGCCTGACCTCGGCTGTCTTGAAATGAGAGAGCAGTTTTTGCGAGAGGGCTAAGTAGGCCGCCATCCTGTCGTCCCTGGCCTGGTAGTCCCCAGCGAGTTGGCTAGTCACCAGTTGCGAATCGCTGAAGACCACCAGGTGCTGGGCACTGAGGATTCGGGCACTGTTCAACCCTGCTATCAGTGCCTCATTCTCTGCTTCATTGTTGGTCGCTTTGAAGTCCAAGGTGAAGGCTTGCTCTATGATCAGTTCCTCTGGCGATTGGAGGACTATGCCGGCGCCAGCTCGCTTGGAGGTGGACGAACCGTCGACAAAAATCTTCCATGTTGCGGTGGAAGATTGTTCGACCCTGGTAACTTCAGGTTCATTCCCAACGCCCCCTAGTTCCATGCCGGGCTGGGTCGGAGCCGAGCTGGGTGAGATGAACTCTACAATGAAGTCAGCCAGAATCTGAGCTTTGATCGCGGTCCGGGGACGGTACTGAATGTCATACTGTCCGAGTTCGACCGCCCACTTTGAAATTCGCCCTGAAAAGTCAGATTTTTTGAAAATAGAACGGAGTGGATGCTCCGTGATCACCACAATGGTGTGGGACTGAAAATAATGGGAGAGCTTGCGGGAGGCGCTGACGAGTGCCAGTGCGAGCTTCTCCAACAAAAGATATCTGGTCTCGGCGTCAAGCATGATCTTGCTTGTATAGTAAATTGGCTTTTGTACTCCTTCGTCCTCCCTGATGAGGACGGAGCTCACAGCATGATCCGAGACCGCAAGATATAGATACAAAATCTCTCCCCGAGTTGGGGTAGAGAGTAAAGGGGGTGAAGATAAATAAGTTTTGAGTGCCGCCAATGCTTGGTCGCACTCAGGGGTCCACTGAAATTTTAAATTTTTTCTCAGAAGCTGAAAGAAAGGCCTGCACTTATCTGATGACCGGCTGATGAAGCGATTGAGTGCTGCAGCCATGCCTGTGAGTGTAAGACCCACGACCCGAGAGACCTCGTTTAGAGTTGTTTTAGTTGTGTTTTAGTTTAAGTGTGTTTTAGTAGTTTTTTGGATTAGTTGGGGATTAGAATAGCTTTTATGATAGCTTTGGGGAATTTGGAGAGCCTTTTTATTTGTGGGACCCTTTGGGGGTTCTTGTTAAGAATTGTGTGAGATTGGGGGTTACCGATGACTTCCAAAAATCGTGTTTTTAACCCCATTGGACTTATCTTGTTAATCCCTACAATTTTCATGTTGACATCGTTTTCATTTGAAGACCTTAAACCCGATTTTTCACTAATTGAGGGCAAAATGGTCTTTTTACCCAAAATCTGGACACCGATTTCAATGTCACCAAAATGTGCAAAATATATACTTTTTGGAAAACTAGAAATTTTGCCGATCAACTTTGTCTTCTTCGTCGAATTCATTTGAAGCCCCGAGGACCATGTTTTGAGCTCGAGAAGTCTTTTAAGTTGTGGGCCCCATCCTCACTTTCTATATATAGAAAGCTTCTTCTTCTTTTTCCCATTTCTGGCAAAAACCCTAGAGGAGAAGAGAAATCCCAGCCCTAAGGGTTTTCCCTTACCTTTTCTTGCTTCTTCATCTTCAATCCCCCACTAAACTAGTGCTAATGAAAATTAGTTGCTATAATCTTCTTCCTCATCTCAAGGCCTTCATCTTGACACCATTTTTGAAGAAAACCGCCCACTCCAAGACTTCCTTTGGACAACACCTTGCTTTGTGAAGAACTTCTTTGTAAGTGATTTTCCTAAAAGTTTTATAATCTTGTTTGTTTAGCCCTAGGGTAACTCCA
The DNA here is from genome assembly GCA_012931725.1 of Litsea cubeba. NCBI lineage: Eukaryota > Viridiplantae > Streptophyta > Magnoliopsida > Laurales > Lauraceae > Litsea > Litsea cubeba. Next base: position 67,947,997 of record CM022945.1, on the reverse strand, counting down.
TTTCAATTATTGGAAGATTCCGTCTTGTTTTACTTGGATTTTGTTGATCTAGGGTTTGGATTTGGGGGTTTTGTGTATAGGTGGTTGATAGGGGGTCTAAGAGGTGATTAGAGCTCAAATTGAATTGCAATTGGACCCAAGGCAAGTGGATGAAATGATTCTTATGTGTTGTATCATATTTTCTGCAAAGATCTTGATTGGTCTTCATTGATGGTTTTATTGATTTATCATGTTTGATGGTTTAGTCTTATTGATTTTAAATGATGAATTGATGAGATAATGAGGTCAAGGAATAGCCCAATTAATTGTGAAGATATGTATGGAAGAAGGGGAAAGAAAGGAAATGGATTGGAGTTGGACAGAGAAGAATCCAACCACATGGTTTGCAACTTCGCTACAGGACCGATCGATCGCCCATCAGTCCGCATCGATCGGACTGGAAATAAATGAGAGGATTCTCAGGACCGATCGATCGCCCATCAGGTCCGATCGATCAGGACTGTAAATAACTGGAAGCAAATTCAGGACCGATCGATCGGCCAGGGAGCCCGATCGATCGGACTGAAATGAGACGACTGTAAAGTGAGAGGATTGTGGGACTATTTCCAGATTCATTCCAAGCCTATACTCAAGTCCAATTCAGCTCTATCCCTTATCTTCCTATTTGAAGGCATGGAAACCTATAAGGATGCATTTAAACCTATGAATGAATTGGGTAAATTGCAAAGGGTTGTAGTGGGGAGGTATTATTTGGAGCCCCATTGTTTTTAGGGACTTGTAAGGCATTACGTGAAGTCCGAGGAAAGGGAAACTCATCATGGAGATTCTATGAGATTTTCTAGATTGACCAATGTGTATAAGGACCCGGAATGTCCCTAACTCTTAAAGAGTACCAAAATTTCATCATAACCGACATACGGGACCCTATTCGCACTGATTCAATTCTAGAAACCCCATTGTTAGTCTGTAAAGGTATGGAAAACTATTTGTATTTGATTTTCAACCAAACTTCTATTTTGGGGATTTCAAACCCACATGATATGACTAGACTGTCTTGAGAGTATTGAAAGTGTATTTAGCTTTTGCTAACCTGTATATGACCGACCAGATACGAATGTGTATTTGTGCCTATGGGCACCCCGTTTCTTTAATATGTACACGAATTGATTTATCGTATTGACCTATGAGTCGGCACCACTGAGCTTGGACGACCTAGTTGGTTTGATTCACCGACTTGGGGTTCCTTCCCCTCCTGATAGTCAGCTGCAGTCTGGAATTTGCATAGTTTACCCGGTTCGCTACCGTGGTCCTGTATAGTATATATATATTATAGTATTTTATCGTTGTTCCTCCTCACCTCGTGTGACTGAGGCCAATGATTCTGTTTATCGTTGTTCCTCCTCACCTCGTGTGACTAAGGCCAATGATCCTGTAGGGTATGTGGTCTCTTCACGTTAGTGAAGGGAGGATCTAGCTTTGTGTGGTTGCCATCTTGACAGTTTCCGAATCCTTGTTACCTTACATGATTTATTGCATATGTGCCTCTTTTAAAATGATATATCGTCTTTTATGAAGTTCATTCTTTACTCATAAGTTTTCTAAACTTTTGCAAAGTATTATCGTTTATTATTACATATCTTTTCACCCACCTGCCAGACCGTCGTGTCTGATCCATTTATTCTGGTACTCAGGTCCCGAGCTTATTGCCATTGAGGAGGAGCCGGAGGAGGCGATCGGTGAACCGCAACGAGTGATTGAGTGGCAAGCCGATGATGTCATGTAGACATTCGGCCTTGCCTTGAGAACGATTCACTTTGGGAATTATAATATCTTTAATTTAGGTTTCATTTGGTTATACGGTCTTTATTGGCCGTTATTTTGGGGGCATTAATCAACTGATATTTTGTAAATATACTTAACTTTACTTTTGGGGAAAATATGCTTGATCATTGCTCATCCTGATATCTTGTCATGGTAATCATAAATCAGTCTTGCTTATGGAATTGAATAGTACTAATATGGTTTGCTACACGCTTCCGCAATCTTGAGAATATGTTTGATATGGTGATATGTGAGATGATGTGTAAAGATAATCCTCACCGCGGAACCCTGTGGGAAATCACGTGCACGGATAAATATTCTTTTCATTCCGTGTGCGGTTTAGCCAAAGAGATGCACGTGGCGCGGCATCACCCCACCCACTGTCCCGACTCCCGGACTCGGATCTTCCCCTTTCGGTCCGGGGTCGCGACAGGACTGGTATCAGAGCGGGACATGTTTCAGGCAATTAAAAGAAGCTAGAAATCTTAAGTACGTGGCGAGGATTCGTTAGATAGAATCGTGTGAGCAATGTGTGACCACCCTGTACTTGATTTATATGTGCTAACAATTTGTTTTGCAGCGTTATGCCACCTCGCAAAAGAACAGCAAACAGTAATCACGTTGCCAGTACAGTGAGAATACAGAGCCTATTGCAGAGGAACCACAAGACAACAACATGCAGAACCAATTCCAACAGATGATGCAGGCTATGATAGACCAACAACGCCAGGCCAATGAGAATCAGGCTAGGCTCCAGCACAAGCATATGAGACACAGACCAGATTGCAAGAACAGATGCTTAAGAAAGACGAGGATCATGCTAGGGAGATAGCTCAAATGCAGGCACAGTTGTTGGGGATATTGGAGAGGAGACCGGAACCAATCCCGGTTGCACCACCTGGTCCGGTGAATATTAGAGGGAATGATCCTAATGTGTTGTATGAACGGTTTAGGAAGAGAGGACCGAAAGAATTTTTGGGGACTGAGGATCCAATGGCAGCAGATGATTGGCTTGAGCACACCGAAAACATATTTGAGATCTTCATATGTACGGGTGTAGAACGAGTACAGCTTGCAGCCTCTATGTTCACGGGCATAGCAGATATATGGTGGAAGACCGTCAAGGCAGAATACAGGACAATGGCTGATGCAGAAGCTTGGGCTAGCTTCAAGAGACAGTTTGGAGAGAAATATGTACCTACACATGTCAAGAGGCAAAAGGCAGTAGAATTTCAACAACTTGTGCAAGGAAACATGACAGTCCTCGAATACCTCACCAAATTTGAGAGATTGTCAAGGTATGCACCGGAGTTAGTAGATACAGAGGAGAAGAAGATAACCAAGTTCCTTGAGGGACTTCACCCGGTTATTGAGAGGGATGCTACCGGGGTTGTACCACCCGTTACCTTTGAAGAAGCTGTCAAGAGAGCATACAAATTTGAGAACTTCCACAACAAGATCATCAAGAACCAAGGAAAGGGTCAAGGCCAGCATCAGAACAATCAACAGAGGAACAATCAAAACAAGAGGCCAAAACAAGAACAGAATGCACAGAATCAAGGAGCTTGTATCCATTGTGGAAAATATCATGGGAATGCCCAGTGCCGTTCTATCACGGGGGCATGTTTTTGATGTGGTTCGATGGACCATCAGATGAGGGAATGCCAAGACAGAATAGACACACAGGGAGCACATCGTCAGGCACCACCTCAAAATGTGCTAGTGGTTCAGAATCAAGCAAGGCCACTACAACAACAGGCACCTCAGCAACAGTTTAGGCCACAACAACAACAACAACAACCGGCCCGTCAGCAAGGGCATAATAAAAATCAGAATCAGCGTCCTCAGAATCAAAACAGGAATGCACCACAAGGCAGGCAACAACAAGGGCAAAACAGGCCACCACAAAGGGCACAACTCTATGCTGTCAATAGAGCTGATGCAGAGGCTGAAGGCAATGTAGTGGAAGGTACACTTCTCGTCTGTGGTTTTGATGCTAAGGTTTTGTTTGACCCTGGCTCTACTCACTCATTCCTATCTCCAAAGTTTGCTAAGTTGATTGATATGCATGCTAGAGAGTTGAGTTTCATTTTGACTGTGACTACCCCTTTAGGTAAGGAAGTTGTTTGTAGAACTTTTTACCCTAGTTGTCCAGTCACGATAGGAGAAGTAGTATTACCGGCAGATCTCATTTTATTGGAGATGCAGGATTTTGATGTCATCTTAGGGATGGATTGGTTAGCAGGATACCATGCTACTATGGATTGTTTCCATAAGACCTTAACTTTTAAGTTAGAGGAGACCCAATCAGGGGTGCTGTTTCAGGGAGAGAGGAGTAATTCTGGTGCAGGGTTTATTTCAGCGTTGAAGGCTGATAGGCTTCTAAAAAGTGGTTGTGAGGGTTATTTGGCGTTTATCACGGAGGATAAACGGTCCCAAGGGGTGGAGGAGATCCCAATTGTTTGTGAATTTCCGGATGTTTTCCCGGAGGAGATACCTGGATTGCCACCCATTAGAGAGATAGACTTCACTATTGAGTTGTTACCGGGGTCCGCTCCGATATCTATCGCACCTTACAGAATGGCCCCGGCAGAATTGGGAGAGTTGAAGATGCAATTGCAAGAACTTTGAACAAAGGTTCGTGAGACCTAGTGTGTCACCGTGGGGAGCACCAGTTTTGTTTGTGAAGAAGAAGGATGGTTCCATGAGAATGTGTATTGACTATAGAAGATTGAACCAAGTGACCATCAAAAACAAATATCCATTGCCAAGGATAGATGAATTGTTCGATCAGTTGCAAGGAGCTGCTTACTTTACGAAGATTGATTTGAGGTCAGGCTACCATCAGTTGAGAGTTAGAGATTCAGATGTACCAAAAACAGCCTTTCGTACAAGATATGGGCACTATGAGTTTCTAGTGATGCCATTTGGTTTGACTAATGCACCGGCAGTTTTCATGGCATTGATGAACAAAATATTTGCGGAGTATTTGGACCAGTTTACAGTGGTGTTTATTGATGATATTTTAGGTGTATTCCAAGACCAAAGAAGAGCACGAAGAACATTTGAGGATAGCACTCCAGCTCTTGAGGGAGAATCAGTTGTTTGCAAAACTTAGTAAGTGTGAATTTTGGTTGGACCAAGTCACATTTTGGGTCATATCATCTCTAAGGAAGGATTATCAGTGGACCCGTCCAAGATTGAGGCAGTCATGAATTGGGATAGACCGAAGAATGCATCAGAAATCAGGAGTTTTCTGGATTGGCAGGATATTATCGGAGGTTTGTGCAAGGATTTTCGTCGATTGCGTCACCTTTGACGAAGTTGACAAGGAAGAATGCACCATATGTTTGGACAGACAAGTGTGAAGCTAGTTTCCAAGAGCTGAAGAAGAGATTGACTACAGCTCCAGTCCTTACTTTACCATCTGGAGCGGCGGTTTTACCATTTTTACCGATGCTTCCAATGTTGGACTGGATGCGTGTTAATGCAAGATGGGAAGGTAGTTGCATATGGATCCCGGCAGTTGAAAGATCATGAGAAGAACTATGCAACACATGACCTCGAGTTGGCAGCAGTTGTTTTAGCTTTGAAGATGTGGAGACACTACCTCTATGGAGAGAAGTTTGAGGTTCACTCCGATCACCGTAGCCTACAGTACTTGTTTTCTCAGAAGGAGTTGAACATGAGGCAGAGGAGATGGATGGAATATATTAAAGACTATGATTTTCCAATCAAGTATCACCCGGGAAAAGCGAATGTAGTTGCAGATGCCTTGAGCAGAAAGTCAGTGAGCATGGCAAGTCTTCGGGGGACTTATGTGGTACAGCAGTTAGAGGAGATGAGAGTGGATTTTCAGCCACTAAGAGAAGGTGTCATGTTAGCAAACATGTCAGTGTCAGAGCCTTCTTTCATTCAGAAGATCAGAGAGAATCAGTTACAAGACCCAGAGTTGGCTAAGATTTCTGAGCACTTAGCAGATCGCCCGGATTTTCGTGTTGTAGATGGAGTTTTGTATTACCGAGACCGTCTGTGTGTGCCTAACTTGGAGGACTTGAGGAATGATATCATGTCTGAGGCTCACAATACCAAGTATTCCATACACCGGGCAGTACGAAAATGTACCAGAATTTGAAGGGCAGATTTTGGTGGAATAACATGAAGAGAGAGATAGCAGCTTTCGTCTCTCGTTGCATGACATGTCAGTTGATCAAGGCAGAACACCGGAAGCCTCCAGGGTTATTACGACCATTAGAGATTCCGGAATGGAAATGGGAGCACATTACCATGGACTTCATATCGGGTTTACCGAAGACTAGTAAGGGCAATGATGCTATTTGGTCATAGTGGACCGTCTCACCAAGTCAGCTCATTTCCTACCGATGAAGACTGGAAAGAAAATGCATATGTTACCTTTGGCACAGTTGTTTGTCACAGAGATTGTCAGTCGTCATGGACAGCCAGTTTCCATCACATCCGATAGAGACAGCAGATTTGTCTCAAGGTTTTGGAAGACATTGCATGAGTCTATGGGTACGAAGTTACAGTTCAGCACGGCCTATCACCCACAGACCGATGGTCAGTCAGAAAGGACAATTCAGACACTTGAGGATATGCTTCGAGCCTGTGTGCTAGATTTCAAGACTCAGTGGGATGAAGCCTTACCGTTGTGTGAGTTCGCTTACAACAACAGTTTTCACTCGAGTATCGGTATGTCACCTTTTGAGGCTTTGTATGGCAGAAGGTGTAGAACACCTGTTTGTTGGGAAGAAGTTGGTACTCGCAGTTTTCATGGACCGACCATTGTTAGTGAGACAAGTGACAAGGTCAAGTTGATCCAAGAACGTCTGAAAGTGGCTCAGAGTAGACAGAAGAGTTATGCAGACTCTCACAGAAGGGATTTACAATTTAAAGAAGGAGATAAGGTTTTCTTGAAAGTGTCACCCACTCGTGGGACTTTGAGGTTTGGACAGAAGGGCAAACTGTCTAGGAGGTACATTGGACCGTATGACATTGTGAGTAGGATTGGTGATGTGGCTTATAGGTTAGCCTTACCACCTTAGCTCTCCGGCGTACACAATGTTTTCCATGTGTCTATGTTGAAGAAGTACGTTCCCGACAGACTACACATACTCCGTTATGAGCCGTTGGAGATTCGAGAAGATGCGACCTATGTTGAGAAGCCTAAGCAGATCATTGACACCAAGGAGCAAGAATTGAGAACTCGGACTATTCAGTGGGTCAAGGTACTTTGGGAGAATCATGGACCGGAAGAAGCAACTTGGGAATTACGGGATCAAGTTCAGAAGAAGTACCCACATCTCCTTCCGGAGGTGAGTTTTAATTTCCATTTGGAGGACCAAATGTCCTAAGGGGTGGAGGATGTAAGACCCCGACCCGAGAGACCTCGTTTAGAGTTGTTTTAGTTGTATTTTAGTTTAAGTGTGTTTAGTAGTTTTTGGATTAGTTGGGGATTAGAATAGCTTTTATGATAGCTTTGGGGAATTTGGAGAGCCTTTTTATTTGTGGGACCCTTTGGGGGTTCTTGTTAAGAATTGTGTGAGATTGGGGGTTACCGATGATTTCCAAAAATCGTGTTTTTAACTCCATTGGACTTATCTTGTTAATCCCTACAATTTTCATGTTGACATCGTTTTCATTTGAAGACCTTAAACCCGATTTTTCACTAATTGAGGGCAAAATGGTCTTTTTACCCAAAATCTGGACACCGATTTCAATGTCACCAAAATGTGCAAAATATATACTTTTTGGAAACTAGAAATTTTGCCGATCAACTTTGTCTTCTTCGTCGAATTCATTTGAAGCCCCGAGGACCATGTTTTGAGCTCGAGAAGTCTTTTAAGTTGTGGGCCCCATCCTCACTTTCTATATATAGAAAGCTTCTTCTTCTTTTTCCCATTTCTGGCAAAAACCCTAGAGGAGAAGAGAAATCCCAGCCCTAAGGGTTTTCCCTTACCTTTTCTTGCTTCTTCATCTTCAATCCCCCACTAAACTAGTGCTAATGGAAAATTAGTTGCTATAATCTTCTTCCTCATCTCAAGGCCTTCATCTTGACACCATTTTTGAAGAAAACCGCCCACTCCAAGACTTCCTTTGGACAACACCTTGCTTTGTGAAGAACTTCTTTGTAAGTGATTTTCCTAAAAGTTTTATAATCTTGTTTGTTTAGCCCTAGGGTAACTCCATTTCAATTATTGGAAGATTCCGTCTTGTTTTACTTGGATTTTGTTGATCTAGGGTTTGGATTTGGGGGTTTTGTGTATAGGTGGTTGATTGGGGGTCTAAGAGGTGATTAGAGCTCAAATTGAATTGCAATTAGACCCAAGGTAAGTGGATGAAATTATTCTTATGTGTTGTATCATATTTTCTGCAAAGATCTTGATTGGTCTTCATTGACGGTTTTATTGATTTATCATGTTTGATGGTTTAGTCTTATTGATTTTGAATGATGAATTGATGAGATAATGAGGTCAAATAGCCCAATTAATTGTGAAGATATGTATGGAAGAAGGGGAAAGAAAGGAAATGGATTGGAGTTGGACAAGAGAAGATTCAACCAAATGGGTTGAAATTCGCTACAGGACCGATCGATCGCCCATCAGGTCCGATCGATCGGACTGTAAATAACTGAGAGGGTTCTCAGGACCGATCGATCGCCCATCAGGTCCGATCGATCGGACTGTAAATAACTGAGAGGGTTCTCAGGACCGATCGATCGCCCATCAGGTCCGATCGATCGGACTGTAAATAACTGGAAGCAAATTCAGGACCGATCGATCGGCCAGGGAGCCCGATCGATCGGACTGAAATGAGACGAACTGTAAAGTGAGAGGATTGTGGGACTATTTCCAGATTCATTCCAAGCCTATACTCAAGTCCAATTCAGCTCTATCCCTTATCTTCCTATTTGAAGGCATGGAACCTATAAGGATGCATTTAAACCTATGAATGAATTGGGTAAATTGCAAAGGGTTGTAGTGGGGAGGTATTATTTGGAGCCCCATTGTTATTTAGGGACTTGTAAGGCATTACGTGAAGTCCGGAGGAAAGGGAAACTCATCATGGAGATTCTATGAGATTTTCTAGATTGACCAATGTGTATAAGGACCCGGAATGTCCCTAACTCTTAAAGAGTACCAAAATTTCATCATAACCGACATACGGGACCCTATTCGCACTGATTCAATTCTAGAAACCCCATTGTTAGTCTGTAAAGGTATGGAAAACTATTTGTATTTGATTTTCAACCAAACTCCTATTTGGGGATTTCAAACCCACATGATATGACTAGACTGTCTTGAGAGTATTGAAAGTGTATTTAGCTTTTGCTAACCTGTATATGACCGACCAGATACGAATGTGTATTTGTGCCTATGGGCACCCCGTTTCTTTAATATGTACACGAATTGATTTCTCGTATTTGACCTATGAGTCGGCACCACTGAGCTTGGACGACCTAGTTGGTTTGATCCACCGACTTGGGGTTCCTTCCCCTCCTGATAGTCAGCTGCAGTCTGGAATTTGCATAGTTTACCCGGTTCGCTACCGTGGTCCTGTATAGTATATATATATTATAGTATTTTATCATTGTTCCTCCTCACCTCGTGTGACTGAGGCCAATGATCCTGTTTATCGTTGTTCCTCCTCACCTCGTGTGACTGAGGCCAATGATCCTGTAGGGTATGTGCTCTCTTCACGTTAGTGAAGGGAGGATCTAGCTTTGTGTGGTTGCCATCTTGACAGTTTCCGAATCCTTGTTACCTTACATGATTTATTGCATATGTGCCTCTTTTAAAATGATATATCGTCTTTTATGAAGTTCATTCTTTACTCACAAGTTTTCTAAACTTTTGCAAAGTATTATCGTTTTATTATTACATATCTTTTCACCCACCTGCCAGACCGTCGTGTCTGATCCATTTATTTTGGTACTCAGGTCCCGAGCTTATTGCCATTGAGGAGGAGCCGGAGGAGGCGGTCGGTGAACCGCAACGAGTGATTGAGTGGCAAGCTGATGATGTCATGTAGACATTCGGCCTTGCCTTGAGAACGATTCACTTTGGGAATTATAATATCTTTAATTTAGGTTTCATTTGGTTATACGGTCTTTATTGGCCGTTATTTTGGGGGCATTAATCAACTGATATTTTGTAAATATACTTAACTTTACTTTTGGGGAAAATATGCTTGATCATTGCTCATCCTGATATCTTGTCATGGTAATCATAAATCAGTCTTGCTTATGGAATTGAATAGTACTAATATGGTTTGCTACACGCTTCCGCAATCTTGAGAATATGTTTGATATGGTGATATGTGAGATGATGTGTAAAGATAATCCTCACCGCGGAACCCTGTGGAAATCACGTGCACGGATAAATATTCTTTTCATTCCGTGTGCGGTTTAGCCAAGAGATGCACGTGGCGCGGCATCACCCCACCCACTGTCCCGACTCCCGGACTCGGATCTTCCCCTTTCGGTCCGGGGTCGCGACAGTGAGCTTCTGAACTTCCTTTGTAGTAGATGGGCTCTGGATGCCCAAAATTGCAGTGATCTGGTCCGGGTTGGCCTCTATTCCCCTCCGCGTCACCAGGCTTCCGAGGAACTTGTCGGAGGCCACGCCGAAGACGCACTTGGAAGCATTGAGCTTGAGTTTGAACGCGCGAAGGATGCTGAAGAATTGGGCCAGATCCGTCAGGTGGTCGCTGGAGTGCTTTGACTTGACGACCATATCGTCAATGTAGACTTCTACCGTCTTGCCGAGCTGAGCCTGAAACATCTTGGTTACGAGGCGCTGGTATGTTGCCCCTGCGTTCTTCAGCCCGAAGGGCATGACTTTGTAGCAATAGGTGCCGCGGGGGGTTCTGAAAGCGGTCTTCTCCTCGTCCGGCTCGTACATCGGTATTTGATGGTAACCCCTGAATGCGTCGAGGAAGCTCATCCGGTCGTGGCCGGCGGTGGCATCGATCATCTGATCGATCTTCGGAAGGGGGAAACTGTCTTTAGGGCAGGCCCTGTTGAGATCGGTGAAGTCCACGCACACTCTCCATTTGCCCGTTTTCTTCTTTACCACCACCGTATTGGCAAGCCAAACCGGATACTGGACTTCCCTGATTGCGCCCGCCTCCAATAACTAGCCGACCTCGTCTACCACCGCGTCTGTCTGCTGGATCCCCGTCCTCCGGGCTTTTTGCACTACTGGCTTATGGCTGGGGTCCACATTCAGCCTGTGGCACATGACCTCGGGGTCGACCCCAGGCATTTCGCTCGGGGTCCAAGCGAAGACATCCACGTTATGCACTAGGAACCTCGAGAGCTCGACTCTCTCTTCGTCTGGTAGCTGCGTGCCAATCAGGAAAAATCTATCAGGGTCAGCTGGATCGAGCCTGACTTCAGCCAAGTCTTCGATACTTTTCTTATCAGGGTCTCGGCCGATCTCATCCAGCCCCTTCTCAAATTCTGCCAGGTTGACGCGCTCTGACTCCTTTTCTGCTGGGACCACGGCCAGCATGCACTGCCTAGCTTGCTGTTGATCTCCTTCCACTGTGACCACTTCCATCTTGCCTTCTTTGTCCTCGAGCACGAACTTTAGCTTTTGGTGGAGGGAAGAGGGGACTGCTTCCAATTTGTGGAGCCACGTTCTGCCCAAGATGGCGTTGTAGGGAGAAGGGGCGTCCACGACCAGGAAGTCGGCCAACACTGAGGCCCCGCCCATTCAGGCTTCCAGGGTGACTTTACCCTTGGGATAAACCGGTTTGGCGGATAGCCCAAGCAGGGGTGCACGGACCTCCGTGAGGTCGGCTTCGGAGAGGTTCATTTTCTTGAAGCATTCATAGTAGAGGACCTCGGAGGAGCTGCCGGAGTCGACGAGGCTCCTCTTCACAGCTAAGTCCTTCAGTTTCATGGTCAAGAGCAGAGGGTCGTTGTGAGGGAGCTGGATCCCCTCCAGATCTTTATCTGAAAAAGAGATTACTGGACGGTCGTGGCGAGGTTTCTTGGGTGCTGGCCCGAGCTCGGCTCTCATCACTTCCTTCCCGTGTGAGGCCCTCCTGGCTTCGGCACGAGCCTGAGGGCTGTCTCAAGTTGAGGGCAATGGAGCTGAGGGCGCCAGGTGGATCACATTGATGATCTTCTCGGAGTCTTCACTGTCCGGATCCCTGGCCGCGCTTTGATGAGCTAGGCTACCGCCGCCGCTGCTGACATCTCCTGCCTTTACAAACTCCGCGAGATGGCCTTCCTTGGCGAGCCTCTCCAAATGAAGTCTCAGAGTTCCTCAGTCTTCGGTTCTGTGCCCGTTACCCTTATGGTAGGCAGAGAACTTGGACTGGTCACGAGTGGAGGGATCGCCTGCCAAGGGACGAGGCCATCTGAAGATTGGCTGGGACTTGACTTTGTTCATAACTTGGTGGATTGGCTCTTTGAAGGTGACGCTCATGGCGTGGTAAGCGTCGGGGGGAGGTCTGGCCCTCCTGCCGCCCCCAGAACGGGATGACGAGGGTCTCGCCGAATTGGAGACCCATGCCTGCTTCGGCTCTTGTCTCTGGAATGGCTTTTTACCCCGCTGCTGGGGTTGGTTGCTCCTTTTTCTGGGTTCCGGGCCCGCGGTCTCCCGGTCTTCCTCCTCTCGAGCTCTGATTTCGTCTTCTTCCCGGGCGATAAAGCGTTTTATCCGGGACATCAAGGCCGGCATGGAGGGAGCGGGATCTCCTGCCAAGTCCTTCCGCAGCTCGTGTCCGGGCAACAGGGCGTTCTGGAAAGCGAAAGTCGCCACCTCCTCTCTGGTATCTTCGATTTGGCTGTAAATTGTCCAGAACCGTCAGGCGAACTGGGTGAGGGTTTCGCCCTGTTTCATCTTCAGAGCGAGAATGTCGGCATCAGTTTTGGGAATGACGCTGTAGGCTTAGAACTTCTTCAGGAAAGAGAGTTGGAGCTCCTTCCAACTTGAAATGGATTTCTCCGGCAGAGCGCAGAACCACTTTAGAGGGAGGTCGCTCAAACTGGAGGAGAAGATCTTGCAATTGAGATGACCTTCATCCCCCCAGATGGACATCTTTTGGGAGAAGTGACGAAGGTGAGCGGACGGGTCGAACAGCCCGTCATAGGGGACGAACCTCGGGACCGAGAACTTCTTGGGCAAGGGGGTTCTCTCGATGTCCCTAGTGAAAGGTGAGGCCCCCAGGTCGGTGGGGCCACAGATCTCTTGCTGGTCCCGCATCTCCAGATTGCGCTGGAGAGCTAGCTTGATGCGCTTGTCGAGCCGCTCCTGCTTGTCGTCCTTCTCCGGTGTCGGTGCTCTTGGCTTCCGCTTTGTATGGCTTCGACCAGGGTGGCTATGAGTTCGCCCGTCGCGGCCACGATGGCTATGGGTGTTACTCGAGCCTTCATCGCGGGCGTGGCTGCGCTTCTGATCCAGAAAGGCTCTTAGATCCTCTCGGGGTGGCTGGACTACCTTGCTCTGGACAGCTCTCTTCTCGCCTTGGGGTTCTGAGGGCTGCCGTTGAGAGGCATTTTGCACCGCCCTCAGCTGCTGCTGGAGCTGGCGGATTACTCGCTCCTGCTCCTGGAGGAGAGCGTTTTGGGCCGCGATGTCTCCTCCAGCCTCAGGGGGTTGCACACGGCGTGGCTCCTCCGCTACTGGAGCCTTACCTATGAGAGGGTGCTCACGTTGACGCTCTCCCCATGGGGGAGGCGGGACTTCTCCGTCTGAGCATGAGGTTTCGACTCCTTCTGGGAAGGGGGATTCGACAAAGGGTCGCGAGGCTACGCGCTCCTCGCCTGCTGACGCGCCACGGTCCGCTCCGGGCCGTCCCTGAGGAGGAACGCCTGTCGACGGTCCCGGACGCTCGAACAATGCTCGCTGGGACTCTCCGCCTTTCTTAGCTTTCGGAGGCAAGGTTTCTGGGAAGGTTAGGAGGATTGGGATAGTGCTTTCCCATAGACGGCGCCAATTGTAGGTGCAGAAAAATAATGACCCACAATAATCAGGGTGCCTTACAGGACTTATCCAAATGTAGAGCTTATCCCGCTGCTTGAAAACCTGAAAGGAGAAGAGCGAACGGTCAGAGGACCCTGGCCTTGGTGGCGCAAGGCTCTCCGATGCCTAAGTCAGTATGTGAATCAAAGGAGAGGGAGAAGAGAGACAGAGTAATGGCTCTGATTTTTTTTAGTGTGCATACCTGTAATGGAAAGTGTTGCTTCTCTTATAGAGGAAGATGCCTACGTTGCATGGGGGAAGTTAATGATGACGCCTTGTCATGTCTGGAGGCGTCATCATGTCAGCCCACCATTCATTAAATAAGGGTCCGATCAGCCCACAAAATAATAAATGCCAGTCGGGTCAGCCCACAATGCATTTAATGCATGTCGTGTTGGGCCAGATCGTGTTGGACGCCTTCGGCGGTAAAGGTACCATCGGATCCTCCCTCGGGCCTCGCCTTGATTTGGCTTTATCCGTTGGATGCCGCCCTGTCAGCGATCTGGCGAAGATTGTAGACGACCGGATGTTACATCTGGCCCCTTGGCTCGCGCCCCTACTCCCCCACGTGTCCGATGACGTGGGGGGCGAAGGGCGTGAGTGGAGAGTCTCTCCTTGCTCCGGCTTTCATCCCGACACCTTCGGCCGAGGTGGAGCTTCTAGCCGAGGTGGGCACCTGGGCATCCGAGCTCGGCGCTAGCGGCCCGGACCTGTCTGACTTCGGCTGAGGCCTCTGTCCCGGCGGCCGTAGTGGGTCTGAGGCTACTTGATTAGCACGTGGAGGGCATGTGAGGCATGAGAATGCCTAGCCCCATTGGATGATTGTGATTAGCATAATCCAGGAGTTTTGGAAATCTCCCCACACAGATGGCTTACTACAAAAAATCTCAATCAGTGAAAAATTCTCCTGTGGGGGACTTAAATGGGCATATCATGATTTGAGATCTTGTACATTTTGGCAACAATATAATCTTCATCCTTTATGAAAAAAAAAAATAATAAGCAGTACATCTGATATTTTTAAATCACCACCCAACAAAAGAAGTTAAAATGGTACGTACCCCCACATGAGTGAAGTGGGGAAAATAACTACTTTTTCTTGATCTACGAATCACCAAAAGATTATTGTACGATTTTTTTTAATTATTGATATGCGAATCTTCAAAAGATTATAGTACCCCACCAAGAAGAAAGTGTGTCGTCAGCTAATAGTTTTTTTTTTTCTCGTGAAAGAGACTTTCCTTATTATAGTTCTATTTTTGCTCTCTTCATGGACCAACCATTTTAAACTTTTTAGCATCTTATCTAATAGCTGAATAGTGGAGATGTGGTTTAGAGGTGTGGTACATTATGTTGGGGATAGTGGTGTAGTGGAAAATACCGCGATTGACAGTCAATTTACGATGCGAACACAATTAAATTATCAAACAATCACACACAAAAACAAAACAACATTTACGTAGTTCGACAATATTGTTGATGTCTATGGAAAAGAAACTCGACTTTCCTTATTATGTCCCACGTGATTCGGTAATCACCGACACCCAAGGGAGAGAAAGCTTTCACATCTATTATAAAGTCTAGAGTTACAGATTACATCACAATATATAATCTTCGCTTTAAAAAAAAAAAACTCTTAGTCCCCAAGAAAACTCTAGTATAATTACCAAAACACCCCTACACCGAATCACGGTCGTGACAAACCCAGACGAACTGACTTGGCTAAACCGGAATACTAGACAATAACGCAACACACTAGTCCTATCATAAAAAGAGAATTTATTATATTGGCGATATATGCTGACCATGGGCGATGGCAAGTGCATTGCGTTAGTCAAAAGGCCATCCATATTACATGAGGCAATCTTTTCTAGGTAGCTGAGGCGTGTTTGGCATCATTATGGGAATGTATCATTCCGAGAATGAATTGAGAAAAAAAACCTTATTTGGGAGGCATTCTCTCGCTTTCTACACTTTTATAAAATCTCTCCCTCTTTATCTCCCTCCTCTTTGTATCTCTTTAGATTCTCTCTCACAAAATGCCGGCTAACAACTTTTTCTTCATTTATTTTCAGTTCCGTTCGATATTGGGCCTTCTCTAAGATTCATCATATTTAAAACATAATTTATTTCACCCGGTTTTGAAAGTTAAAGTCAGTGTTCAAGACTTGGTAAATTGTCATATAGTACTATGGGGTTTGGCACAACAAAGGTTGGAAGCACATGGCTAGCCTGGCCTCAACCCAATCTGCATTGAGTTGTGTCTTATAGCTTGTAAGACCGCGACTCCACCTTGGTAGGTTTAGTATTTAATTAACTTTGATTAGGTGCCTAATATTTATTTTGGATAATTTAATGAGGATTAATCAAATTAGTAGGGTTTGACCAAAGTTAGATAGAGCTATGACCTTTTAATAGTTTTAATCATATATGTGTATTTCTAGCATTAGTGGGCCTTTGTGTCCATTTCATTAAACATCTTCCCTGCATTATTTCTACAATTAGACCCAACTCAGCCCATCTCCAAACCCAAAACAACCCAAGCCCATTTCCATCAAAGAAGCCTTTTTTCCAAATTCCAATCAATCAAGTGGGCAAGCATGCAAAGTCCACCAAATACCCATTTGAAAACCAAAAAGTCTATGGCGCCCAACTCTTTTGCTCGAATTTGTGCCCGATCCGAGCTGGAGGTCCAGCTAGACCTCATGTTTATAACAATTTAAGAAAGCCCGCGAAGATGGAGTTCAATGTTTCCGCCTGAAATCTCGTTTCTTCTCTTGAAACCCTGCAAATGACCGACTGAGAGAGAAATCGCCCATCGCCTCTTCAAATCGCCGAACTGCACCCATCTCTCCCTCGCCGGACTCTTTTATCTCTCTCTCTGCGAAATAGCTATGGCTCCTTCATTTGCATTGAAACCTTGCAAATGGCCGACTGAAAGAGAAATCGCCCATCGCCTCTGCAAATCGCCGAACCATGCCTGTCTTTCCCTCGCCGGACTCTCTCCTTTCTCTCTGCGAAATAGCTGCTGCTCCTCCCGGGTTTCGATTTCCCCTTTCTTCTAACATGATCTCCCAGACGCCCAGACCAGAGAAGAAGCCATTCCTTCACCACCGCACCTCCTTCACTCTCTCCTTCAGAGGTGCGCCTCCCTCTCTGCGATCTGACTGCAGCCAGACCTAACAGCTCCCTCTCGTCAGCTCAACCCGACGTTTGTGGCCGGTTGTTTCTTTTTTTAACATCAGACCACAAAACGAAAAGCACTTGCTCTTTCTCTCCCTCGGCGACAGCGAGAAACATCGCCTCGCATCAGCACCTTCTTTAGAAGCCCTTCCCTTTGTTCCAGCTCGAACGCTTCCTGAATCCAACGCTCCCAGCTTCCCTCCCTCTCTCGATCAAATCTCTCGCCCAGATCTGGGGAGTTGAGATGGTGGATTGAATCTTGTCACAGGTATGAAAAAAAAGAGGATCTTTGTAGTTTTAGTTATTACATTTTATTTTATATTTGGTGGAATGCTATGACAGGTTTTGTTTTGTTTGACACTAAAATGGGCCTTGGTGATTGTGTGGGGTGATTTTGAAGGTACCAAGATTACGTTAACTTTGGCGATAAGATGCCAGTTAAGCGCGCCTACGTGCCATCCAAGCGCACCTCGGCGATGGGGTCAGAACATTGGCCGAGACCAGACTTACCTCGGCTACGCACTCTGACCTCGACTAAGCACCTGACCCCGGCCGAGGGAGTCAGGTTGCCAGTTGAGACAAGTACTATGATCGCCTCCCTACTTCTGCTACGTCATCAGACATGTGGCTGAGTACGGGCATGCGCGAATGAGACAGATGGGCCATCCCAGCCGTCCACAATCTTCACCAGATCGCTGACAAGGCGGCATCCAGCTGCTATAGCTATATCAAGGCAGAGCCCGAGGATGGATTCGATGGGACCTCAACCGCCAATGACTCGGGACAGGATCAAGCCAAACATGACATGCATTTAATGCGATGTTAGCTGATCGGACTGGTAATAAATGCATTGTGGGCATTGATGGATCCTCATTTATTAATTTGTGGGCTAATGAGATCATTCCTATCAAATCTATGAGCCCACTCCAAGATATAAGGTAAAATTCTCTATAAATATGAGGACGTTCCAAGACAAAGGTATGCATAGATACATCCTCAAGAGCTGCTATTCTGTCTCCCTTATCCTTCGACCTCTGTTCATTTTCCACACTAACTTAGGCAACATGAGAGCCCTGCGCTGCCCACAACCAGGGTCGTCTGACCGTTGTTTCTCCCCTTTCAGGATTCTAATAGCTGATCTTCACCAGTCCTTTTGGATAAGTCCTAATCAGGCACCCCCTAATCTTATGAGTTACATTTTTTACACTTACAATTGGCGGCGTCTGTGGGAAACGATTGATCAAATCTTTCCTTCCACCATGACTAGGAAAGTTTGTAAAAGTGGAGAAGCTTCGAAGGTACCCCACGCGGGGCCATCTTCGCTCATTCCTCCTTTCAAGGAAGGTTCGAGATAAGAACCGATGCCTTTGACGTCGTCGACGAACGTCGCTTCGTCCAGGTCCCCATCGAAGAACATCGCCCCCATTCGGGTCCACCTCCGAGGGCAGCTGCAACTTCCCAAAGAAATCCCCAGCAGCATCCCAGGGACATAGGTCCTCCACTGCTGGAGGACCGACGGGATGAAGACCCAGCGGTGGACGAAACCCGACACTCCAATCATCAAGAAGATGAAGACGAATATTACAACCTTAACGAGGACTACGATGCTCTCCTTGCAGACGTCCGAGCACAGAATGCCACTATCCAAGAGCAGGACACGCTGATCCGCCAGCTCCAGCAACAGCTAAAAGCTAGAGGAACGACCTCGTTAAGGCAACCTTCGGGACGCCAGAGCAAGAAGGTCACTCAGGGCAGAGTGACTGCCTCCTCCTACGAGGACTTGAGAACTTACCTGAGAGAGAAGCGCAGTCAGACTCATGATGAAAGTCCGAGCAATAGTCGAAGGCATCCTAGCCGAGACAATCATGCTCGCAGCCATCACAGTCGAGATCACTCAAAGAGAAAGTTGGAGACCTTGTTGCCGGATAGGAACGATACCCAGAGTGGCTTGACAGGTGCATTAAAATGGTAGTCCGGCGCAATTTGGAGACAGCCAGACTCACCCGAGATCGGCAAGACGCATATGGCTCGATCGATCTTGGCGTTTCCCCCTTCACTTGAGAGATCAAAGACTCTCCCCTGCCCAAGAAATTCTCCGTTCCAAGGTTTGTCCTCTACGATGGGGTCTGGGACCCCGCTGCTCACCTTCGACACTTTACCTAGAAGATGTCTATTTGGGGAGATGAGGGCCACCTGAACTGCAAAATCTTCTCTTCCAGTTTGGACGACCTCCCCTTGAAATGGTTCTGTACTCTCCTAGAGAGGTCTGTCTCTAGTTGGCGGCAGCTCCAGCTCTCCTTCCTGAAGAAATTTCAGGCTTACAGTGTCGTTCCCAAAACCGACGCTGATATATTGGCCCTGAAGATGAAGCAGAGCGAGAATACCACCCAGTTCGCCAAACGATTATGGACAACGTACAGTCAGATCGAGGGCTCTAAAGACGAAGTGGCGATCTTTGCCTTCCAGAACGCTCTGTTACCAGGTAACGAGCTCAGAAAAGACTTGGCTGATGATCCTGTAACCTCCGTGCCAGCATTGATGTCCATAGTGAAACAGTACAATTCTAGAGAAGAAGAAAATATTTGAGCTCGAGAGAGCCACGACATTAGGCGCAGGGACAAGGGTGACGAGCCTCATAAGAAGGACAAGAAGCCATTCAGGGAAGAGGAGCCGAACCAAGCCTGCATCTCGGTTACCTCTGTAAAAGTCCCGGCATCCAAATCTGGAGGTAGCAGGAAGCCCATACCTTCTTCCAATCCCTACCAAGCTGTGAACACCATCTTCAAGGAGCCAATCCATCAGATCATGAATAAAATCAAGAAGCAACCATACTTCAACTGGCCTCAGCCCATGCAGGTGATCCCTCCTCCCGAGACCAGAGCAGGTTTTGTGCCTACCACAAGCAAAATGGGCACAGAACCGAGGAGTGCAGGATCCCGAAGTCACACCTGAAAAAGCTCGCCAAGGAGGGCCATCTGAAGGATTATGTTAAAGAAGGTGATGCAGGTACAAGCCGGAATTAGCAAAGACACAACAAGGATCCAGACATCGATGGATTAGAAAAGATCATCAATGTCATTCACCTAGCACCTTCCACTTCCCCAAAGAGCAATACTCAAGCTCGTGTCGAGGCCAGGCTGGTCTCTCACGGAAAGGAAATAATGAGAGCCAAGCTCGGACCAGCATAAAAAAAAGCACGGTGCGAGCAACCTACGATCTATTTTTCGGACAAGGACCTTGAAGGGGTCCTGCTCCCTCATAACGATCCACTGCTCCTCACATTGAAGATGCGGGACTTCACAGTAAAGAGGATCTTCATCGACTCTGGCAGTTCATCTGAAATCCTCTAATTCAGCTGTTTCAAAAAGATGGGGCTCTCGGAAGCAGACTTGCAGGAAGCTCGTACGCCTTTGATAGGATTCAGCGCCAAGCCGATATACACCAAAAGGAAAGTCACTCTGGAAACCCAGGTGGGTGGGGCCTCCGTAATGACCGACTTCCTCGTGGTAGACGCCCCCTCTGCCTACAATGCTATTATG
>CM022945.1:67810560-67920120 GCA_012931725.1 Litsea cubeba | reverse complement strand
TAGAGTGACTTGTAGGAACTGACGGTTCGCAAATAGGGCTCCCGGTTAGAGAATTACGAACGAAACACACGATTTTCCAACACTTAGGCTTGAAAACGGCCCGCCGGGGGTCCGGAATGGGAAACGGCCGCGGGAAAATTCCGAAACCGGCACGAGCACTTCGCTCGAGGGTAGAGTGACTTGCAATAACTGACGGTTCGCAAATAGGGCTCACGGTTAGAGAATTACGACCGAAACATATTAATTTTCAACACTTAAGCTCGAAAACGGCCCGCCGGGGGTCCGGAACGGGAAACGGCAGCGGGAAAATTCCGAAACCTGCACGAGCACTTCGCTCGAGGGTAGAGTGACTTGTAGGAACTGACGGTTCGCAAATAGGGCTCACGGTTAGACAATTACGAACGAAACACACGATTTTCCAACACTTAGGCTCGAAAACGGCCCGCCGGGGGTCCGGAATGGGAAACGGCAACGGGAAAATTCCGAAACTGGCACGAGCACTTCGCTCGAGGGTAGAGTGACTTGTAGGAACTGACGGTTCGCAAATAGGGCTTCTCGGTTAGAGAATTATGAACGACACACACGATTTTCCAACACTTAGGCTCGGAAAACGGCCCGCCGGGGGTCCGGAACGGGAAACGGCCGCGGGAAAATTCCAAAATCAGCACGAATACTTTGCTCGAGGGTTAGAGTGACTTGTGAGGAACTGACGGTTCGCAAATAGGGCTCCCGGGTTAGAGAATTACGTGCGAAACATATGATTATTTAAGTATATTAAACAATGTATTAAACGTGACATACAAATGTTGTCTTTCCTTTTTGTATTATTTACATATATATATCTGCCTCATGTATTCTTTTTGTTGTAGTTGTTAGTTAAGTGATTGAGTTTTTGATGTGGACAGAGGAGGAGGAGCAGGATCAATGAGAAAATGAAAGCCTTGAAGAATCTCATTCCCTATTCGAATAAGGTTTTATGTTTTCAACTTATCTTAATAAGTTTTCCAATATTGTAAAACTGAAAGACACAAGCATGACAATTTCTAATCTGATCGGGCCCATTGAGCAATGTCCATATACAGCAGATCATCCTGTCAAGAGCTTATACATCATGTTGGTAGGGGTCCCACAGGTAAAAATAACGAGATGTTAGTGTGTTGGAGGGCATTGGGGTTGTGGTATTGAAGTGCTACGGTTGAATGGTGTATGAATCATGACGTAGTGGTGAATGACTTTGTAGTGTGTTGGGCATTGGAGCTGTTTATATGAAGTGTTTTTTGTCATGTACATGTACTTAGCAGGTTTGTAAAAAAAAATTAAATGTCACACGTACAGGGAGAGACTATGCCGAAATTTCGACAAATCTTTTACATCCGAAATTTCGCTCGATGGGTAGTGAGTTGACTTGTAGGAACTGACGGTTCGCAATAGGGCTCCACGGTTTTAGAGAATACGTACCGAAACACACGGTATTTTCCAACACGTCAGGCTCGAAAAACGGCTCCCCACCCGCCGGGGGTTCCGGAACGGGAAACGGCCGCGGGGAAAATTCCGAACTCGGCACGAGCACTTCGCTCGAGGGTAGAGTGACCATTAGGAACTGACGGTTCGCAAATAGGGCTCCCGGTTAGAGAATTACGACCGAAACACACGATTTTCCAACACTTAGGCTCGAAAATGGCCCGCCGGGGGTCCGGAACGGGGAAACGGCCCGCGGGAAAATTCCGAAACCGGCACTAGCACTTCGCTCGAGGGTAGAGAGTGACTTGTAGGAACTGACGGTTCGCAAATGGGCTCACGGTTAGAGAATTACGAACGAAACACACGATTTTCAAACACTTAGGCTCGGAAAACGGCCCGCCGGGGGTCCGGAATGGGAAACGGCCAGCGGGAAAATTCCGAACCGGCACGAGCACTTCGCTCGAGGGGTAGAGTGACTTGTATAACTGACGGTTCGCAAATAGGGCTCACGGTTAGAGAATTACGAACGAAACATATTAATTTTCAACACTTAAGCTCGAAAACGGCCCGCCGGGGGTCCGGAACGGGAAACGGCAGCGGGAAAATTCCGAAACCTGCACGAGCACTTCGCTCGAGGGTAGAGTGACTTGTAGGAACTGACGGTTCACAAATAGGGCTCACGGTTAGACAATTACGAACGAAACACACGATTTTCCAACACTAGGCTCGAAAACGGCCCGCCGGGGGTCCGGAACGTGAAACGGCGGCGGGAAAATTCCGAAACCGGCACGAGCACTTCGCTCGAGGGTAGAGTGACTTGTAGGAACTGACGGTTCGCAAATAGGGCTCCCGGTTAGAGAATTACGAACGAAACACACGATTTTCCAACACTTAGGCTCGAAAACGGCCCGCCGGGGGGTCGGAATGGGAAAACGGCCGCGGGAAAATTCCGAAACTGGCACGAGCACTTCGCTCGAGGGTAGAGTGACTTGTAGGAACTGACGGTTCGCAATAGGGCTCTCGGTTAGAGAATTACGAACGAAACACACGATTTTCCAACACTTAGGCTCGAAAACGGCCCGCCGGGGGTCCGGAACGGGAAACGGCCGCGGGAAAATTCCAAAATCAGCACGAATACTTTGCTCGAGGGTAGAGTGACTTGTAGGAACTGACGGTTCGCAAATAGAGCTCCCGGTTAGAGAATTACGTGCGAAACATATGATTATTTCAGTATATTAAACAATGTATTAAACGTGACATACAAATGTTGTCTTTCCTTTTTTATTATTTACATATATATATCTGCCTCATGTATTCTTTTTGTTGTAGTTGTTAGTTAAGTGATTGAGTTTTTGATGTGGACAGAGGAGGAGGAGCAGGATCAATGAGAAAATGAAAGCCTTGAAGAATCTCATTCCCTATTCGAATAAGGTTTTATGTTTTCAACTTATCTTAATAAGTTTTCCAATATTGTAAAACTGAAGAACACAAGCATGACAATTTCTAATCTGATCGGGCCCATTGAGCAATGTCCATATACAGCAGATCATCCTGTCAAGAGCTTATACATCATGTTGGTAGGGGTCCCACAGGTAAAATAACGAGATGTTAGTGTGTTGGGCATTGGGTTGTGGTATTGAAGTGGCTATGGTTGAATGGTGTATGACTCATGACGTAGTGGTGAATGACTTTGTAGTGTGTTGGGCATTGGGCTGTTTATATGAAGTGTTTTTTTGTCATGTACAGGTACTTAGCAGGTTGTAAAAAAAACATTAAATGTCACACGTACAGGGGAGACTATGCCGAAATTCGACAAAATCTTTACATCCGAAATTTCGCTCGAGGGTAGAGTGACTGTAGGAACTGACGGTTCGCAATAGGGCTCACGGTTAAGAATTACGACCGAAACACACGATTTTCCAACCCTTAGGCGAAAACGGCCGCCGGGGGTCCGGAACGGGAAACGGCCGCGGGAAAATTCCGAAATCGGCTGACGAGCACTTCGCTCGAGGGTAGAGTGACCATTAGGAAACTGACGGTTCGCAAATAGGGCTCCCGGTTAGAGAATTACGACCGAAACACACGATTTTCCAACACTTAGGCTCGAAAACGGCCCGCCGGGGGTCCGGAACGGAACGGAAACGGCCGCGGGGAAATTCCGAAACCGGCACTAGCACTTCGCTCGAGGGTAGAGTGACTTGTAGGAACTGACGGTTCGCAAATAGGGCTCCCGGTTAGAGAATTACGAACGAAACACACGATTTTCCAACACTTAGGCTCGAAAACGGCCCGCCGGGGGTCCGGAATGGGAAACGGCCGCGGGAAAATTCCGAAACCGGCACGAGCACTTCGCTCGAGGGTAGAGTGACTTGTAATAACTGACGGTTCGCAAATAGGGCTCACGGTTAGAGAATTACGACCGAAACATATTAATTTTCAACACTTAAGCTCGAAAACGGCCCGCCGGGGGTCCGGAACGGGAAACCGGCAGCGGGAAAATTCCGAAACCTGCACGAGCACTTCGCTCGAGGGTAGAGTGACTTGTAGGAATGACGGTTCGCAAATAGGGCTCACGGTTAGACAATTACGAACGAAACACACGATTTTTCCATAACACTTAGGCTCGAAAACGGCCCGCCGGGGGTCCGGAACGGGAAACGGCGGCGGGAAAATTCCGAAACCGGCACGAGTACTTCGCTCGAGGGTAGAGTGACTTGTAGGAACTGACGGTTCGCAAATAGGGCTCCACGGTTAGAGAATTACGAACGAAACACACGATTTTCCAACACTTAGGCTCGAAAACGGCCCGCCGGGGGGTCCGGAACTGGGAAACGGCCGCGGGAAAATTCCGAAACTCGGCACGAGCACTTCGCTCGAGGGTAGAGTGACTTGTAGGAACTGACGGTTCGCAAATAGGGCTCTCGGTTAGAGAATTACGAACGAAACACACGATTTTCCAACACTTAGGCTCGAAAACGGCCCGCCGGGAGTCCGAAACGGGAAACGGCCGCGGGAAAATTCCAAAATCAGCACGAATACTTTGCTCGAGGGTAGAGTGACTTATAGGAACTGACGTTCGCAAATAGGGCTCCCGGTTAGAGAATTACGTGCGAAACATATGATTATTTAAAGTATATTAAACAATGTATTAAACGTGACATACAAATGTTGTCTTTCCTTTTTTATTATTACATATATATATCTGCTCATGTATTCTTTTTGTTGTAGTTGTTAGTTAAGTGATTGAGTTTTTGATGTGGACAGAGGAGGAGGAGCAGGATCAATGAGAAAATGAAAGCCTTGAAGAATCTCATTCCCTATTCGAATAAGGTTTTATGTTTTCAACTATCTTAATAAGTTTTCCAATATTTTAAAACTGAAGAACACAAGCATGACAATTTCTAATCATGATCGGGCCCATTGAGCAATGTCCATATACAGCAGATCATCCTGTCAAGAGCTTATACATCATGTTGGTAGGGGTCCCACAGGTAAAAATAAGAGATATAGTGTGTTGGGGCATTGGGTTGTGGTATGAAGTGCTATGGTTGAATGGTGTATGACTCATGACGTAGTGGTGAATGACTTTGTAGTGTGTTGGGCATTGGGCTGTTATATGAAGTGTTGTTTTTGTCATGTACATTACTTAGCAGGTTGTAAAAAAAATAAATGTCACACGTACAGGGAGACTATGCCGAAATTTCGAATACTTTTACATCATCCGAAATTTGTCTCGGAGTAGGGTGAGTGACTTGTAGGAACTGACGGTTCGCAAATAGGGCTCCGGTTAGAGAATTACGACCGAAACACACGATTTTCCAACACTTAGGCTCGAAAACGGCCCGCCGTAGGTCCGGATACGGGAAACGGCCGCGGCAAAATTCCGAAACTGGCACTGAGCACTTCGTCGAGGGTAGAGTGACTTGTTTTAGGAACTGACGGTTCGCAAAATAGGGCTCCCCCGGTTAGAGATTACGAACCGAAACACACGATTTTCCAACACTTAGGCTCGAAAACGGCCCCCCGGGGGTCCGGAATGGAAACGGCCGCGGGGGAAAAATTCCAAACCGGCACGAGCACTTCGCTCGAGGGTAGAGTGACTTGTAGGAACTGACGGTTCGCAAATAGGGCTCACGGTTAGAGAATTACGACCGAAACAACTGATTTCAACACTTAGGCTCGAAAAACGGCCCGCCGGGGGGTCCGGAACGGGAAACGGCAGCGGGAAAATTCCGAAACCTGCACGAGGCACTTCGCTCGAGGGTAGAGTGACTTGTAGGAACTGACGGTTCGCAAATAGGGCTCACGGTTAGAGCAATTACGAACGAAACACACGATTTTCCAACACTTAGGCTCGAAAACGGCCCGCCGGGGTCCGGAACGGGAAACGGCGCGGGAAAATTCCGAAAACCGGCACGAGCACTTCGCTCGAGGGTATAGTGACTTGTAGGAACTGACGGTTCGCAAATAGGGCTCCCGGTTAGATAATTACGAACGAAACACACGATTTCCAACACTTAGCTCGAAAAACGGCCCGCCGGGGGTCGGAATGGGAAACGGGCCGCGGGAAAATTCCCGAAACTGCACGAGCACTTCGCTCGAGGGTAGAGTGACTTGTAGGAACCTGACGGTTGCAAATAGGGCTCTCGGTTAGGAATTACGAACGAAACACACACGATTTTCCAACACTTAGGCTCGAAAACGGCCCGCCGGGAGGTCCGAACGGGAAACGGCCGCGGGAAAATTCCAAAATCAGCACGAATACTTTGCTCGAGGGTAGAGTGACTTAGGAACTGACGGTTCGCAAATAGGGCTCCCGTTAGAGAATTACGTGCGAAACATATGATTATTTAAGTATATTAAACAATGTATTAAACGTGACATACAAATGTTGTCTTTCCTTTTTTATTATTTACATATATATATCTGCCTCATGTATTCTTTTTGTTGTAGTTGTTAGTTAAGTGATTGAGTTTTGATGTGGACAGAGGAGGAGGAGCAGGATCAATGAGAAAATGAAAGCCTTGAAGAATCTCATTCCCTATTCGAATAAGGTTTTATGTTTTCAACTTATCTTAATAAGTTTTCCATATTTTAAACTGAAGAAACACAAGCATGACAATTTCTAATCTGATCGGGCCCATGAGCAATGTCCAATATACAGCAGAATCATCCTGTCAAGAGCTTATACATCATGTGGTAGGGGTCCACAGGTAAAAATACGAGATATAGTGTGTTGGGGCATTGGGTTGTGGTATTGAAGTGCTATGGTTGAATGGTGTATGACTCATGACGTAGTGGTGAATGACTTTGTAGTGTGTTGGGCATTGGGCTGTTTTATATGAATGTTTTTTTTTTCATGTACAGTTACGTAGCAGGTTGTAAAAAAAAATTAACTGTCACACGTACAGGTGAGACTATGCCAAAATTTCGACAAATCTTTTACATCCGAAACTTCGCTCGAGGGTAGAGTGACTTGTAGGAACTGACTGTTCGCAAATAGGGCTCACGGTTAGGAGAATTAACGACCGAAACACACGATTTTCCAACACTTAGGCTCGAAAACGGCCCGCCGGGGGTCCGGAACGGGAAACGGCCGCGGGAAAATTCCGAAATCGGGCACGAGCACTTCGCTCGAGGGTAGAGTGACCTTTAGGAACTGACGGTTCGCAAATAGGGCTCACGGTTTAGAGAATTACGACCGAAACACACGATTTTCCAACACTTAGGCTCGAAAACGGCCCGCCGGGGGTCCGGAACGGGAAACGGCCGCGGAAAAATTCCGAAACCGGCACGAGCACTTCGCTCGAGGGTAGAGTGACTTGTAGGAACTGACGGTTCGCAAATAGGGCTCCCGGTTAGAGAATTACGAACGAAACACACGATTTTCCAACACTTAGGCTCGAAAACGGCCCGCCGGGGGTCCGGAACGGGAAATGGCCGCGGGAAAATTCCGAAAACCGGCACGAGCACTTCGCTCGAGGGTAGAGTGACTTGTAGATAACTGACGGTTCGCAAATAGGGCTCACGGTTAGAGAATTACGACCGAAACATATTATTTTCAACACTTAAGCTCGAAAACGGCCCGCCGGGGGTTCGGAATGGGAAACGGCAGCGGGAAAATTCCGAAACCTGCACGAGCACTTCGCTCGAGGGTAGAGTGACTTGTAGGAACTGACGGTTCGGCAAATAGGGCTCACGGTTAGACATTACGAACGAAACACACGATTTTCCAACACTTAGGCTCGAAAACCGGCCCGCCGGGGTCCGGAACGGGAAACGGCGGCGGGAAATTCCGAAACCGGCACGAGTACTTCGCTCGAGGGTAGAGTGACTTGTAGGAACTGACGGTTTCGCAAATAGGGCTCCCGGTTAGAGAATTACGAACGAAACACACGATTTTCCAACACTTAGGCTCGAAAACGGCCGCCGGGGTCCGGAATGGGAAACGGCCGCGGGAAAATTCCGAAACCTGGCACGAGCACTTCGCTCGAGGGTAGAGTGACTTGTAGGAACTGACGGTTCGCAAATAGGGCTCCCGGTTAGAGAATTACGAACGAAACACACGATTTTCCAACACTTAGGCTCGAAAACGGCCCGCCGGGGGTCCGGAACGGGAAACGGCGCGGGAAAATTCC
Source organism: Litsea cubeba (assembly GCA_012931725.1). NCBI lineage: Eukaryota > Viridiplantae > Streptophyta > Magnoliopsida > Laurales > Lauraceae > Litsea > Litsea cubeba. Next base: position 67,912,021 of record CM022945.1, on the reverse strand, counting down.
GAAACCGGCACGAGCACTTCGCTCGAGGGTAGAGTGACTTTAGGAACTGACGGTTCGCAAATAGGGCTCCCGGTTAGAGAATTACGACCGAAACACACGATTTTCCAACACTTAGGCTCGAAAACGGCCCGCCGGGGTCCGGAAATGGGAAACGGGCGCGGGAAAATTCCGAAACCGGCACGAGCACTTCGCTCGAGGGTAGAGTGACTTGTAGGAACTGACGGTTTCGCAAATAGGGCTCCCGGTTAGAGAATTACGAACGAAACACACGATTTTCCAACACTTAGGCTCGAAAACGGCCCGCCGGGGGTCCGGAACGGGAAACGGGCGCGGGAAATTCCGAAACCGGCACGAGCACTTCGCTCGAGGGTAGAGTGACTTGTATGAACTGACGGTTCGCAAATAGGGCTCACCGGTTAGAGAATTACGACCGAAACACACGATTTTCCAACACTTAGGCTCGAAAACGGCCCGCCGGGGTCCGGAACGGGAACGGCAGCGGGAAAATTCTCGAAACCGGCACGAGCACTTCGCTCGAGGGTAGAGTGACTTGTAGGAACTGACGGTTCGCAAATAGGGCTCACGGTTAGAGAATTACGAACGAAACACACGATTTTCCAACACTTAGGCTCGAAAACGGCCCGCCGGGGGTCCGGAAGCGGAAACGGCGCGGGAAAATTCCGAACCGGCACGAGCACTTCGCGCAGGGGTAGAGTGACTTGTAGAACTGACGGTTCGCAAATAGGGCTCCCGGTTAGAGAATTACGAACGAAACACACGATTTTCCAACACTTAGGCTCGAAAACGGCCCGCCGGGGGTCCGGAACGGGAAACGGGCCGCGGGAAAATTCCGAAAACCGGCACGAGCACTTCGCTCGATGGTAGAGTGACTTGTAAGTAACTGACGGTTCGCAAATAGGGCTCACGGTTAGAGAATTACGACCGAAACACATTATTTTCAACACTTAGCTCGAAAAACGGCCCGCCGGGGGTCCGGAACGGGAAACGGCAGCGGAAAATTCCGAACCTGCACGAGCACTTCGCTCGAGGGTAGAGTGACTTGTAGGAACTGACGGTTCGCAAATAGGGCTCACGGTTAGACAATTACGAACGAAACACACGATTTTCCAACACTTAGGCTCGAAAACGGCCCGCCGGGGGTCCGGAACGGGAAACGGCGGCGGGAAAATTCCGAAACCGGCACGAGTACTTTGCTCGAGGGTAGAGTGACTTGTAGGAACTGACGGTTCGCAAATAGGGCTCCCGGTTAGAGAATTACTAACGAAACACACGATTTTCCAACACTTAGGCTCGAAAACGGCCCGCCGGGGGTCCGGAACGGGAAACGGCCGGCGGAAAAATTTCCGAAACCTGGCACGAGGACTTCGCTACGAGGGTAGAGTGACTTGTAGGAACTGACGGTTCGCAAATAGGGCTCCGGTTAGAGAATTACGAACGAAACACACGATTTCCAACATCTTAGGCTCGAAAAACGGCCCGCCGGGGGTCCGGAACGGGAAACGGCCACGGGAAAATTCCGAAACCGGCACTAGCACTTCGCTCGAGGGTAGAGTGACTTGTAGGAACTGACGGTTCGCAAATAGGGCTCCCGGTTAGAGAATTACGAACCGAAACACACGATTTTCCAACACTTAGGCTCGAAAACGGCTCGCCGGGGGTCCGGAATGGGAAACGGCCGCGGGAAAATTCAAAAACCGGCACGAGCACTTCGCTCGAGGGTAGAGTGACTTGTAATAACTGACGGTTCGCAAATAGGGCTCACGGTTAGAGAATTACGACCGAAACACGATTATTTCAACACTTAAGCTCAAAACGGCCCGCCGGGGGTCCGGAACGGGAAACGGCAGCGGGAAAATTCCGAAACCTGCACGAGCACTTCGCTCGAGGGTAGAGTGACTTGTAGGAACTGACGGTTCGCAAATAGGGCTCACGGTTAGACAATTACGAACGAAACACACGATTTTCCAACACTTAGGCTCGAAAACGGCCCGCCGGGGGTCCGGAACGGAAACGGCGGCGGGAACTTCCGAAACCGGCACGAGTACTTTGCTCGAGGGTAGAGTGACTTGTAGGAACTGACGGTTCGCAAATAGGGCTCCCGGTTAGAGAAATTACTAACGAAACACACGATTTTCCACTTAGGCTCGAAAACGGCCCGCGGGGGTCCGAATGGGAAAAGGCGGCGCGAAAATTCGAAACTGGCACAGCCTTCGCTCGAGGGTAGACTGACTTGTAGGAACTGACGGTTCGCAAATAGGGCTCTCGGTTAGAGAATTACGAACGAAACACACGATTTTCCCAACACTTAGGCTCGAAAACGGCCGCCGGGGGTCCGGAACGGGAAACGGCCGCGGGAAAATTCCAAAATCAGCACGAATACTTTGCTCGAGGGTAGAGTGACTTATAGGAACTGACGGTTCGCAAATAGGGCTCCCGGTTAGAGAATTACGTGCGAAACATATGATTATTAAGTATTTAAACAATGTATTAAACGTGACATACAAATGGTGTCTTGCCTTTTTTATTATTTACATATATATATCTGCCTCATGTATTCTTTTGTTGTAGTTGTTAGTTAAGTGATTGAGTTTTTGATGTGGACAGAGGAGGAGGAGCAGGATCAATGAAGAAAATGAAAGCCTTGAAGAATCATCATTCCCTATTCGAATAAGGTTTTATGTTTTCAACTTATCTTAATAGTTTTCCCATATTGTAAACTGAAGAACACAAGCATGACAATTTCTAATCTGATCGGCCATTGAGCAATGTCCATATACAGCAGATCATCCTGTCTAATAGCTTATACATCATTTGGTAAGGGTCACCCAGTAAAAATAACGAGATAGTAAGTGTGTTGGGGGGCAATGGAGGTTGTGGTATTGAAGTGCTATGGTTGGAATGGTGTTAATGACTCATGAACGGATTGGTGAATGACTTTGTAGTGTGTTGGGCCATTGGGCGGTATTATATAAGTGTTTTTTTTGTCATGTACAGGTACTTAGCAGGTTGTAAAAAAAAATTAACTGTCACACGTACAGGGGAGACTATGCCGAAATTTCGACAAATCTTTTACATCCGAAACTTCGCTCGAGGGTAGAGTGACTTGTAGGAACTGACGGTTCGCAAATAGGGCTCACGGTTAGAGAATTACGACCGAAACACACGATTTTCCAACACTTAGGCTCGAAAACGGCCCGCCGGGGGTCCGGAACGGGAAACGGCCGCGGGAAAATTCCGAAATCGGCACGAGCACTTCGCTCGAGGGTAGAGTGACCTTTAGGAACTGACGGTTCGCAAATAGGGCTCCCGGTTAGAGAATTACGACCGAAACACACGATTTTCCAACACTTAGGCTCGAAAACGGCCCGCCGGGGGTCCGGAACGGGAAACGGCCGCGGGAAAAATTCCGAAACCGGCACTAGCACTTCGCTCGAGGGTAGAGTGACTTGTAGGAACTGACGGTTCGCAAATAGGGCTCCCGGTAGAGAATTACGAACGAAACACAACGATTTTCCAACACTTAGGCTCGAAAACGGCCCGCCGGGGGTCCGAAATGGGAAACGGCCGCGGGAAAAATTCCGAAACCGGCACGAGCACTTCGCTCGAGGGTAGAGTGACTTGTAATAACTGACGGTTCGCAATAGGGCTCACGGTTAGAGAATTACGACCGAAAATATTAATTTTCAACACTTAAGCTCGAAAACGGCCCGCCGGGGGTCCGGAATGGGAAACGGCAAGCGGGAAAATTCCGAAACCTGCACGAGCACTTCGCTCGAGGGTAGAGTGACTTGTAGGAACTGACGGTTCGCAAATAGGGCTCACGGTTAGACAATTACGAACGAAACACACGATTTTCTAACACTTAGGCTCGAAAACGGCCCGCCGGGGGTCCGGAACGGGAAACGGCGGCGGGAAAATTCCGAAACCGGCACGAGTACTTCGCTCGAGGGTAGAGTGACTTGTAGGAACTGACGGTTCGCAAATAGGGCTCCCGGTAAGAAGAATTACGAACGAAACACACGATTTTTCCAACACTTAGGCCTCGAAAACGGCCCGCCAGGGAGTCCGGAATGGGAAACGGCCGCGGGAAAATTCCGAAACTGGCACGAGCACTTCGCTCGAGGGTAGAGTGACTTGTAGGAACTGACGGTTTCGCAAATAGGGCTCTCGGTTAGAGAATTACGAACGAAACACACGATTTTCCAACACTTAGGCTCGAAAACGGCCCGCCGTGGGTTCCGGAATGGGAAACGGCCGCGGGAAAAATTCCGAAATCGGCACAGCACTTCGCTCGAGGGTAGGTGACCTTTAGGAACTGGACGGTCGCAATAGGGCTCCCGGTTAGAGAATTACGACCGAAACACCGATTTTCCACACTTAGGCTCGAAAACGGCCGCCGGGGGTCCGGAATGGGAAACGGCCGCGGGAAATTCCGAAATCGGCATTTTCACTATCGCTCGAGGGTAGAGTGACTTGTAGGAACTGACGGTTCGCAAATAGGGCTCCCGGTTAGAGAATTACGAACGAAACACACGATTTTCCAACACTTAGGCTCGAAACGGCCCGCCGGGGGTCCGGAATGGGAAACGGCCGCGGGAAAATTCCGAAAACCGGCACGAGCACTTCGCTCGAGGGTAGAGTGACTTGTAATAACTGACGGTTCGCAAATAGGGCTCACGGTTAGAGAATTACGACCGAAACAATATTAATTTTCAACATTAAAGCTCGAAAACGGCCCGCCGGGGGTCCGGAAAACGCGAACGGCAGCGGGAAATTCCTGAACTCTGCAACGAGCACTTCGCTCGAGGGTAGAGTGACTTGTAAGGAACTGACGTTCGCAAAGTAGGGCTCTACGGTTAACATATACGAACGAACACAACGATTTTCAACACTTAGGCTCGAAAACCGGCCCGCCGGGGGTCCGGAACGGGGAAAACGGCAGCGGGAAAATTCCGAAAACTAGGCAACGAGGACTTCGCTCGAGGGTAGAGTGACTTGTAGGAACTTGAACGGTTTCGCAAATAGGGCTCCCGGTTAGAGAATTACGACGAAACAACACGATTTTCCAACACTTAGGCTCGAAAACGGCTACGCCGGGGTCCGGAATGGAAACGGCGCGGGAAAATTCAAAAAACCGGCACGAGCACTTCGCTCAGAGGGTAGAGTGACTTGTAATAACTGACGGTTCGCAAATAGGGCTCACGGTTAGAGAATTACGACCGAAACATATTAATTTTCAACACTTAGCTCAAAAACGGCCCGCCGGGGGTCCCGGAACGGGAAAACGGGGCAGCGGGAAAATTCCGAAACCGGCACGAGCACTCGCTCGAGGGTAGAGTGACTTGTAGGAACTGACGGTTCTCACAATAGGGCTCACGGTAGACAATTACGACGAAACACGACGATTTCCACCACTTAGGGCTCGAAAACGGCCCGCCGGGGGTTCCGGAACGGGAAACGGCGGCGGGAAAATTCCGAAACCGGCACGAGTACTTTGCTCAGGGGTAGAGTGACTTGTAGGAACTACGGTTCGCAAATAGGGCTCCCGGTTAGAGAATTACTAACGAAACACACGATTTTCCAACACTTAGGCTCGAAAACGGCCCGCCGGGGGTCCGGAACGGGAAACGGCGGCGGGAAAATTCCGAAAACCTGCACGAGCACCTTCGCTCGAGGGTAGAGTGACTTGTAGGAACTGACGGTTCGCAAATAGGGCTCCCGGTTAGAGAATTACGAACGAAACACACGATTTTCCAACACTTAGGCTCGAAAACGGCCCGCCGGGGGTCCGGAACGGGAAACGGCCACGGGAAAATTCCGAAACCGGCACGAGCACTTCGCTCGAGGGTAGAGTGACTTGTAGGAACTGACGGTTCGCAAATAGGGCTCACCGGTTAGAGAATTACGAACGAAACACACGATTTTCCAACACTTAGGCTCGAAAACGGCTCGCCGGGGGTCCGGAACTGGGAAACGGCCGCGGGAAAATTCAAAACCGGCACGAGCACTTCGCTCGAGGGTAGAGTGACTTGTAGGACTGACGGTTCGCAAATAGGGCTCACGGTTAGAGAATTACGACCGAAACATATTATTTTCAACACTTAAGCTCAAAAACGGCCCGCCGGGGGTCCGGAACGGGAAAGGCAGCGGAAAATTCCGAAACCGGCACGAGCACTTCGCTCGAGGGTATAGTGACTTGTAGGAACTGACGGTTCGCAAATAGGGCTCACGGTTATATAATTACGAACGAAACACACGATTTTCCAACACTTAGGCTCGAAAACGGCCCGCCGTGGGTCCGGAACGGGAACGGCGGCGGGAAAATTCCGAAACCGGCACGAGTACTTGCTCGAGGGTAGAAGTGACTTGTAGGAACTGAACGGTTCGCAAATAGGGCTCCGGTTAGAGAATTACTAAACGAAACACACGATTTTCCAACACTTAGGCTCGAAAACGGCCGCCGGGGGTCCGGAATGGGAAACGGCGGCGCGAAATTCCGAAACTGGCACGAGCACTTCGCTCGAGGGTTAGACTGACTTGGAGGAACTGACGGTTCGCAAATAGGGCTCACGGTTAGAGAATTACGAACGAAACACACGATTTTCCAACACTTAGGCTCGAAACGGCCCGCCGGGGGTCCGGAACGGGAAACGGCCGCGGAAAATTCCAAAATCAGCACGAATACTTTGCTCGAGGGTAGAGTGACTTATAGGAACTGACGGTTCGCAAATAGGGCTCCCGGTTAGAGAATTACGTGCGAAACATATGATTATTTAAAGTATATTAAACAATGTATTAAACGTGACATACAAATGTTGTCTTTCCTCTTTTATTATTTACATATATATATCTGCCTCATGTAATTCTTTTTGTTGTAGTTGTTAGTTAAGTGATTGAGTTTTTGATGTGGACAGAGGAGGAGGAGCAGGATCAATGAGAAAATGAAAGCCTTGAAGAATCTCATTCCCTATTCGAATAAGGTTTTATGTTTTCAACTTATCTTAATAAAGTTTTCCAATATTGTGAAACTGAAGAACACAAGCATGACAATTCTAATCTGATCGGGGCCCCATTGAGCAATGTCCATATACAGCAGATCATCCTGTCAAGAGCTTATACATCATGTTGGTAGGGTCCACAGGTAAAAATAACGAGATGTAGTGTGTTTGGGGCATTGGGTTGTGGTATTGAAGTGCTATGGTTGAATGGTGTATGACTCATGACGTAGTGGTGAATGACTTTGTAGTGTGTTGGGCATTGGGCTGTTTATATGAAGTGTTTTTTTGTCATGTACAGGTACTTAGCAGGTTGTAAAAAAAATTAAATGTCACACGTACAGGGGAGACTATGCCGAAAATTTCGACAAATCTTTTACATCCGAAATTTCGCTCGAGAGGTAGAGTGACTTGTAGGAACTGACGGTCGCAATAGGGCTCACGGTTAGAGAATTACGACCGAAACACACGATTTCCAACACTTAGGGCTCGAAAACGGCCCGCCGGGGGTCCGGAACGGGAAACGGCCGCGGGAAAATTCCGAAATCGGCACGAGCACTTCGCTCGAGGGTAGAGTGACCTTTAGGACTGACGGTTCGCAAATAGGGCTCCCGGTTAGAGAATTACGACCGAAACACACGATTTCCAACACTTAGGCACGAAAACGGCCCGCCGGGGGTCCGGAATGGGAACGGCCGCGGGAAAATTCCGAAACCGGCACTAGCACTTCGCTCGAGGGTAGAGTGACTTGTAGGAACTGACGGTTCGCATATAGGGCTCCCGGTTAGAGAATTACGAACGAAACACACGATTTTCCAACACTTAGGCTCGAAAACGGCCCGCCGGGGGTCCGGAACGGGAAACGGCCGCGGGAAAATTCCAAAATCAGCACGAATACTTTGCTCGAGGGTAGAGTGACTTGTAGGAACTGACGGTTCGCAAATAGAGCTCCCGGTTAGAGAATTACGTGCGAAACATATGATTATTTCAGTATATTAAACAATGTATTAAACGTGACATACAAATGTTGTCTTTCCTTTTTTATTATTTACATATATGTATCTGCCTCATGTATTCTTTTTGTTGTAGTTGTTAGTTAAGTGATTGAGTTTTTGATGTGGACAGAGGAGGAGGAGCAGGATCAATGAGAAAATGAAAGCCTTGAAGAATCTCATTCCCTATTCGAATAAGGTTTTATGTTTTCAACTTATCTTAATAAGTTTTCCAATATTGTAAAACTGAAGAACACAAGCATGACAATTTCTAATCTGATCGGGCCCATTGAGCAATGTCCATATACAGCAGATCATCCTGTCAAGAGCTTATACATCATGTTGGTAGGGGTCCCACAGGTAAAAATAACGAGATGTAGTGTGTTGGGGCTTTGGGTTGTGGTATTGAAGTGCTATGGTTAAATGGTGTATGACTCATGACGTAGTGGTGAATGACTTTGTAGTGTGTTGGGCATTGGGCTGTTTATATGAAGTGTTTTTTTGTCATGTACAGGTACTTAGCAGGTTGTAAAAAAAAATTAAATGTCACACGTACAGGGGAGACTATGCCGAAATTTCGACAAATCTTTTACATCCGAAATTTCGCTCGAGGGTAGAGTGACTTGTAGGAACTGACGGTTCGCAAATAGGGCTCACGGTTAGAGAATTACGACCGAAACACACGATTTTCCAACACTTAGGCTCGAAAACGGCCCGCCGGGGGTCCGGAACGGGAAACGGCCGCGGGAAAATTCCGAAATCGGCACGAGCACTTCGCTCGAGGGTAGAGTGACCATTAGGAACTGACGGTTCGCAAATAGGGCTCCCGGTTAGAGAATTACGACCGAAACACACGATTTTCCAACACTTAGGCTCGAAAATGGCCCGCCGGGGGTCCGGAACGGGAAACGGCCGAGGGAAAATTCCGAAACCGGCACTAGCACTTCGCTCGAGGGTAGAGTGACTTGTAGGAACTGACGGTTCGCAAATGGGGCTCCCGGTTAGAGAATTACGAACGAAACACACGATTTTCCAACACTTAGGCTCGAAAACGGCCCGCCGGGGGTCCGGAATGGGAAACGGCCGCGGGAAAATTCCGAAACCGGCACAAGCACTTCGCTCGAGGGTAGAGTGACTAGTAATAACTGACGGTTCGCAAATAGGGCTCACGGTTAGAGAATTACGACCGAACATATTAATTTTCAACACTTAAGCTCGAAAACGGCCCGCCGGGGGTCCGGAACGGAGAAACGGCAGCGGGAAAATTCCGAAACCTGCACGAGCACTTCGCTCGAGGGTAGAGTGACTTTTAGGAACTGACGGTTCGCAAATAGGGCTCACGGTTAGACAATTACGAACGAAACACCGATTTTCTAACACTTAGGCTCGAAACGGCCCGCCGGGGGTCCGGAACGGGAAACGGTGGCGGGAAAAATTCCGAAAACCGGCACGAGTACTTCGCTCGAGGGTAGAGTGACTTGTAGGAACTGACGGTTTCGCAAATAGGGCTCCCGGTTAGAGAAATTAACGAACGAAACACACGAGTTCCAACACTTAGGCTCGAAAACGGCCGCGCGGGGGTCCGAAATGGGAAACGGCCGCGGGAAAATTCCGAAACTGGCACGAGCACTTCGCTCGAGTGTAGAGTGACTTGTAGGAACTGACGGTTCGCAAATAGGGCTCTCGGTTAGAGAATTACGAACGAAACACACGATTTTCCAACACTTAGGCTCGAAAACGGCCCGCCGGGGGTCCGGAACGGGAAACGGCCGCGGGGAAAATTCCAAATCAGCACGAATACTTTGCTCGAGGGTAGAGTGACTTATAGGAACTGACGGTTCGCAAATAGGGCTCCCGGTTAGAGAATTACGTGCGAAACATATGATTATTTAAGTATATTAAACAATGTATTAAACGTGACATACAAATGTTGTCTTTCCTTTTTTATTATTTACATATATATATCTGCCTCATGTATTCTTTTTGTTGTAGTTGTTAGTTAGTGATTGAGTTTTTGATGTGGACAGAGGAGGAGGAGCAGGATCAATGAGAAATGAAAGCCTTGAAGAATCTCATTCCCTTTGAATAAGGTTTTATGTTTTCAACTTATCTTAATAAGTTTTCCAATATTGTAAAACTGAAGAACACAAGATGACAATTTCTAATCTGATCGGGCCCATTGAGCAATGTCCATATACAGCAGATCATCCTGTCAAGAGCTTATACATCATGTTGGTAGGGGTCCCACAGGTAAAAATAACGAGATGTAGTGTGTTGGGGCATTGGGTTGTGGTATTGAAGTGCTATGGTTGAATGGTGTATGACTCATGACGTAGTGGTGAATGACTTTGTAGTGTGTTGGGCATTGGGCTGTTTATATGAAGTGTTTTTTTGTCATGTACAGGTACTTAGCAGGTTGTAAAAAAAAATTAAATGTCACACGTACAGGGGAGACTATGCCGAAATTTCGACAAATCTTTTACATCCGAAATTTCGCTCGAGGGTAGAGTGACTTGTAGGAACTGACGGTTCGCAAATAGGGCTCACGGTTAGAGAATTACGACCGAAACACACGATTTTCCAACACTTAGGCTCGAAAACGGCCCGCCGGGGGTCCGGAACGGGAAACGGCCGCGGCAAAATTCCGAAACCGGCACTAGCACTTCGCTCGAGGGTAGAGTGACTTGTAGGAACTGACGGTTCGCAAATAGGGCTCCCGGTTAGAGAATTACGAACGAAAACACACGATTTCCAACACTTAGGCTCGAAAACGGCCCGCCGGGGGTCGGAATGGGAAACGGCCGCGGGAAAATTCCAAAACCGGCACGAGCACTTCGCTCGAGGGTAGAGTGACTTGTAATAACTGACGGTTCGCAAATAGGGCTCACGGTTAGAGAATTACGACCGAAAACATATTAATTTTCAACACTTAAGCTCGAAAACGGCCCGCCGGGGGTCCGGAACGGGAAACGGCAGCGGGGAAAATTCCAAAACCTGCACGAGCACTTCGCTCGAGGGTAGAGTGACTTGTAGGAACTGACGGTTCGCAAATAGGGCTCACGGTTAGACAATTACGAACGAAACACACGATTTTCCAACACTTAGGCTCGAAAACGGCCCGCCGGGGGTCCGGAACGGGAAACGGCGGCGGGAAAATTCCGAAACCGGCACGAGTACTTCGCTCGAGGGTAGAGTGACTTGTAGGAACTGACGGTTCGCAAATAGGGCTCCCGGTTAGAGAATTACGAACGAAACACACGATTTTCCAACACTTAGGCTCGAAAACGGCCCGCCGGGGATCCGGAATGGGAAACGGCCGCGGGAAAATTCCGAAATGGGCACGAGCACTTCGCTCGAGGGTAGAGTGACTTGTAGGAACTGACGGTTCGCAAATAGGGCTCTCGGTTAGAGAATTACGAACGAAACACACGATTTTCCAACACTTAGGCTCGAAAACGGACCGCCGTGGGTCCGGAATGGGAAACGGCCGCGGGAAAATTCCGAAATCGGCACGAGCACTTCGCTCGAGGGTAGAGTGACCTTTAGGAACTGACGGTTCGCAAATAGGGCTCCCGGTTAGAGAATTACGACCGAAACACACGATTTTCCAACACTTAGGCTCGAAAACGGCTCGCCGGGGGTTCGGAATGGGAAACGGCCGCGGGAAAATTCCGAAATCGGCACTAGCACTTCGCTCGAGGGTAGAGTGACTTGTAGGAACTGACGGTTCGCAAATAGGGCTCCCGGTTAGAGAATTACGAACGAAACACACGATTTTCCAACACTTAGGCTCGAAAACGGCCCGCCGGGGGTCCGGAATGGGAAACGGCCGCGGGAAAATTCCGAAACCGGCACGAGCACTTCGCTCGAGGGTAGAGTGACTTGTAATAACTGACGGTTCGCAAATAGGGCTCACGGTTAGAGAATTACGACCGAAACATATTAATTTTCAACATTTAAGCTCGAAAACGGCCCGCCGGGGGTCCGGAACGGGAAACGGCAGCGGGAAATTTCTGAAACCTGCACGAGCACTTCGCTCGAGGGTAGAGTGACTTGTAGGAACTGACGGTTCGCAAGTAGGGCTCACGGTTAGACAATTACGAACGAAACACACGATTTTCCAACACTTAGGCTCGAAAACGGCCCGCCGGGGGTCCGGAACGGGAAACGGCGGCGGGAAAATTCCGAAACTGGCACGAGGACTTCGCTCGAGGGTAGAGTGACTTGTAGGAACTGACGGTTCGCAAATAGGGCTCCCGGTTAGAGAATTACGAACGAAACACACGATTTTCCAACACTTAGGCTCGAAAACGGCCCGCCGGGGGTCCGGAACGGGAAACGGCAGCGGGAAAATTCCGAAACCTGCACGAGCACTTCGCTCGAGGGTAGAGTGACTTGTAGGAACTGACTGTTCGCAAATAGGGCTCACGGTTAGACAATTACGAACGAAACACACGATTTTCCAACACTTAGGCTCGAAAACGGCCCGCCGGGGGTCCGGAACGGGAAACGGCGGCGGGAAAATTCCGAAACCGGCACGAGTACTTCGCTCGAGGGTAGAGTGACTTGTAGGAACTGACGGTTCGCAAATAGGGCTCCCGGTTAGAGAATTACGAACGAAACACACGATTTTCCAACACTTAGGCTCGAAAACGGCCCGCCGGGGGTCCGGAATGGGAAACGGCCGTGGGAAAATTCCGAAACCGGCACGAGCACTTCGCTCGAGGGTAGAGTGACTTGTAGGAACTGACGGTTCGCAAATAGGGCTCTCGGTTAGAGAATTACGAACGAAACACATGATTTTCTAACACTTAGGCTCGAAAACGGCCCGCCGGGGGTCCGGAACGGGAAACGGCCGCGGGAAAATTCCAAAATCAGCACGAATACTTTGCTCGAGGGTAGAGTGACTTGTAGGAACTGACGGTTCGCAAATAGGGCTCCCGGTTAGAGAATTACGTGCGAAACATATGATTATTTAAGTATATTAAACAATGTATTAAACGTGACATACAAATGTTGTCTTTCCTTTTTTATTATTTACATATATATATCTGCCTCATGTATTCTTTTTGTTGTAGTTGTTAGTTAAGTGATTGAGTTTTTGATGTGGACAGAGGAGGAGGAGCAGGATCAATGAGAAAATGAAAGCCTTGAAGAATCTCATTCCCTATTCGAATAAGGTTTTATGTTTTCAACTTATCTTAATAAGTTTTCCAATATTGTAAAACTGAAGAACACAAGCATGACAATTTCTAATCTGATCGGGCCCATTGAGCAATGTCCATATACAGCAGATCATCCTGTCAAGAGCTTATACATCATGTTGGTAGGGGTCCCACAGGTAAAAATAACGAGATGTAGTGTGTTGGGGCATTGGGTTGTGGTATTGAAGTGCTATGGTTGAATGGTGTATGACTCATGACGTAGTGGTGAATGACTTTGTAGTGTGTTGGGCATTGGGCTGTTTATATGAAGTGTTTTTTTGTCATGTACAGGTACTTAGCAGGTTGTAAAAAAAAATTAAATGTCACACGTACAGGGGAGACTATGCCGAAATCTCGACAAATCTTTTACATCCAAAATTTCGCTCGAGGGTAGAGTGACTTGTAGGAACTGACGGTTCGCAAATAGGGCTAACGGTTAGAGAATTACGACCGAAACACACGATTTTCCAACACTTAGGCTCGAAAACGGCCCGCCGGGGGTCCGGAACGGGAAACGGCCGCGGGAAAATTCCGAAATCGGCACGAGCACTTCGCTCGAGGGTAGAGTGACCTTTAGGAACTGACGGTTCGCAAATAGGGCTCCCGGTTAGAGAATTACGACCGAAACACACGATTTTCCAACACTTAGGCTCGAAAACGGCCCGCCGGGGGTCCGGAACGGGAAACGGCCGCGGGAAAATTCCGAAATCGGCACTAGCACTTCGCTCGAGGGTAGAGTGACTTGTAGGAACTGACGGTTCGCAAATAGGGCTCCCGGTTAGAGAATTACGAACGAAACACACGATTTTCCAACACTTAGGCTCGAAAACGGCCCGCCGGGGGTCCGGAATGGGAAACGGCCGCGGGAAAATTCCGAAACCGGCACGAGCACTTCGCTCGAGGGTAGAGTGACTTGTAATAACTGACGGTTCGCAAATAGGGCTCACGGTTAGAGAATTACGACCGAAACATATTAATTTTCAACACTTAAGCTCGAAAACGGCCCGCCGGGGGTCCGAAACGGGAAACGGCAGCGGGAAATTTCTGAAACCTGCATGAGGACTTCGCTCGAGGGTAGAGTGACTTGTAGGAACTGACGGTTCGCAAGTAGGGCTCACGGTTAGACAATTACGAACGAAACACACGATTTTCCAACACTTAGGCTCGAAAACGGCCCGCCGGGGGTCCGGAACGGGAAACGGCGGCGGGAAAATTCCGAAACTGGCACGAGGACTTCGCTCGAGGGTAGAGTGACTTGTAGGAACTGACGGTTCGCAAATAGGGCTCCCGGTTAGAGAATTACGAACGAAACACACGATTTTCCAACACTTAGGCTCGAAAACGGCCCGCCGGGGGTCCGGAACGGGAAACGGCAGCGGGAAAATTCCGAAACCTGCACGAGCACTTCGCTCGAGGGTAGAGTGACTTGTAGGAACTGACGGTTCGCAAATAGGGCTCACGGTTAGACAATTACGAACGAAACACACGATTTTCCAACACTTAGGCTCGAAAACGGCCCGCCGGGGGTCCGGAACGGGAAACGGCGGCGGGAAAATTCCGAAACCGGCACGAGTACTTCGCTCGAGGGTAGAGTGACTTGTAGGAACTGACGGTTCGCAAATAGGGCTCCCGGTTAGAGAATTACGAACGAAACACACGATTTTCCAACACTTAGGCTCGAAAACGGCCCGCCGGGGGTCCGGAATGGGAAACGGCCGTGGGAAAATTCCGAGACCGGCACGAGCACTTCGCTCGAGGGTAGAGTGACTTGTAGGAACTGACGGTTCGCAAATAGGGCTCTCGGTTAGAGAATTACGAACGAAACACACGATTTTCTAACACTTAGGCTCGAAAACGGCCCGCCGGGGGTCCGGAACGGGAAACGGCCGCGGGAAAATTCCAAAATCAGCACGAATACTTTGCTCGAGGGAGCACATACCCTACAGGATCATTGGCCTCAGTCACACGAGGTGAGGAGGAACAACGATAAACAGGATCATTGGCCTCAGTCACACGAGGTGAGGAGGAACAACGATAAAATACTATAATATATATATACTATACAGGACCACGGTAGCGAACCGGGTAAACTATGCAAATTCCAGACTGCAGCTGACTATCAGGAGGGGAAGGAACCCCAAGTCGGTGGATCAAACCAACTAGGTCGTCCAAGCTCAGTGGTGCCGACTCATAGGTCAAATACGATAAATCAATTCGTGTACATATTAAAGAAACGGGGTGCCCATAGGCACAAATACACATTCGTATCTGGTCGGTCATATACAGGTTAGCAAAAGCTAAATACACTTTCAATACTCTCAAGACAGTCTAGTCATATCATGTGGGTTTGAAATCCCCAAAATAGAAGTTTGGTTGAAAATCAAATACAAATAGTTTTCCATACCTTTACAGACTAACAATGGGGTTTCTAGAATTGAATCAGTGCGAATAGGGTCCCGTATGTCGGTTATGATGAAATTTTGGTACTCTTTAAGAGTTAGGGACATTCCGGGTCCTTATACACATTGGTCAATCTAGAAAATCTCATAGAATCTCCATGATGAGTTTCCCTTTCCTCCGAACTTCACGTAATGCCTTACAAGTCCCTAAATAACAATGGGGCTCCAAATAATACCTCCCCACTACAACCCTTTGCAATTTACCCAATTCATTCATAGGTTTAAATGCATCCTTATAGGTTCCATGCCTTCAAATAGGAAGATAAGGGATAGAGCTGAATTGGACTTGAGTATAGGCTTGGAATGAATCTGGAAATAGTCCCACAATCCTCTCACTTTACAGTTCGTCTCATTTCAGTCCGATCGATCGGGCTCCCTGGCCGATCGATCGGTCCTGAATTTGCTTCCAGTTATTTACAGTCCGATCGATCGGACCTGATGGGCGATCGATCGGTCCTGAGAACCCTCTCATTTATTTACAGTCCGATCGATCGGACCTGATGGGCGATCGATCGGTCCTGTAGCGAATTTCAACCCATTTGGTTGAATTCTTCTCTTGTCCAACTCCAATCCATTTCCTTTCTTTCCCCTTCTTCCATACATATCTTCACAATTAATTGGGCTATTCCTTGACCTCATTATCTCATCAATTCATCATTCAAAATCAATAAGACTAAACCATCAAACATGATAAATCAATAAAACCATCAATGAAGACCAATCAAGATCTTTGCAGAAAATATGATACAACACATAAGAATCATTTCATCCACTTGCCTTGGGTCTAATTGCAATTCAATTTGAGCTCTAATCACCTCTTAGACCCCCAATCAACCACCTATACACAAAACCCCCAAATCCAAACCCTAGATCAACAAAATCCAAGTAAAACAAGACGGAATCTTCCAATAATTGAAATGGAGTTACCCTAGGGCTAAACAAACAAGATTATAAAACTTTTATCAAAATCACTTACAAAGAAGTTCTTCACAAAGCAAGGTGTTGTCCAAAGGAAGTCTTGGAGTGGGCGGTTTTCTTCAAAAATGGTGTCAAGATGAAGGCCTTGAGATGAGGAAGAAGATTATAGCAACTAATTTTCCATTAGCACTAGTTTAGTGGGGGATTGAAGATGAAGAAGCAAGAAAAGGTAAGGGAAAACCCTTAGGGCTGGGATTTCTCTTCTCCTCTAGGGTTTTTGCCAGAAATGGGAAAAAGAAGAAGAAGCTTTCTATATATAGAAAGTGAGGATGGGGCCCACAACTTAAAAGACTTCTCGAGCTCAAAACATGGTCCTCGGGGCTTCAAATGAATTCGACGAAGAAGACAAAGTTGATCGGAAAAATTTCTAGTTTCCAAAAAGTATATATTTTGCACATTTTGGTGACATTGAAATTGGTGTCCAGATTTTGGGTAAAAAGACCATTTTGCCCTCAATTAGTGAAAAATCGGGTTTAAGGTCTTCAAATGAAAACGATGTCAACATGAAAATTGTAGGGATTAACAAGATAAGTCCAATGGGGTTAAAAACACGATTTTTGGAAATCATCGGTAACCCCCAATCTCACACAATTCTTAACAAGAACCCCCAAAGGGTCCCACAAATAAAAAGGCTCTCCAAATTCCCCAAAGCTATCATAAAAGCTATTCTAATCCCCAACTAATCCAAAAACTACTAAACACACTTAAACTAAAACACAACTAAAACAACTCTAAACGAGGTCTCTCGGGTCGGGGTCTTACATCCTCCACCCCTTAGGACATTTGGTCCTCCAAATGGAAATTAAAACTCACCTCCGGAAGGAGATGTGGGTACTTCTTCTGAACTTGATCCCGTAATTCCCAAGTTGCTTCTTCCGGTCCATGATTCTCCCAAAGTACCTTGACCCACTGAATAGTCCGAGTTCTCAATTCTTGCTCCTTGGTGTCAATGATCTGCTTAGGCTTCTCAACATAGGTCGCATCTTCTCGAATCTCCAACGGCTCATAACGGAGTATGTGTAGTCTGTCGGGAACGTACTTCTTCAACATAGACACATGGAAAACATTGTGTACGCCGGAGAGCTCAGGTGGTAAGGCTAACCTATAAGCCACATCACCAATCCTACTCACAATGTCATACGGTCCAATGTACCTCCTAGACAGTTTGCCCTTCTGTCCAAACCTCAAAGTCCCACGAGTGGGTGACACTTTCAAGAAAACCTTATCTCCTTCTTTAAATTGTAAATCCCTTCTGTGAGAGTCTGCATAACTCTTCTGTCTACTCTGAGCCACTTTCAGACGTTCTTGGATCAACTTGACCTTGTCACTTGTCTCACTAACAATGGTCGGTCCATGAAAACTGCGAGTACCAACTTCTTCCCAACAAACAGGTGTTCTACACCTTCTGCCATACAAAGCCTCAAAAGGTGCCATACCGATACTCGAGTGAAAACTGTTGTTGTAAGCGAACTCACACAACGGTAAGGCTTCATCCCACTGAGTCTTGAAATCTAGCACACAGGCTCGAAGCATATCCTCAAGTGTCTGAATTGTCCTTTCTGACTGACCATCGGTCTGTGGGTGATAGGCCGTGCTGAACTGTAACTTCGTACCCATAGACTCATGCAATGTCTTTCAAAACCTTGAGACAAATCTGCTGTCTCTATCGGATGTGATGGAAACTGGCTGTCCATGACGACTGACAATCTCTGTGACAAACAACTGTGCCAAAGGTAACATATGCATTTTCTTTCCAGTCTTCATCGGTAGGAAATGAGCTGACTTGGTGAGACGGTCCACTATGACCCAAATAGCATCATTGCCCTTACTAGTCTTCGGTAAACCCGATATGAAGTCCATGGTAATGTGCTCCCATTTCCATTCCGGAATCTCTAATGGTCGTAATAACCCTGGAGGCTTCCGGTGTTCTGCCTTGATCAACTGACATGTCATGCAACGAGAGACGAAAGCTGCTATCTCTCTCTTCATGTTATTCCACCAAAATCTGCCCTTCAAATTCTGGTACATTTTCGTACTGCCCGGGTGTATGGAATACTTGGTATTGTGAGCCTCAGACATGATATCATTCCTCAAGTCCTCCAAGTTAGGCACACACAGACGGTCTCGGTAATACAAAACTCCATCTACAACACGAAAATCCGGGCGATCTGCTAAGTGCTCAGAAATCTTAGCCAACTCTGGGTCTTGTAACTGATTCTCTCTGATCTTCTGAATGAAAGAAGGCTCTGACACTGACATGTTGCTAACATGACACCTTCTCTTAGTGGCTGAAAATCCACTCTCATCTCCTCTAACTGCTGTACCACATAAGTCCCCCGAAGACTTGCCATGCTCACTGACTTTCTGCTCAAGGCATCTGCAACTACATTCGCTTTTCCCGGGTGATACTTGATTGGAAAATCATAGTCTTTAATATATTCCATCCATCTCCTCTGCCTCATGTTCAACTCCTTCTGAGAAAACAAGTACTGTAGGCTACGGTGATCGGAGTGAACCTCAAACTTCTCTCCATAGAGGTAGTGTCTCCACATCTTCAAAGCTAAAACAACTGCTGCCAACTCGAGGTCATGTGTTGCATAGTTCTTCTCATGATCTTTCAACTGCCGGGATCCATATGCAACTACCTTCCCATCTTGCATTAACACGCATCCAAGTCCAACATTGGAAGCATCGGTAAAAATGGTAAAACCGCCGCTCCCAGATGGTAAAGTAAGGACTGGAGCTGTAGTCAATCTCTTCTTCAGCTCTTGGAAACTAGCTTCACACTTGTCTGTCCAAACATATGGTGCATTCTTCCTTGTCAACTTCGTCAAAGGTGACGCAATCGACGAAAATCCTTGCACAAACCTCCGATAATATCCTGCCAATCCAAGAAAACTCCTGATTTCTGATGCATTCTTCGGTCTATCCCAATTCATGACTGCCTCAATCTTGGACGGGTCCACTGATAATCCTTCCTTAGAGATGATATGACCAAAAAATGTGACTTGGTCCAACCAAAATTCACACTTACTAAGTTTTGCAAACAACTGAGTCTCCCTCAAGAGCTGGAGTGCTATCCTCAAATGTTCTTCGTGCTCTTCTTTGGTCTTGGAATACACTAAAATATCATCAATAAACACCACTGTAAACTGGTCCAAATACTCCGCAAATATTTTGTTCATCAATGCCATGAAAACTGCCGGTGCATTAGTCAAACCAAATGGCATCACTAGAAACTCATAGTGCCCATATCTTGTACGAAAGGCTGTTTTTGGTACATCTGAATCTCTAACTCTCAACTGATGGTAGCCTGACCTCAAATCAATCTTCGTAAAGTAAGCAGCTCCTTGCAACTGATCGAACAATTCATCTATCCTTGGCAATGGATATTTGTTTTTGATGGTCACTTGGTTCAATCTTCTATAGTCAATACACATTCTCATGGAACCATCCTTCTTCTTCACAAACAAAACTGGTGCTCCCCACGGTGACACACTAGGTCTCACGAAACCTTTGTTCAAAAGTTCTTGCAATTGCATCTTCAACTCTCCCAATTCTGCCGGGGCCATTCTGTAAGGTGCGATAGATATCGGAGCGGACCCCGGTAACAACTCAATAGTGAAGTCTATCTCTCTAATGGGTGGCAATCCAGGTATCTCCTCCGGGAAAACATCCGGAAATTCACAAACAATTGGGATCTCCTCCACCCCTTGGGACCGTTTATCCTCCGTGATAAACGCCAAATAACCCTCACAACCACTTTTTAGAAGCCTATCAGCCTTCAACGCTGAAATAAACCCTGCACCAGAATTACTCCTCTCTCCCTGAAACAACACCCCTGATTGGGTCTCCTCTAACTTAAAAGTTAAGGTCTTATGGAAACAATCCATAGTAGCATGGTATCCTGCTAACCAATCCATCCCTAAGATGACATCAAAATCCTGCATCTCCAATAAATGAGATCTGCCGGTAATACTACTTCTCCTATCGTGACTGGACAACTAGGGTAAAAAGTTCTACAAACAACTTCCTTACCTAAAGGGGTAGTCACAGTCAAAATGAAACTCAACTCTCTAGCATGCATATCAATCAACTTAGCAAACTTTGGAGATAGGAATGAGTGAGTAGAGCCAGGGTCAAACAAAACCTTAGCATCAAAACCACAGACGAGAAGTGTACCTTCCACTACATTGCCTTCAGCCTCTGCATCAGCTCTATTGACAGCATAGAGTTGTGCCCTTTGTGGTGGCCTGTTTTGCCCTTGCTGTTGCCTGCCTTGTGGTGCATTCCTGTTTTGATTCTGAGGACGCTGATTCTGATTTTGATTCTGCCCTTGCTGACGGGCCGGTTGTTGTTGTTGTTGTTGTGGCCTAAACTGTTGCTGAGGTGCCTGTTGTTGTAGTGGCCTTGCTTGATTCTGAACCACTAGCGCATTTTGAGGTGGTGCCTGACGATGTGCTCCCTGTTGTTGTCTATTATGTCTTGGGCATTCCCTCATCTGATGGTCCATCGAACCACATCTAAAACATGCCCCCGTGATAGAACGGCACTGGGCATTCCCATGATATTTTCCACAATGGATACAAGCTCCTTGATTCTGTGCATTCTGTTCTTGTTTTGGCCTCTTGTTTTGATTGTTCCTCTGTTGATTGTTCTGATGCTGGCCTTGACCCTTTCCTTGGTTCTTGATGATCTTGTTGTGGAAGTTCTCAAATTTGTATGCTCTCTTGACAGCTTCTTCAAAGGTAACGGGTGGTACAACCCCGGTAGCATCCCTCTCAATAATCGGGTGAAGTCCCTCAAGGAACTTGGTTATCTTCTTCTCCTCTGTATCTACTAACTCCGGTGCATACCTTGACAATCTCTCAAATTTGGTGAGGTATTCGAGGACTGTCATGTTTCCTTGCACAAGTTGTTGAAATTCTACTGCCTTTTGCCTCTTGACATGTGTAGGTACATATTTCTCTCCAAACTGTCTCTTGAAGCTAGCCCAAGCTTCTGCATCAGCCATTGTCCTGTATTCTGCCTTGACGGTCTTCCACCATATATCTGCTATGCCCGTGAACATAGAGGCTGCAAGCTGTACTCGTTCTACACCCGTACATATGAAGATCTCAAATATGTTTTCGGTGTGCTCAAGCCAATCATCTGCTGCCATTGGATCCTCAGTCCCCAAAAATTCTTTCGGTCCTCTCTTCCTAAACCGTTCATACAACACATTAGGATCATTCCCTCTAATATTCACCGGACCAGGTGGTGCAACCGGGATTGGTTCCGGTCTCCTCTCCAATATCCCCAACAACTGTGCCTGCATTTGAGTTATCTCCCTAGCATGATCCTCGTCTTTCTTAAGCATCTGTTCTTGCAATCTGGTCTGTGTCTCATATGCTTGTGCTTGGAGCCTAGCCTGATTCTCATTGGCCTGGCGTTGTTGGTCTATCATAGCCTGCATCATCTGTTGGAATTGGTTCTGCATGTTGTTGTCTTGTGGTTCCTCTGCAATAGGCTCTGTATTCTCACTGTTACTGGCAACGTGATTACTGTTTGCTGTTCTTTTGCGAGGTGGCATAACGCTGCAAAACAAATTGTTAGCACATATAAATCAAGTACAAGGTGGTCACACATTGCTCACACGATTCTATCTAACGAATCCTCGCCACGTACTTAAGATTTCTAGCTTCTTTTAATTGCCTGAAACATGTCCCGCTCTGATACCAGTCCTGTCGCGACCCCGGACCGAAAGGGGAAGATCCGAGTCCGGGAGTCGGGACAGTGGGTGGGGTGATGCCGCACCACGTGCATCTCTTTGGCTAAACCGCACACGGAATGAAAAGAATATTTATCCGTGCACGTGATTTCCCACAGGGTTCCGCGGTGAGGATTATCTTTACACATCATCTCACATATCACCATATCAAACATATTCTCAAGATTGCGGAAGCGTGTAGCAAACCATATTAGTACTATTCAATTCCATAAGCAAGACTGATTTATGATTACCATGACAAGATATCAGGATGAGCAATGATCAAGCATATTTTCCCCAAAAGTAAAGTTAAGTATATTTACAAAATATCAGTTGATTAATGCCCCCAAAATAACGGCCAATAAAGACCGTATAACCAAATGAAACCTAAATTAAAGATATTATAATTCCCAAAGTGAATCGTTCTCAAGGCAAGGCCGAATGTCTACATGACATCATCGGCTTGCCACTCAATCACTCGTTGCGGTTCACCGACCGCCTCCTCCGGCTCCTCCTCAATGGCAATAAGCTCGGGACCTGAGTACCAGAATAAATGGATCAGACACGACGGTCTGGCAGGTGGGTGAAAAGATATGTAATAATAAAACGATAATACTTTGCAAAAGTTTAGAAAACTTGTGAGTAAAGAATGAACTTCATAAAAGACGATATATCATTTTAAAAGAGGCACATATGCAATAAATCATGTAAGGTAACAAGGATTCGGAAACTGTCAAGATGGCAACCACACAAAGCTAGATCCTCCCTTCACTAACATGAAGAGAGCACATACCCTACAGGATCATTGGCCTCAGTCACACGAGGTGAGGAGGAACAACGATAAACAGGATCATTGGCCTCAGTCACACGAGGTGAGGAGGAACAACGATAAACAGGATCATTGGCCTCAGTCACACGAGGTGAGGAGGAACAACGATAAAATACTATAATATATATATACTATACAGGACCACGGTAGCGAACCGGGTAAACTATGCAAATTCCAGACTGCAGCTGACTATCAGGAGGGGAAGGAACCCCAAGTCGGTGGATCAAACCAACTAGGTCGTCCAAGCTCAGTGGTGCCGACTCATAGGTCAAATACGATAAATCAATTCGTGTACATATTAAAGAAACGGGGTGCCCATAGGCACAAATACACATTCGTATCTGGTCGGTCATATACAGGTTAGCAAAAGCTAAATACACTTTCAATACTCTCAAGACAGTCTAGTCATATCATGTGGGTTTGAAATCCCCAAAATAGAAGTTTGGTTGAAAATCAAATACAAATAGTTTTCCATACCTTTATAGACTAACAATGGGGTTTCTAGAATTGAATCAGTGCGAATAGGGTCCCGTATGTCGGTTATGATGAAATTTTGGTACTCTTTAAGAGTTAGGGACATTCCGGGTCCTTATACACATTGGTCAATCTAGAAAATCTCATAGAATCTCCATGATGAGTTTCCCTTTCCTCCGGACTTCACGTAATGCCTTACAAGTCCCTAAATAACAATGGGGCTCCAAATAATACCTCCCCACTACAACCCTTTGCAATTTACCCAATTCATTCATAGGTTTAAATGCATCCTTATAGGTTCCATGCCTTCAAATAGGAAGATAAGGGATAGAGCTGAATTGGACTTGAGTATAGGCTTGGAATGAATCTGGAAATAGTCCCACAATCCTCTCACTTTACAGTTCGTCTCATTTCAGTCCGATCGATCGGGCTCCCTGGCCGATCGATCGGTCCTGAATTTGCTTCCAGTTATTTACAGTCCGATCGATCGGACCTGATGGGCGATCGATCGGTCCTGAGAACCCTCTCATTTATTTACAGTCCGATCGATCGGACCTGATGGGCGATCGATCGGTCCTGTAGCGAATTTCAACCCATTTGGTTGAATTCTTCTCTTGTCCAACTCCAATCCATTTCCTTTCTTTCCCCTTCTTCCATACATATCTTCACAATTAATTAGGCTATTCCTTGACCTCATTATCTCATCAATTCATCATTCAAAATCAATAAGACTAAACCATCAAACATGATAAATCAATAAAACCATCAATGAAGACCAATCAAGATCTTTGCAGAAAATATGATACAACACATAAGAATCATTTCATCCACTTGCCTTGGGTCCAATTGCAATTCAATTTGAGCTCTAATCACCTCTTAGACCCCCAATCAACCACCTATACACAAAACCCCCAAATCCAAACCCTAGATCAACAAAATCCAAGTAAAATAAGACGGAATCTTCCAATAATTGAAATGGAGTTACCCTAGGGCTAAACAAACAAGATTATAAAACTTTTAGGAAAATCACTTACAAAGAAGTTCTTCACAAAGCAAGGTGTTGTCCAAAGGAAGTCTTGGAGTGGGCGGTTTTCTTCAAAAATGGTGTCAAGATGAAGGCCTTGAGATGAGGAAGAAGATTATAGCAACTAATTTTCCATTAGCACTAGTTTAGTGGGGGATTGAAGATGAAGAAGCAAGAAAAGGTAAGGGAAAACCCTTAGGGCTGGGATTTCTCTTCTCCTCTAGGGTTTTTGCCAGAAATGGGAAAAAGAAGAAGAAGCTTTCTATATATAGAAAGTGAGGATGGGGCCCACAACTTAAAAGACTTCTCGAGCTCAAAACATGGTCCTCGGGGCTTCAAATGAATTCGACGAAGAAGACAAAGTTGATCGGAAAAATTTCTAGTTTCCAAAAAGTATATATTTTGCACATTTTGGTGACATTGAAATCGGTGTCCAGATTTTGGGTAAAAAGACCATTTTGCCCTCAATTAGTGAAAAATCGGGTTTAAGGTCTTCAAATGAAAACGATGTCAACATGAAAATTGTAGGGATTAACAAGATAAGTCCAATGGGGTTAAAAACACGATTTTTGGAAATCATCGGTAACCCCCAATCTCACACAATTCTTAACAAGAACCCCCAAAGGGTCCCACAAATAAAAAGGCTCTCCAAATTCCCCAAAGCTATCATAAAAGCTATTCTAATCCCCAACTAATCCAAAAACTACTAAACACACTAAAACTAAAACACAACTAAAACAACTCTAAACGAGGTCTCTCGGGTCGGGGTCTTACACTCACAGGCATGGCTGCAGCACTCAATCGCTTCATCAGCCGGTCATCAGATAAGTGCAGGCCTTTCTTTCAGCTTCTGAGAAAAAGTTTAAAATTTCAGTGGACCCCTGAGTGCGACCAAGCATTGGCGGCACTCAAAACTTATTTATCTTCACCCCCTTTACTCTCTACCCCAACTCGGGGAGAGATTTTGTATCTATATCTTGCGGTCTCGGATCATGCTGTGAGCTCCGTCCTCATCAGGGAGGACGAAGGAGTACAAAAGCCAATTTACTATACAAGCAAGATCATGCTTGACGCCGAGACCAGATATCTTTTGTTGGAGAAGCTCGCACTGGCACTCGTCAGCGCCTCCCGCAAGCTCTCCCATTATTTTCGGTCCCACACCATTGTGGTGATCACGGAGCATCCACTCCGTTCTATTTTCAAAAAATCTGACTTTTCAGGGCGAATTTCAAAGTGGGCGGTCGAACTCGGACAGTATGACATTCAGTACCGTCCCCGGACCGCGATCAAAGCTCAGATTCTGGCTGACTTCATTGTAGAGTTCGTCTCACCCAGCTCGGCTCCGACCCAGCCCGGCATGGAACTAGGGGGCGTTGGGAATGAACCTGAAGTTACCAGGGTCGAACAATCTTCCACCGCAACATGGAAGATTTTTGTCGACGGTTCGTCCACCTCCAAGCGAGCTGGCGCCGGCATAGTCCTCCAATCGGCAGAGGAACTGATCATAGAGCAAGCCTTCACCTTGGACTTCAAAGCGACCAACAATGAAGCAGAGTATGAGGCACTGATAGCAGGGTTGAACAGTGCCCGAATCCTCAGTGCCCAGCACCTGGTGGTCTTCAGCGATTCGCAACTGGTGACTAGCCAACTCGCTGGGGACTACCAGGCCAGGGACTACAAGATGGCGGCCTACTTAGCCCTCTCGCAAAAACTGCTCTCTCATTTCAAGACAGCCGAGGTCAGGCAAATCTCCAGAGACACCAACACGCACGCTGATGCGCTTGCAAACCTTGCCTCCGCTGTCGAAGCAGGGAAGAGAAGGACCGTCGAAGTTGGATCGATATCGAGATCGAGCCTGGAGCTGCACTCGCCTCGGCAAGTCCTCTGTATTGATCTCGGCCCAAGCTGGATGGACCCAATCATCTCCTACTTGAAGGATGACCGGCTCCCCGAGGACAAGACTGAGGCCCATCGATCAGACTCAAGGCAGCTCGATTCTGGCTCTCTCCGGAAGACAAACTCTACAGAAAATCCTTCACGGGTCCATACCTCCAATGCGTCCACCTGACCAAGGTGGACGACTTCTTGTATGAAATCCATGAAGGAATCTGTGGTAGCCACATTGGGGGCCGATCACTGGTCTATAGGGCAATAAGCCAAGGTTACTAGTGGCCTTACATGCAGAAGGATGAGCAAGTATACGCCAGGAAATACGAGAAGTGCCAGAAGTTCTCCCACTCTCTTCATCAGCCAGCACAGGACCTGAGTCCCCTCTCTAGTCCATGGCCCTTCGCCCAATGGGGGCTGGACATTGTGGGGCCCCGTCACCGTGCCCCGGGGAACAAGAGGTGGCTGATCGTCGCGACGGATTACTTCACGAAGTGGATAGAAGCTGAGCCGCTATCCTCCATCACGGATAGGGATTCCAAGAGCTTCATATGGAAGAACATCATAACGAGGTTCGGCATCCCCAGGACCCTGATTTCGGACAACGGGACTCAGTTTGACTCCAAATCCTTCAAGGACTTCTGCCAAGAGCACGACATCAGAAATCACTATTCCACTCCGGCGTATCCGCAGAGCAACGGCCAGGCCGAAATCTCCAACAAGATAATTCTGGACGGCCTGAAGAAGTGTTAGATAAGGCAAAGGGGAGATGGGTAAAGGAGCTTCCCAGTGTGCTATGGGCGTACAGGACAACTCCAAGGCGATCCACCTCGGCAACCCCTTTCTCCCTGGCTTATGGAATGGAGGCGGTCATTCCCTTGGAAATTGGCCTCCCTACCCTGAGGACAGAGTTGGTCGACCAGGGCCGAAATGAAACAAATTTAGCAATGGAGCTCGACCTGGCGGACGAACGCCGAGAAGCAGCAGCCCTACGATTGACTGACTACCAACAGCGGCTAGCAAGAGGATACAATGAAAAGGTCAGAGAGAGGAGTTTCTCCGTGGGGGAGCTAGTCCTCAAGAAGACCTTGCTAGGCGACAGAAATCCAAACGAAGGAAAACTGGCCCCGAACTGGCATGGCCCGTTCAGGGTGGTCTCGCTGGCGGGATGATCCTCCTACAAGCTCGAAAACCTGGAAGGCAAGCCATTACCGAGACCGTGGAATGCATCCCATTTGAAGAAATTCTACTTTTAAAAAGATGTAACATGAGTCTCAGAATCAATGAAAGCGGCCTTTGCCATCAATCTGTGTCATCTCTCCTTATCTGAGTTCGGCAGTTTTGGGTCCTTGACCCTGGAAAAGGCTTCGAGTTCACACACTCGGTCGTTTCCTAAAGTTTGGGTCATTGACCCTGGAGAAGGCTCCGAGTTCATACACTCAGTCGTCTCCTAAAGTTTGGGTCCTTGACCCTGGAGAAGGCTCCGAGTTCATACACTCAGTCGTCTCCTAAAGTTTGGGTCCTTGACCCTGGAGAAGGCTCCGAGTTCATACACTCAGTCGTCTCCTAAAGTTTGGGTCGTTGACCCTGGAGAAGGCTACGAGTTCATACACTCAGCCATCTCCTAAAATTTGGGCTCATGACCCCGGAAGAGGCTCCGGATTCATACGACCAGCCGCTTCCTAAATTACGGGATCATACACCCCTCGGGACCATTCCCGAACTCGGGCTCGCACAGCCGAGATCCTCGAGAATTCGGGTTTATTTCGGCGAAAGACGGTTCATCTCGGCCAGAGCTGGTCCATTTCGGCCAATGCCAGTTTTCGGAAGAACGGTGCAAGCACTAGTGTGCAAAAAAGTAGCGCATAAACGCAAGTATCACAAAACAGTGCAAGGAAAGCGAAAAGGAATACAGAAATTTGTACACATACTTTATGAACACAAAGTTTGCTCCTTTTATTCACTGTAATTACTTCGTTACAAAGGTTTCAAGAAAGGAAATAAAATACAGAAAGGAGGTTCACGGTCCTCTGAAAACAGAAAAAGAAAGCAGGCTTTGAGACCACTCTTGCTGACTCCGTCCACCAACTGGAGGCCTCCGGCCGAAAGGCTTCTCGCATCCTGCCACGAGGCCATGACATCCCACAGGAGGAAGGATCTGCGGCAGGATTCAAAATGGAGCCCTGTGGGATGAAAATAAGACCCCCCAGGGCCTGGGGGGCACTTGGTTCCGGTGTACAGTGCCAGGGGCTCCGCAATGCGCCTTGGTTGGCCAGAACAAGGTTTGCCAGAAAGCCCGAGCCCCTGGTCCACTGTTGGTGCTTGGATCTCCACCGAGCATCCACGTTCAGAGAGCGCATGGAGATCCCTTTCAGAGAGCGCGCAGACCACGGCAGGCAATCCCCCCCGGAGGACACTGTCCCCTGGCGCGAGGGCTTCGCCCGGGTTAAAAGCTCCTAAACCCCTACAGAACCTAGCTGCCAGAGTATATGGCGGAGGCAAAAAGATCCCCTTTCTGTTAACAGGCAAAAGAGAAAGGGCCTCTGGTTTAAGTCCCCTCTCCCATGGCGAGTTTACCCCCCATATTTATAGAAGGACCGAGGACTCGACACTCAAGGGAATTTAAGGGGCGAGGCCTCCCACGCCCTACGACGAGCGCGCATCCTCCAATGTGTTGACCACCGGCTCCGATGGCGACACGTGGAACCATTTGCTCGATTTCCTCGCCGACCGTACCGCCATACTTTTTACTACTTATGATCTCCAGAGTACGGAGTATCAGCACGATTACCTAATGAGACCGCTCGGTACTCTCCCCAACTCAACTTACCAAAAGCACTCAACCACAAGCATGGAAAGGCCGAGTTCAAAAAGGCAAATGAGACGGGTTGCGGGAGCAAAAGCATGAGTAACGGGGTCGGCACTCCCGCTAGCCTAGCTCGAAGCTAGACTGGGGGCAGTTCGGTGTCTACACCTACCGAGTCTACACATTTGAGAACAAAGGCACTCGATTGCTAAAGTAGAGACAAAGCGGTTGGAGAAACTCTCATTTGCATTAAAAGTCTTGTTCATTACATTGCGCAGCAAATATAGTTGAAAGAAATTACAAAAAGCATAGAAAGCCTTCTCCACGGCCAGAGGCGACAAGACCGTCCCGAGGTCATGCCCGGTCAGACGCGCGGGCTGCAGCATCAGAAGCTTCGCCGGCTGGAGGGGCTGAGTTCGGCGTCGGAAGCGAAAACGGAGGGGGATCTCGGAAGGAAGGGTGGTCCTCCGAAGCCCCGGCCTCCTTCAGGCTGGCGCGCCATCCCTTCACCCAGGCCTTGTCCCTCACAACGAGGACTCTTTCCTTGTAGTAGGCGGTGACCTACGCTCTGGCATCCTCGAACACAGCATCGCACTCTGACTCGAGCTTCGCCTCAGCTTCATCCGCTCTTTTGGATTCGGCTTGAAGCATGGCCGCGTAGTCTTCTTCCATCTTCGAGATGGAGACCTCGAGTTCGGCCACCCTGGTTCTTTCCGCCTCGGCTTTTTCCTTCACTTGTTCGAGCCTCGCCGCGCACTCTTCCTCCACCCTTGCCAGTTTCTGGGTAACGGCGTCCAGGGATTCTCGAAGTCCATCCTTCTCCACGGTCAGCTCGGCAACGTCTATGCTGTACTTGCAGAGTCTGTCAGCCACAACCATTGTCTTCTGCATCGCCTATTGAAGAAACAGGGCGCCCGCGATAAAAGTTAGGAAACTCTGGATGCAAAACAGTCGGGTAACATAAAGAAGTGCAGATAAATTTACCGTGAAGTTAGACTGCAGCATCGACAGAATCAGCTTCTGATCGCTGTACCTGTCCAGCTGCTCCATGTCTCGAGGTAGGGCGCAAGCTCGCCCGAGAGTTTCGAGAACCAGGGGATCGATCTTGTGGAGGACGCGATCGTCCATCGTCATTGGCCTCCACGGTTCGAGCATAAAGCTCGGCTCCCACAGTGGTGGGCCCTGGGGCAGCGAGGCCGCGACCGAGCTTAGACCCGCGTCGGTGCTTGGAATCTTCAGCGGCCGAGCTTCCTCTTGCCCGACCTCAGTCGAGGGCGAGCGAACCTCTGGACTGGCGGGGCTAGGGGGCGTAGGAACCTCCACCACAGTCGCAGGGGAAGTTACCCGAGCGCTCGGAGAAGGAGGCTCAGGGAGACTCAGATTCACAGGCTCTTGGGGAGCTCGAGCATCTTCGACTCCGAGCGCCAATGTCTCAAGATCCTCAAAGGACAAGCGTCTGGCGCGCCTCATCTCGGAGCTCGGCGAGGGAGGTCGGGCGATCTGGCTCGATTCCGTTCCTGAAACCTGGAGAGGTCTCGACCCCGACGTAGAAGCAAAGGCACCGGACGTAGCCCTGAAGTCGGACGACGCTCGCGAAGGCCCCTCTGCGGCCTCCACTCTAGGAACGGCCTGTTCTCGCCCGTCCCCAGGAGCGGCACCTTCGTCTCGGGCCAGCTCTACGGTGCCTCGTAGGTGCCCACGATACTTCGGCTAGTACCCTAGCAGCGACCAGGCCGCCCTGCCGTCATGACCGCCGTACCGCTTTACCAGACGGAGCCAGGCTTCGCTCCTCTTCCAGATGTATCGAGCAGCCTGTTTTCTCTCCTTCAAAGCTGCAACGATCAGAGGCGTTAGTATGATGGCAAGAGTTAAAAAAAAGGGGGGGGTTGTTTACTTGGAACAGTTCCGAAATGGCGAGGGACTTGGTAGCCTCTATCGGTGTCGGCCACCCCAAACTCCCAGTTGCCCGAGACATACAGAAGATCGTCTCCGACGTATTTGCTCGAGTCTTCTAAGTATCGGACGAAGCCATCCCGGCCTGGCTTAGCCCGGAGATAATAAGCACCTCCGGAGTTGCATATATCATATACGTCCTCGATATCGAAGACGCCGAGGTTAATGCCCAAAACCTCGTTTAACATGGCTGTGCCCATCACAACTTGAAAGCATTGGGTAGCAGCTGGCAAGGGCAGAGGCGCCATTGACTGAGACATCTCCTGAGAAGGGGGTGAAGGGGAAATTGGACCCCGCCTTCCGTCACAGCCACTAAAGGGAAAGGCATCCAACCCCCCGAGAAGTCACGAAGGTTAATGCCGTTAGGGTCAGCACCCCTGACTTGGACATCAATGGGAATCCTAAAGGTCGACCTAAAGCCCTCAATCGCTGCCTCACCCTCTAACCAATGGCTATAGATTCCCATTCCTACCCCAATCCGAAGACAGAGAAACCCACAGGAGGGAGGCAAGGCAAAGGAGACTTACGGAAGCAGGACGAAGACACTGGGCAGCAAAAAGACTCGCCCTCAGCAGCGTACCACTCCTCAGATGGGTTTCCCTCGCAGTAGCTTATTCTCCTCTGATTCAGAATGACAAACGAAGAAGAAAACGAGCCTCGATTGCCCTCTATATAGCAGAAAGGACCCCACCTTCAAAAACCCTAGCTGCGGGCGCTAAATGACGCCTCCTGGGGCTCCGCGCAAATCATTTCGAATACTGAAAACGTCCTTGACAAAACGGCGCGCGCAACACTTAGGCGACCGGGCAACCAATCAAAGGATGCCACGCGGAGCCGTCGATACATCTTCGACATTAATTAGCAGATACTATTTATTGCCTCAACCACCGAAAGTGAGACAATCCCAAGAAAACTCTCCGTCATATAGCTCCTGACCTCACTTTGCTGGCAAGCCTCGCAAGGTCAGAAGCTAGGGGGCAATTGTGTGGGGAGATTTCCAAAACTCCTGGATTATGCTAATCACAATCATCCAATGGGGCTAGGCATTCTCATGCCTCACATGCCCTCCACGTGCTAATCAAGTAGCCTCAGACCCACTATGGCCGCCGGGACAGAGGCCTCAGCCGAAGTCAGACAGGTCCGAGTCGCTAGCGCCGAGCTCGGATGCCCAGGTGCCCACCTCGGCTAGAAGCTCCACCTCGGCCGAAGGTGTCGGGATGAAAGCCGGAGCAAGGAGAGACTCTCCACTCACGCCCTTCGCCCCCCACGTCATCGGACACGTGGGGGAGTAGGGGCGTGAGCCAAGGGGACAGATGTAACATCTGGTCGTCTACAATCTTCGCCAGATCGCTGACAAATCGGCATCCAACGGATGAAGCCAAATCAAGGCGAGGCCCAAGGGAGGATCCGATGGTACCTTTACCGCCGAAGGCGTCCAACACGATCTGGCCCAACACGACACGCATTAAATGCATTGTGGGCTAACTCGACTGGCATTTATTATTTTGTGGGCTGATCGGACCCTCATTTAATGAATGGTGGGCTGACATGATGACGCCTCCAGACATGACAAGGCGTCATCATTAACTTCCCCCATGCAACGTAGGCATCTTCCTCTATAAGAGAAGCAACTTTCCATTACAGGTATGCACACTAAAAAAAACCAGAGTCATTACTCTGTCTCTCTTCTCCCTCTCCTTCCTTTGATTCACATACTGACTTAGGCATCGGAGAGCCTTGCGCCACCCAGGCCAGGGTCCTCTGACCGTTCGCTCTTCTCCTTTCAGGTTTTCAGGCAGCGGGATAAGCTCTACATTTGGATAAGTCCTGTAAGGCACCCTGATTATTGTGGGTCATTAACTTTCTGCACCTACACCATCCATCTTTTATTAAGACATATTTACTTTTAAATATATCATTAATAAAATCGTATCATCAAAATTAAATGTTCATGATCAATTATTGGATATGAATGTTTCAATATTGTCAATTGTGCACCTCTAATTTAACTTTGATTTGAAAACTATAAGTTAGGTTGGGTCGAGATGCTGTGCTTGTTTATTTCTCCGTAGAATTAATGATTGTGCTTGATAATTTGAATTATTTAATCACTTAATTTTTCACTAGGAAAGTCATTTGTTTAGTCTTGTCTTCCCCACTTATGAAAAATAAATAAATTTTTGTTTAACTTGACATAAAAACATGCTCTTTCGAAAATTGGGTGGCACAATTATGGGCTCTTTTTTCTAAGGTATACCCCTATCTAAAATCACTTCATTCCCACTTATGAGTTTTAGAAATTAGGTGCATTATTAGATATAAAATGAAAAATAAAATATACGCGTTCAAATGGAGCAACATTTCTCTCATATGAATAAAGGGATCCAAAAATGGGAGCAAAACGAATTTATTTTGATAGAAAATAAAGGAGCTGCGGATGAATGAGAAGAGGGGCAGATCAACAGCCCTGCTGCATTGTAGTATGATGCAACACTTGGTATAAGCACATGGGTGGAGCGGCTGGAGCCTACGTTCTCAATGTAAATACTAAAGTGGGCGCTAGAACCAACAAATCCAATTGAATTTTTAAAGGTGGATCATACGGGCAATGTACCTAAGCTAGGTGTTGCACCATCCTGCGTATTGTAGCTCTGCCCTGAGAAGAGAATCGATAAAGCTGTGATTGTGGAGAAATACGTTGAGAAGGGCTTTGTTGGCAAAGGGTAAAATTGGAAATAATATAAATTCATTAAGGATAATCAATGTGTTAAAACCACTGAGCTGTTTTTAAAATTATAAACCAAATGGAGTGCCCTTATTGGATGAAACCCGTGGCTGTACTCTAATACAGTGCAGCGGCACTCAATCAAAGTCCCCCCAAAACCAAGGCAGTAGGTTTCATATACTAGATCAACACCGGTTTTGAGCATGTATAAAAACACAAAAAAAAAAAAAAAAAAAATTGACTTAATCCCTCATCGTTGATTTAATTTTTTTATTTTTTACCTTCTTTGGGGGACAATTTCATGATTGAAACAGCTTAACATTCTCATTGAATTGATAAACCCCAAAGTGGGAGGTTTCATGTATTAGATCTCAAATGATGTTGAAAATATGTGAAGAAAAAGGTAAAAATATCCTAATCTCATGACCTCTTATGTCAAGTTAGTTGAATCTGCTGGGGGCCCAGTCATTTCTGTCATCTACTGGTAAGCTCTCCTTTTACCAAGATATTTTCACTATTCTTGGTTGGACCTCTAAGAACTTTATTTTAGGCTTAATCCTCTCTTGGATGAAGTGCAAGGAGGAGTGAGAGAATTTGGGGTGGCATGGATTAATGAAGCGTGAAGTGCTAATTCTCAAAATGCTAATAAGTGGAAAGCCCTAGATCCAACATGGAGCTTGTATGTTGTAGCTAGATCTGCAATCAACTTAAAAGCAATATATCTGATTTTGAATCAACATCGAGAAAAACATGTGGAGTGCATTAGTATGAGTGAATAACAGTGCTTAAAAATATATTTTTTTAAATATATAAGTGAGACGAGTAAATGGTATAACTAAGTAGACTCTTTAATATGAATATAGCCTGAGACCCTTCAAACCTGTATAGATATGAATCTAATCATCATAGTTCTAAATCATGGGGTCGAAACATGGATCTGAATCTGAATTTATGTTCCATAGCTTGTTTTGGAATCCGAGATTGTTTCGGAATCGGAGACTTTGGATACTCGATTACTCATTTGCAACCTTATTGAAAATTCCTTAGAAGGTGCTGCTAACTACTTATAAAGAACATCTAAAGATTTGATAGGCCCCGGAAGTTAACCACTTACATGTTTTTTGTTTGGGCCCGAGCTTAGTATGAGCCTGGTTTGCTAGTGCAGCATGCTATGATATTGATTCGATCACATTTACTGCACACAATCTTTTAACTTCACTGCAAAATTTATAGAATTGCCGTCTTTATCACTCTTTGAAAATGTAAACTAAGCTTCATATTACAATGCAGCTTCAACTTGTATAAATTCAAGTCCTTGATATTGTACAGAATAATCACCTCATTATAATTGAAAGAAAAATCTTCCACCCTGCTAGTATGTATTTACATTTTACAATGTATACACTCATAAGTAAAAATTAAAAATGATTAAAAGAATAATTACCATGAATTAGAAATGAATAAAAGAATAGTTCTACAGATATCTAGGATGACTCAGTTGGTTTGGGTCGGGTTTTGGGCAACCTGAACTGCAAATGGATCCAGACCAAACCCAAATTCCCAAGGCACAGCCCCAGCTCACCTTAAATCACTGGCCCATCCCTAATTTATAATACATGTTAAAAAAAAAAAAAAATACCAACCAGAACCTGACTTCAACCCAACTTGCCCTGCTACAGTAATTTACGGGATTATTGTACATGGATGACATGTTCTTGTCGAATTGAAGACACCAACATGCCTGTAGAGCTCCTTCTACGACGATCATAGAGTATTCCCAGCAGCAAATTTGCCTTTCTACTCATACGACTCCCTTCTTTGAGGATCAAACACAAGGACTGTACAAGTGATGGCATCTTCTTCATATCAGACACAACCTCTGGTCCACCATTAACACACAAAGACACCAGGATTGAAATGCAATGCTCCTTTACTGCTCTAGATGTGGCAGAAATTAGCATTTTGACTAAAGAAGATATTTCAATTTCCCTTAGAACTGCATTGCTTCCTTCAGAGCTCTCTGCCAATGCTGCTAGAACTGACAGAGAATCATTTACAACATCTTCTCTATCTGATGTCAATAGATTCATCAATGCAGGAATGGCTCCAGCTGCTATGGCTCTCTGATGGTTGCCCGAATAACGCAGAAGCACAAATAGCGCCACTGCAGCGTTCTTCTTCCCACGATCTGCTCCATCTCGAAGTAGCCCTACAAGCGCCGGGAGCGACTCGGGGATCTCTCCAATTGCTTCACGATACTCGTCGATTGAAGCAAGGTAGAACAGAGTCGCAGCTGCATTCTGTCGAGCTTCCATTTTTAGACCATTTCTGAGAACAGATAGAATTGGGTCTATTCCACCGCTCTCAAAGATCAGTGTCTTGCCCTTGGAATCCTTAGATAGGTTCAACAGAGCCGCCATCGTGTTGTGTTGTGTTGTGGGGTTCTTTGATGAAATCAGATTTAGAAGCCATAGAATTGCTCCTGCTTCAACCAAGCAGGCCCTGTTTAACGTGTTTGATTTTGTGAGGAGTCGAATTTCATATGCAGCTTTGTTTCTC
Organism: Litsea cubeba; assembly: GCA_012931725.1. NCBI lineage: Eukaryota > Viridiplantae > Streptophyta > Magnoliopsida > Laurales > Lauraceae > Litsea > Litsea cubeba. Next base: position 67,875,366 of record CM022945.1, on the reverse strand, counting down.
TCTGCTTCAGTTCCTGTGGAGAGCTTCTCAACAAGGAAGATGGCAAGCATTCTCATAGCTTCTGTTCCTGATGCGGAGCTTCTGGCGACATGATTCCTTCTCAAATCATGAGATCGATTCCCTGGTTCCGAAATTGTGACGCCGCTGTTGTGTAAAAACTGCTGAATTAGATTCTGTAGAGCCAAATTAGGAATGAGCTCTGTACTTTTAAGCTTTTCCCCTGTTTTGGGGCAGCTGAGATTTCCTGCTTTCAGCCATTTCTGAATGGATGAACGGTCATACGTTTGCCCGGTGGTGATGATTACTGGATCTGTCATGAGCTCGAGAGAAATCGGGCACCTGAAATCTTCGGGATTCAAGCAATCTAACCTTTTTGAATCATACTTGAAATCTGAGTTTTCGACATTTGGACCATCAACAACATCAAAGAGAACTCCCCTGCTATAGTTCATGAATCCTACAAGACTACTAAGAAGCATTATTTGCCTCTCATTCTCTTTTGAATTCTCTCTTTCCATCTCTTCCTCTAAGAACCTAATCTCTCTATTGCAGTCAGTCCAGCTTCTTATCCCTAAACGGGTGACAAGCCGTTTGAGATCGGTTGAATTTGGAACAATCTTCTTCTCGAATTGGCTCAAAATCAGATGGACATCCATAGAAGTTTGTTTGTCATCAGGGTCAATCCCAATCTTCACCTTCCTTGCCTGCTTTGCCACCAATTCGACCATCTCTCTCACTTCCACACACACATCCATTGATGCCAATGGCAGAAGATCGAGGGCAGTCGCGATGGACCGGATCAAGAGCTGAAATTCATCCACCACTCTCTTGGATTGTACTAAAACCCAAAGGCGGGCGCCTTCGCGGGTGCAATCTTCTAACAAGAATTGGATCTTTTGGAGATAAACATAGAATTCAGATAAGCAGAGAACGACGGACTCTGTAAGAATCGATCCATGATCTTGAATTTCCTCAAATAAGATGAGGAGGCTTCCGGTTTCACGAATTGCTTCACGGGCGATGCGATTGTGGGATGGGAAGGATTTTGAGCTGTATGTGGAGATGATGCGGCAGATGTTGATGACAGCCTGGAGAAGAACTGCTGGAGAGACGTCTTCAGATGGATGGACTGCCGGAAATGTCAAAATATGTCGGCTAGAATTCTGGGTCATATTAGAATATGGATGAAATTGGAGAAATTGAATGAAATTTGATTTAGGTAGAGAAATCGTGAAACAGGGAAGAAAAATTAACTGAATTTGATGCAGAGAGAGAAATCATCAAACGGGAGATAAATCAAGTGAAATTTGATTTAGAGAAAAGAAATCAACAAACAAGGAAAGAGAAAGTAAGATGAACAAACTGAAAACTTGGTTCTGAGAGAGAGAGAAGAAATATGGGAATAGCAATTGAAGTCCTATAAATGTATATATATAGGAGGCATTCGAAGGGAGGGAAGGAGAAAGGAAGGGAATCTTTAGAAGCACGTGGCAGTCTCCAACACGCTTGTTTGAAATTCTCTCTCTAGTCTCCCTCCCTTCCTTTTTTGATCTCTTTCCCTGGTAGTTCAAGTAATGGACATGATTGATCTAGGTCTAAACTTGGAATAGCCTAGTCCTAGGAGGAGAGACTTACAAGCCCTTCTCTTGGGCCTAGCTTAATCTATAGGAAATTAGGAATCACAGCATTTTATTATGTAAGGTGGGACACATCACTATGATTTGATAACTGTAATACCTATATATGTGTAAAACCTGAAGTACTTTTAACGGTTCTCTAATTTCCTATAATGGGACCAAATTTGTGGTCCTAGAATAGATTGCTAGCCTTTTACAACCCTATATTTCCAATCTTACCATAATTTTATCATTGACAACCATCTAAGTGGACCTTAGATAGGGATTTCAACTTATTGAAGCCCAACTTCTCTTTAATTTTGATTTTCGGTTTATGGACTATTTTCTCTTTCACTCCTGCACTATGTGCTCCTATTAAATTGGTATGATAAGTAGGCGGCACCTGGTGAAATTCAAGGGTTCTCACCTTTGGCTTTCAACATAATCCTGTGTCCTCTCGTTATCTTTTGTATTTTTGCACGACTAGACGACTATTTGCATGGGCAGTCACGATCCAGCAATGCCACGTTTAAGGAAAAGGAGAGGAAGAGAGCAGGGAAGATTCCAGAAGTACCACGACGGCAAGAAATCATTGATCGCGGTGTCAACGTGGCGGTTGGCAAAAGCCTGATTGGGGCTTCCTCGATCGTAGGCGCCAGCAAATAATAGCGCGTCAACGGGGTTGGTGCGTTCTTTTCTGGGAGGAAGGCAAATTGGCTTTAGACACACGGACACCGTATGCGCTTGCGTTGTGTAACATCAGGTCGTAATCGGCCGACTTGCCTAGATCCTCCGAGATGGGTTCTACGCATGTGATGGGACTATATACATATCTCCTTGTCACTCACCCATGACCAATTCAGACACCGTGCTTATGGGAATCAGCCAATCAGGTGGTATGGGGCCAATGCTCATGTTGTGATGCATCTGAGCTGTGTGTTTTGGCCCATGGGTTTTGATGAGTCAGACCCAAGAACCGAATCGTGATGGTGAGTCGGATCCAGTGATCCGATCCAAGCCCAAGTGGTCCATTCCAGGATGATAGGCCAGGCCAGAGAGCTCGATCCGTCAATTCCGTTGAGGTCCGATTCCATCCGCTAAAGCCCAGGTGCTAGCCCACGAAGAGACCAAGTCAGGACAGCCACGTTGCTTTGGAAACGGTTCCGCTCCTACCAGGTCCTGCGGAGAGATTTCTCACATGCCTCGTCCAGCGCGAGGGCAGTTCGAGGGTTCCAAGGACGAACGTTGCAGCCCATCTTAGGGTAGACTATAAATCATGAGCCCCACCAGCAATTGGGGGCATCGAAGATCTTCCCATTCACTTCGACTCTTGTATTCCTCTAGTGTAACCCGAAATAATTGAGGAAGTAAAATACCACAGGCAATCTCTGCCTTTCAGCAGTGGACGTAGGTCATTTTGACCGAACCACTATAATCCTTTCTTTCTTTCCTTTGATTATTGCATTTATTGCATTTATTACTTGACCGGTGGTGTCCGAAACCCTATTTTGGTATCATCAGTTTGGCGCCGTCTGTGGGAAACGAGAAAATCAAATACTTTCAAAATCATGGTGATCAGCACGAGATCCGTAAGACGAGAGGACAATCCCATCCAAGCTGCAGGTTCGGGTCCTTCTAGACGCCCAGACTCCCCTAGGCAGGGAAACAATGGTCCTCCACCGGGTAACCCTGGCCCGAATATTCTTGCCCCTGCTCCTCCCACTCCTCGGCAGATGTTGGAGACCATGCAGCAGCTGGTAGCCCAAAACCAACAAATCTTGCAACTCGTGCTTGCGGGACAAGGAGGAGTTCAGTTTGGAGGAGCACCCCAGGGCGGAGCACCGTTTGGTGAAATACAACAAGAAGTGCCAATCGCGAGGCAGGCTCCACGGCGACAAGCCCCTCACCCGGGCACCCATCCCCCTGGCACCCAGGGTAGGGGAGCACCTCACCCGGGCGCTCAGCCCCCGGGTGCCCAGGATGGAGCAGCACCTCACCTGGCAGCCCATCCCCTTGGCGCCCAGGGAAGAGCACCTCACTTGGGCGCCCCTCATCATGGCGCCCAAGGTCGAGGAGCACGTCACGACCTCCATGGTCGAGGAGCACATTTGAACCTCCATGGTGCCTCTTCAGGAGCCCCCCAAGTTGCCCCTCAAGGGATACGCTTGGTCGATCCTCAAGGCCGCGCCCATCACGAAGTTCCTCCACCCCGGGTGGAGCCCATGGAGGGTTTCCACCTCATCCCTTCAATCAGGACGAGGAGGACTCTCACTTCCAAGAGGGGGGAAGTCAGAATCACTGCATTGAAGATGAAAGTTATTTCCCTGGTCCTTCTAGGGAGCTTCACAATTACTGGGAGGAAAAGATCAGAGAAATGCAGAATCAACTGGGCGATGTCTTCAATGCAATGAAGGCCCAGGCACCGGAGACTGTGGATTATCTAGTCGGGCGAATGGATACACCGTTCAAACCCGATGTAGTACATTACCCACTTCCTAGGAAGTTCAAAATGCCGTCCATGGAAACCTTCAACGGAAGGAAGGATCCATTGGATCACCTGGAGACATATAAAACCAGGATGCAGCTGCATAATATCCCCGACGAAATTATGTGCAGGGCGTTCCCCACCACTTTGAAGGGCTCCGCTCGGCAGTGGTTTGCCAATCTCCCCCCTGCATCCATCGCCACAATTGGAGAGTTGAGCAAATCCTTTGTCTCGCACTTCATTGGAGGACGTCGCCACCAGAAGCCCGCCACACACCTGCTCAGCATAAAGCAGTATAAAACTGAAAGTCTCAAGAACTACCTCACTTGTTTTAACGAGGAGGTACTTCAGGTCGAGGAGCCCGATGACAAGGTGTCCATGACCGCATTCCTAGGAGGACTTCGCTCATCGAGCTTCCTCTTTTCAGTAATGAAGCGCCCTCCGAAGAGCTTCCCGGAACTACTGGCGAAGGCCCAAAAGTACATGAACGCCGAAGATATTACCAGGGCCAGGCGAGGAGAGTCCTCCAAATCAGTGGACAAGGGAAAGGAGCGGGAAAGGGATGAAAAGAAGGAAACAAGCAACAAGCGAAGCAGGACAGAGAGGGTACCCGCCAGAGACAGACTCGGTCCTGCTCCGCAAAGAGATAGGCAAGTGTTTACTCCCCTCAATGCCACCGTTGAACACATCCTGTTCCAAGTACGGGATGACCCTGCAATAAAATGGCCGGGGAAAATGAAGTCCCCTCCAAACCGCAGGAACCCGAACAAGTACTGTCGCTTCCATCGCGACCATGGCCACGACACTGATGACTATTATGACCTCAAGAGCCAGATCGAGGATCTCATTCAGTGTGGTCATCTGCGCCGGTATGTTGCTGGCAGGGGGCAAGCACTACCTCCACCACCACCTCAACATCCAGAGGACCAGCAGCCGATCGGTGAGATCAGGACGATCGCGGGAGGACTAGCGGAGTGTGTAGAGTCACACTCTGCCATGAAAGCTCATGTTAGAAAGGCAAGACATCCAGATGATGAAACACGCCCGTCCAAGGTGCCCAGGCACGGAGCTACCGACGAAATCATATCCTTCTCAGATAAGGATTTGGAAGGAATCCAGCACCCCCATGATGACCCTCTAGTGCTAACCATGACGGTCGCCAATTTCCGGGTGCGTAGGATCTTGGTGGATAGCGGCAGCTCCGTAGATATCCTAGTTCTCAGGAGCTTATGACGAACTGAAGCTGGGCCGGGAGAGGTTGCAACCTGTCAAAGGCCCCCTCATAGGGTTTTCAGGGGAGAAAGTATATCCCCTGGGAGCGATTACTCTGCCGGTCACAGCGGGTGCAGCACCCCGAAGCTCCACTATAATGGTCAACTTCCTGGTAATAGACTGCCCCTCAGCCTATAACATTATTTTAGGGCGACCAGCTCTTAATGCCTTGAGAGCCGCTCTCTCCACCTACCATCTCATCCTCCGATTCCTGACCCCGAATGGAATCGGGGAAGTAAGAGGGGACCAGGTGGCAGCGAGAGAATGCTATGTCTCCTCCATGAGGGCCAAGAAAACGCAGGAGGCGTTGCAAGTTGAAATCTTGGACCCGAGAGACGACACCACTACAGAGAGAGGAGAACCAGTTGAAGCACTTACTCCTGTCGTCTTAAATGAAGACCTTCCTGACAGAAGAGTATACATTGGCTCTTCTCTTTCTGAAGATTTGGTCAAGAAGCTGACAGATTTTCTGCAGAATAACACGGATATCTTCGCATGGTCACATGCGGATCTCGAAGGGATTGATTCCGAAGTCGCCACTCACCACCTCAATGTCGACCCTCGCCACAAGCCTGTTCGACAAAAGCTAAGGGGCGCCTCCACTGTAAGGGCCCAAGCAATGGACATAGAGGTCAAGAAATTAATAGAAAACGGGGCTGTCAGGGAAGTAGCATACCCTGAATGGCTCTCAAATGTCGTGATGGTGACAAAGGCAAATGGGAAGTGGCGCCTATGTGTGGACTTCACCGAGCTTAACAAAGCATGTCCAAAGGACTGCTACCCGTTGCCAAGGATTGATCTCCTCATTGATGCCACAGCAGGACATGAACTGCTCTCCTCCTGGATGCTTACTCTGGATACAACCAGATCAGCATGCATCCCCCAGATCAAGAAAAAGCGTCGTTCATCACCCCGAGAGGAACCTATTGCTGCAGGGATATGCCTTTCGGGTTGAAAAACGCAGGTGCAACCTACCAACGCCTGGTGAACAAAATGTTTCACTCCCAGATCGGGCGTACCATGGAGGTTTATGTGGACGACATGTTAGTGAAGAGCCTCGCTGCCAAAGATCACATCGACCATCTGCAAGAAACTTTCGATCTTCGCCGGCTCTACCGAATGAAATTGAATCCTGAAAAGTGCGCCTTTGGCGTTGGATCGGGAAAGTTCTTGGGCTTCATGGTCGATCAGAGGGGAATAGAGGCAAACCCCAATAAAATTAAAGCTATACTGGACATGAGGCCGCCCACTTCCACCAAGGAGCTGCAGCGCCTCAATGGAAGAGTTGCAGCACTTAACAGATTTGTTTCAAAGTCTGCTGATAAGTGCTTGCCTTTTTTCAAACTCCTCCGAAAAGCTTTTGAATGGGGACCCGAAGCTGAGGAAGCATTCCAGAAGCTTAAAGCCTATTTAGCCGCTCCTCCTCTTCTTTCACATGCTACACCCGGCGAGGTGTTATATTTGTATCTCTCCGCATCCCCCTCAGCAGTCAGTTCTGTTCTCATTAGAAACCATGATGGAGTGCAAAAGCCCATCTACTATGTAAGCAGAGCATACCGAGGGGCAGAGTCCAGGTACTCTGATTTGGAAAAACTGGCGCTTGCCCTCATCTCAATGGCAAGGCGCCTACGACACTACTTTTAAAGCCATTCAATTGTAGTGATTACTGATCAGCCCCTGAAAAGAATAATGGGAAAGCCGGATGTATCTGGGATACTGGTCAAATGGGTAGTAGAACTAGGTGAGTTCGATGTCCGGTACCAGCCAAGAGCAGCAATCAAAGCACAAGCCCTAGCCGACTTTGTAGCTGAGTTCACATACGCTGAGGGGAATACGAGTGGGTCTACCGGTTTGTCACCATCAAGCCCCGGCGCGCAAGTCACTCTGCCACCCACGGAAGATATCCCTTGTGGCACACAGGGCTCACAGCCTCGTCCTGATCCAGAGACCACAGGCGCCCTGGGTCCCCTGGGCGCCCAAATTCCCCCAGGCGCCCAAGGCCTCATGGGCGCCCAGCTTGTTTCTGGCGCCCAGACCTCCTCTGCCCTGGGCGGCGCCCATTCTATACCTGGCGCCCAGGCCTCCTCCTCCAACATGGGCGCCCAGAACTTCCCTACACTGGGCGCCCAGCCTATTCCTGGCGCCCAGGCCTCCCCCTCAGATCCGGGTGCCCAACCTGTTCCTGGCACACCCGCTTCTCAGAACGCCGAAGAACCCTTGCATGTTAAGCCTCACCCAGGCGATCAGATTCCCTCGCCACAACAGCCACTTTGGAGACTATATGTTGATGGCTCGGCAACAAATGAAGGAACTGGAGCTGGCTTCATCTTAATCAGCCCTGACGGTACGCTAATCAAGTGCGCGGTGAAGCTCCACTTCATTGCCTCTAACAATGAAGCAGAGTATGAGGCCCTCCTCTCTGGTCTGAGATTGGCAATCGAAATGGACGCCCAGTTCCTAACCACTTATAGTGATTCAAAACTAGTGGTAAAGCAAGTAAATGGCGAGTTCGAAGCAAAAGAGGGAAGAATGAAGGACTACCTCGCCATAGTAAATAAATTGATCCCTCATTTCCAAAGCTTCCAGATCTGTCACATCTCTAGAGGGGATAACATGGCCGCAGATGCACCCGCCAAGCTCGCCTCGTCACTAGAAGCCTCATCTGCCTAGCCAACACTCATTGGGCACCAGTTAGAGCCGAGCAAGTTAGATATGGCAATTACAAACATCAACTGTGCAACGGATGAGTCAAACTGGATGACCCCCATAAGGGCGTACCTAAAAGAAGGTATAGAGCCGGATGATCCCCTTGGGGAGAAAAAACTCCGGATGAGAGCTTCCAAGTACATTCTACTGCAAGACACTCTCTACAAAAAGGGCTATTGCTTACCTTTGCTGCGCTGCCTATCGCCTGAGGATGCTGACTACGCCCTTCGTGAAATTCATGAAGGAATATGCGGAAATCATTCTGGAGGACGCTCCCTGTCCCACAAAGCACTCAGGCAAGGATTCTTTTGGCCTACCATGGTGAAGGACGCCAAAGAATTTGCCAAAAAGTGCGACAAGTGCCAACGCTTCGCCACTGTACCGAGGCAGCCACCAGAGGAGCTGACACCAATTCTAAGCCCATGGCCTTTCTCCAAATGGGGCATTGATATTTTGGGCCCTCTTACGTTAAGCAGAGGATAATGTAAGTTTGTAGTCATAGCCATTGACTACTTCACAAAATGGGCGGAGGCAGAACCCTTAGCAAAAATAACAGACTCAAAGGTAAAAGACTTCGTCTGGAAAAACCTAGTCTGTCGCTTTGGGATACCTCACGCCATCGTTAGTGACAATGGCAAGCAATTTGATAACAAACTCTTTAACAAATTCTGCTCCGATCTCCAGATAAAGCAGCCTCATTCCAGTCCGGCACACCCACAAGCAAATGAACATGCAGTAGTTATGGTGAGGACAGTCCTTCGCAATCTAAAGACGAGGATCGAAAGAGCAAAGGGTCTTTGGGTCGACGAGCTCCCAGGGGTATTATGGGCATATAGAACTACACCAAGAACTGCTACCGGGGAAACCCCTTTCTCTCTCGCATTTGGGACCGAGGCAGTCATCCCTGTCGAGATAGGGGTCCACTCCTTAAAAGTCCATCTCCATGACCCCGCCACCAACGAGGAAGGACTCCGCATCAACCTCGACTTGATAGAGGAGGCAAGGGAGATGGCTATAGTCCGCAACGCGGAGTACAAGCGTCGCATGGCAAAACACTACAACTCGAGGGTGAAGCCTCGTTCTTTTCAAATGGGAGACTTAGTCCTAAAAAAGGTCATCCTCGCCACAAAGGACTCTCGCGAAGGAAGACTAGGACCAAACTGGGAAGGGCCGTACCTCATCACAGAAGTAGTAAGGCCAGGCACCTACAGAATCCAAAATTCTGACGGAAAAGTCTTACTCCATCTATGGAATGCGGAGCACTTGAAGAGGTACTATCAGTAGCATTATATGGGAACCAGAGTAGTGAATGTGCGGGGCTCAAGTTGATTTTTTCTATTTTCAGTTGACATTGCAATGAGTAATGGATGAATAAAACATTCTATATTTTGTGAAAAATATATTCTTGCATTTACATTCAAACAGTTAGGCCATCAACTGCCTTTCTAAAAAAAATAAATAAATAAACAAGAAAAATGCAACAGCTAAAGCACCCGGACACTAATCACTCTCATTGTTATCTCCACCATCCTCGCCATCGTCCTCGAAATCATCCTCAACATCCTCAGAACTCCCACTACCATCATCAGGCGCCTCAGTCGGCACGAAGCCTGAGAAATCAATATCTGGAAAGGCAACAGAGATCTTCCCTCGGAGCTCCTCATAGCCGTCAATAAAGGCATCAGCGATACCATCCTCTAGGTCCTGTTCAGCCTGAGAAGCTCTCTCATGTGTCGCTTTCATCTTTGCCTCCAAGGCTGCCTCTCTGAGCGAAGCCCTCTCGCGGGCCTTCACAAGCTCAGCCTCTACCTCGATCGTCCTCTTCTGGGCTGCTAAAAGCTCGGTCTCAAACCCGGTCGCTCTCTCGCAAGCCGCCGTAAGATCAACTTGGGAGGCCCTCCCAGCAGCTTCAAGGGCAGAAATCCTTCCTTGAGCAGCAAGGAGCTCCTTCCGCATACTCTCTTTTTCCTGTTTCAGCCGACTGAGAGATTGAGCCCTGGAAAACAAGACGACCGACGCAGTGGAAGCCTGAAACAATAAGAGACAAAGAAAATGAGAGAGCATAAATAAAATAAAGGTATGGAGAAGGGGAACGGTAAACCTTTACCTGAACCAAACCTTCTAGGAATGAATCTATAACCCCCTCTGAGCCCAAAGAATTAACCTGTGCAACTTGAGGACTCGACACAAATCTCCAGAGCCTTTCCCGGATCATCGATGAACTACCGGGCATGGGGACCAGGCCGAGTTGATCCCCCTGAAGTTCCAGAAGGTGGGGGACACGAACCAGGGGAAAAAGGTGTAGCAGGAGAAGAATGGTCCTGAGTGGCAGGCATGGCCAAAGGAGTCGCCGATCGAAGAGACGCTACTGGTGTCCCCGCTGAAGAAGTAGATGGGAGAGAGCTCGCCTTGAAAGTCAATGGTGGAGAATTCCCTTTTGAATCATCTACCCTCGCTACCTTGGACGGAGGGGTATTTCTCCTAGAAAGGCGAGCTCCAATCGCCTCTCTGCTTATCACTGTAGAAGCACAAATATTGCTTAAAAAAAGTTTGTGGTCAAACCAAAAGGAACGACCTTTTCTCTTGGAAGAGGAAGTCCCTGCAAAGGGTCTACCAGCCCAACCACTCTCTTTGGAGAGGAGATCGCCAAAATCTTTATTGGGATGATCTTTTATATCCTGCAGTTTCCGCTCCTGATCCGCAGAAAGCACGGGGGACTCTACAGAAAACAAAGAAGAAGAAATGAGCATATGGATGCATAAAAATGACAGGAAAGAGCAGTCGGTGAATACCTAATCTTTTGGCGTCAGCCCATCGTATGGGCACCAATGCTCGATCTGTCTCAGAGGCCCACTCTCCGCCAATGAAGAAAAAGCGTGATTTCCAACTATGGCAGTTGGAACGTAGGCCTGTAATCAGCTTGCCACCCCTGGGGGTAAGATAGTACCATCCCCTATAAGGGGCTGGAGACTCGGTTAAGCTATAAGCGGCATGGAACTCTACAGGGGAAACATCTTCTCTATGTATCTGTCACCATAATGCTAGAAAGCCGATGAGAACTCTCCACCCATTGGGTGCTAACCGCCCGGGCGTTAGTGAGAAATAGTGGAGAATACGGCAAACGGCTGAAGACATGGGGAATCTCAGACCTGCTTCAAGCATCTCCTCGTAGAAGGCGATATCACCAGATGAAACATCACAGGCCGGCTCGTCCGTTTCAGCCCGCCGACACATAACTGTGGGAGGAATGCGATAAGATACTGTGATCTTGAAAATGTCGTCATCAGTGTTGAGTACGCTATAGATGGTACTCACTTTAGATCCGTCGTCATCTAAAACGACCTTCCCTTGATATCTTTTCGGCGAGGACGCAATGTATCCCGAGCTGTTGAAGCGTTTGCCACCTTGTTTCGCACTGCCAAGACCAAGGCGACGCCCAATCTTGATCCTCCTTTGCCCAAGCGGACGGACGTGCCCTCGTCTGCAGCGCCGACGACGTCCGTGCCCACTGCGACAGTCACGCCCGATCTGCCCACTACGGCAGCCTCGTCCAGCAGCGCCTCCGCCTTGCCCAGCAGCGCCGCCTAGCAGCGCCTGGCGGGCGCTCACTACCGCCTCGCCCACGCCGCCCAGCAGCGCCAGGCGGGCGCTCGTTGCCGCCTCGCCAGCGCCGCCGCCCAGCCGCGCCTGGCGGGCGCTCGCCGCCACCTCGCCAGCGCCGCCCAGCAGTAGCGGGGCGCCCACCGCGGCAGCCAAGCCGCCGCCCGACAGCACCGGGGCGCCCATTGCGGCAGCCCCCTCGTCGCCCGTGCACAGCGTCACCAGGGCGCCCGTCGCGGCAGCCCCAACGTCGTCCGGCGGTACCGGGGCGCCCATCGCGGCAACCCCGTCGTCGCCCATGCAGCAGCAGGCGCCCGCTGCGGAGTCCTCGCCCATTGCGCCATGGCCGGAGGCGCGCGATGCAGCGCCGCCTGCAGCTCCGCGGACTAGGCCGGATCTACTCGCGCCGTCGCCTCTCTTGCTGCCTGTCGCCATCTTTTTCTCTCCCAATGGTTTTTTCTGCAGAGGCTAGTTTCTTTCTTTTGAAGACATAATGCTCTAGGGCTTATTTTATAGCCTGAGTTTTTAAAGAAGAGTGGCCCAAGCCAGGAGGACACTCCGAAATACATATCTACAGTAACTAACAGGGTTAGAACCAGGAAAAGGAAAGATTTTGTAGGGAGACGAGATTGGAATTTACCAATGCCCCCTTTCAAAAAATTATTTGGGCACGGGGCATTGAGGGGCAAATGATGAGTCAGACCCAAGATCCGAATTGTGATGGTGAGTCGGATCCAGTGATCCGATCCAAGCCCAAGTGGTCCATTCCAGGATGATAGGCCACGCCAGAGAGCTCGATCCGTCAGTTCCGTTGAGGTCCGATTCCATCCGCTAAAGCCTAGGTGCTAGCCCACGAAGAGACCAAGTCAGGGCAGCCACGTTGCTTTGGAAACGGTTCCGCTCCTACCAGGTCCTGCGGAGAGATTCCTCACCTGCCTCGTCCAGCGCGAGGGCAGTTCGAGGGTTCCAAGGACGAACGTTGTAGCCCGTCTTAGGGTAGACTATAAATCAAGAGCCCCACCAGCACTTGGGGGCATCAAAGATCTTCCCATTCACTTCGACTCTTATATTCCTCTAGTGTAACCCGAAATCATTGAGGAAGTAAAACACCACAGGCAATCTCTGCCTTTCAGCATTGGACGTAGGTTATTTTGACCGAACCACTATAATCCTTTCTCTCTTTCCTTTGATTATTGCATTTATTAATTGACCGGTGGTGTCCGAAACCCTATTTTGGTATCATCGGGTTTGAATTTAAATGAGGCAAATTTCAACCCCCACACACTTAAAAGTCAGGCATAGCTCAGCCTATTTACGACTTAGGCTTATAATACATAGGGTGGGCTTGGGCCTGACTTTTAGAACCATGGAATGCATCAAGCCTGCATATTGCATCAGAAAGGGCAGGGTTAGGACAAGCTATGTTCCAAACTCATGAACACTCCTAGCCTCAACGTTCTCAGTTCTCTAGGTAATCACAGACCTATATGTTCCGTTGGACTAATTAAAAAAACAGATAATAACTTCTTTTCATGCTTACAACCTTAAAAAGATCTGTAATAATGGTCCCTTTGAATTTATAGATGGAGGTGCCCGTGGGCTAGCATGGACTGGCTCAGGTGCCAATGGGTCGTGCTAGGCCTGACCCCTAGCTGCCCTGGGCATGGCATGACATGGCCAGACCCAAGCACAACAAGGCCGACAAAGCCCGTTTTACACATCTACATGAGGGTATCTCCATATATAGATGGAGGTATATATAGTTAGGGTTGCATGAAAATCTTGGGTCTGCCTCCAAAAACCTACATGAAGACTTGCAACTATATATTTGAGTCTGCCCCTCAAACAAGAATCCTGGGTCCACCGCTATGGGAAGATACTTTTTGCATATATGTAAGTCATATATAAGTAGGGGTGTAAAATGGACCGGACCACCCAGGCCTACCCAAGCCCAACACGTCAGGTCAGCGTGTTGCGATCCAACCCAGCACGGCTCGGCCCATCAAGCTCATGGGTCATGCGGAGCCATAATATCGTGGCCAGTAGCACGGCATGGCACAGCACCGGCAGAAGCATGACCGAGAAAGCCCCCCCCCCGAACAGTCAACAAATAGCTAGAATGATTTGAACAAATAGCTAGAATGATTTGACACCTTGACATGCCCCAACCAGAAAATAGTCAAATAAGGGGTGTTTTGGGTCATTTCAACACTAAGTAGATTTATAAATACCCCATTTCCCCTCATTTCTCAACACTCATCTACACTCTTTGTAAGATCTTTTTCTCTCTCTATAGCTCTCTAAGCTCTCTCTAAGATCTCTAAGGCACCAAAAGTTTTCTTTATACTCTCGATGGCTAAGAAGTTTAATTAGTTTGTGGGCCGGGACCAGGACTGTACGAGGGGCTCCCACTTTCTCTTCAAGTTATTTATTTATTTAGATTTTAGAATTTATTTAGTATTTACAAAGTAATATATAGTATATAATAAGTCTCATCTTCTCCCCTCTCTTTACCACAACCAATACATTAAATATTTATATGTAATTATTTTTTTATTTTTCATAAACTTTATTTTTGAAAAATGGCTAGACCATCACAACAATTTAACTATGACTTTAGTCTAAGTTATTCAGATGATGCAAGTTTGGTTCTAGATAAGATGTAGAGGTAGAAACCAATCCTACAAAACGTTAAACCTCAATTAAAAAGAAAATAAAATTGACGTATGAAGTCTGAAATACTTCGACTTAATTGAGAATAAAGATCCCACTAGAAACACAATGGAAAAGGCATAGTGCATATTCTGTAAAGAATATTATTGTTGACACCAAAAATGTCACTTCGCCTTTTCAAGATCCAAAGAGCTACATGAAGTCGCAACCTGCCATAAATAGGCAATGCTGCTTCCAAAAATCAAATCTTGTCAGAATCAAACAAAAACTGCAAGATTCTTCCAGACAGCCAAAAGAGGAGTACACAAGAAGTTTCGGGCCATTTCAAAATCATTTGGCCTAACTTCGCTTCTCCGACAGCCGAAAAGGAGCTCTCGGCGACAAAAGCTCTCCGGGACCATGGTTTCCAAGACAGAGCCTATGGATCATCTTAAAATGACTCCAATAGGTTCCCTGTCAAATTTCAAGTCAATCGGACATCGATTGACCGCACATCAAACCGCGACATCTTCATCGCGACAAAAAGCAAGTCTACAGGTGATAGGACCCCAAACGGCTTCGAAACTCAAACAAAAGCCTATGGTTGGTCTTATTTATTGCTCAGGAGGCTTCACACCAAATTTCAGGTCATTCCTGACATCGTTTGGCCCAGTTTCAGCTTCTGACTGGAAAATCGGCAGCTCTGCGCGACAAAGTCTTTGGCTTTCTCAGGAAATTGGAAACTTTGCAAAATAAAATGCAAGGATTCTCATCAGGTTTCCTACAAAGAAATTAGGCCAATAAATGGTCAAAATGTCAAGGAAAAGTACAGAAGAAAAAAGAATCGAAAAACAGCAAAAACGGACGCAAAACGAGACACGAAAGGGGGAAAACCCCCCCAGGGTCGCAGACCCCTGCGACCCTGGGCCAGGGTCGCCGGCGACCTTGGGACCCGGGGTCGCCGGGAAAGCCCCGGAAACCCCGGTTTTCGCCGTTTTTTTGCGATTCAAAGAGCCTAGCCTCTGGTACTTTCCAAAATTCATGCTTTTGAGATACCAAGTCCTCTGACGTCCGTCCAAAACACGGGTAAATCATCAAGAGTATCGAAAACAATATTGATCGCCACCCGGTCAACCAAAAAAAGTGTGCTTTCTACCCGACCGATCGAGAAATCGACAGGACAGATGGCACCGACCCGCTGTTGGCAACAAAGACCTGAAATTACAAGATCATCTGATGTCGATCTACATGAAGATCCATCGATGATCATCAACAGAAGAATCTCAAAAGACGTGGCACGGCCCGCGACTCTTCAGCTGCTCGGCGACCACTTAATGTGATTAATTGACTAGCTTTATTACAGTCATTAATCCATTTCTTTGGACGGCCCAATCAGAAGCAAGCATTCGGGAGTTACAAGTCAAGAGATTCATGGCATTTAACCCATGAAACTCCTCCCATCATGGCGATTAAAGGCGATTAAATGTCCTCAATCTCCTCCGGCCAATCAGAAGCCAAGAAAAAGGAGCTACAAAATAAATAATTCAATTTTGTAACTCCTCCCATTATGCGGCTTAATGACAATAAAAGCCCATAAACCCACCTAAAAGGCTACCTAAAAGCCTATAAATAGGAGGGCTCTCCAAGAAGAAAGATCATCACAGAGCATCAGAAACATCAGAGAAAAAAAGCACAAGCACACAGACAGAAATCCAGAGAAAGGAAAAAGAGAGAAAACTCTGCGGAAGTTCTACACCGGCCACCGCAACAAGGTGACAAAAGTCCCTTGGGGGGTACCCCCCCCAAGGTCCTTGCCTTCTCCTCCTGCCTCCAATGGCTTAGATATGGCTTTTCAGCCCGTCTACTCGGCTTTTTATTGGACATAGGACCTTCCTTTGGTCTTTGTCCTCTAAAAACCCGAGGTTATAGCCAAGCCAAGCGAATCAATAGCATCCTCTGTTCTCATCTGCATGGATGATGGCGAAGCCCACATATGGCTTGCGACCGTCAATCTAAACGAGTCCCCCACAATCTCCTGAGAAGTTAGATCCTCATTTTCTTGCTTTTCATTGTAGTTTGTATTTTTTCAAAAGAGACAAAAATCACAATTCTTGTCTTTCATTGTTGATAAGGATTGTAAATCGGCTATAAATGCCAAAATTGGCTATAAACGCCAAAAATCGGCTATAAACGCCAAAATCGGCTATAAATGCCAAAAAAATCGCCTTTCACGGCAAATCAAGAAAATGTCTCTTTTCTTAAATATATGTGCAATGGAAAACTTGAAAGAAGTTGATTTCCCTTTTACTTGCGAAGGTTGATCTCCGGATCACCACTTGCAATTCCAAGTAAAAGTAGAAAATCTGGCACACCCACAAAAAAAGAAATGTTGATGCACGCCCCCCTTGCCCCCCGGTTACGAAAGGGTCGGAACCAAACGGACTCCCACGTCCGCCGACCTCGGTAGGAACCCGGGCATCCGGGAGCGCGGTCCATCAAGCTGGCACACCCGGTGGGACCCGTTTATTTGAGAACACGATGCTAGAAATGAAATATTTGCATATCATATATTTTGCTCTATGCTTATATTTCTTTTCTCGATTCCTTGGCTACTTTATAATTGGTGGCCTATGTTGAATTCCGCATAAAAAAAAAATGAGATGAGATTTTTTGTTTGGAAATTTCTAATTCTTTGAATTTATTTCCACTCTTTCTCTTTTCAAAAAAAAAAAAAACAAAAAAAAATCAGATTTTTCATTTTTGGATTCAAAATTGAGAAACTTTGATCCTTTCCCTTCTGGGCACTGGCGCTCGCGGAAATCGCTGAGACCGTGTTCGGATCGGGGGTTGGGCCATTGTTTCTCTTCGATGAGTTCATTAAAAATCTAAAATATATATATATATATATAAAAATTTCTCAATTTGGATTCAAAATTGAGAAACCTTGATCCGTTCCTATCGTTCATCGCGCTTGCAGAAATGTTGAGCCTGTTCGACTAAGGTTTTGGGCCATTGTTTCTCTTCGATGAATTCATAAAAATAAAAAAAACAAAAAAAAAAGACATAGACCACTAAGGTTAAACCAACTGTGTTCTTTGATCATGGTTGATTCAAAGAAAAGCCTTGTCCAGAGTGTGGAGACAGCTTGACTGTTCTAGGCAAGGGTCCTCCAAACGGGTTCATTAAGTAATCCTACCATTACCTGGGGGCAATTCTATCGATCAAGATTTCATAAGACCGGGTTAGGAGGCCTATGTGTACTCTCTCGTCTTTTAAATAAATTTTTTTTCAAAAATAAAATTTTTAAAAATAAAAATTTAAAATAAAAAATAAAAAATTAAAAAAAATTAAAAAAAAAATCTTAAAAAAATAAAAAAATAATAATAAAATAAAATAAAATAAAAGATTTTTAAAAAAAAAAAAAAAAAAAAATCTTCAAAATCTTCAAAAAAAAAAAAACTTCCGTCATTTTGGGTTTAGATTAGAGAAATCTTGGTCTTCTCCTTTCTGAGCACTGGCGCTCGCGGAAATCGCTGAGCCCGTGTTCAGATTGGAGTGCCTTTTGCTCTCTTTGATGAACCCGATATTGGCCTTTCAAAAAAAAAAACTCGTCATTTTTAGATTCAGATCCGAGAAATCATGGTTCATTTCTTTCTGAGCACTGGCGCTCGCGGAAATCGCTGAGCCCGTGTTCAGATTGGAATACCATCTGCTCTCTTTGATGAATCCAATCTTGACCTTTCAAAACAGAGAATCTCATCTCATAGATGCGGTCTCAAAACATTTGTGTCTAGCGGTACTAGTACGCCCTTTCAGGGTCTACTGTATTGCGACCGGCACATCTGTAACTCCAACTTTATATTCTTCTTACCTCGAGCAAGCTCTGCTTCTCGATAAGTCGAA
Organism: Litsea cubeba; assembly: GCA_012931725.1. Lineage (NCBI taxonomy): Eukaryota > Viridiplantae > Streptophyta > Magnoliopsida > Laurales > Lauraceae > Litsea > Litsea cubeba. The sequence continues at coordinate 67,857,132 of CM022945.1, read as the reverse complement.
TTTAAGTTCACAATTGCTTCTAGCAGTCACTGGGATGCCCATTCTGGGCTTACCATACCTGCGATCAGAACAATTGTACCCTCTATGGCATTTTGCCTTCCTCATATTGCTTGGGTCATCTACCTCGAGCAATTTGAAAAGACGAAACCATAGAACTTCCCATTTATGATCATTATATTCTTGTGATTACTAATGGATGTAGTCTTGTTTCAGAAATTTTCGAAAAACTAACAATGGCAGCTTCACTAACCATTACTTTCGACGAAAACAGGCACCAACTCATGCTTCAACAGAAGCAAACCACGCGCACCTACAAGCGCCCCATCAGCTGCCGAAATGTCAACTCCCTCGGCAACTCTCTGAACTCCGGGTCGACCTCGACTCCCCGGACTATCGTCTTTGGGACACTGGGACCATTCCCACTTCCTGAGGAACAAACTGCTCCCTCCAAGAAGCAGAAACTCGCCTCTCAACGTGTCACTACCATGACACCAAAGGCGAGCACCAGAAGGCCTGAAGCCCGTGGCAGCCCCACGAAGCCTCAACCTGCAAACAACCAGGTCTACTCCAAGACTTGGTCCCCAAAACCTTCACCAAAACAGAGAAGGTCCCAAACATCCACCAAGCCAGCATTCCTGGCCCCACTCAAGGAGAACCAGTTCTATCCTCTTGCCTACATGAAAGAGGAGAGACCCATCTCCAACCTGACTTCCAAGTCATCCCAGCATGAGCCGGCTTGTTCCTACAAGCCCAAAATCAAGTCATGCATCACAAGGCCTCTACAAGCACCTGCTAAGGCCTACAAACCTGCAGTTCGACCCTTCATATCTACAGGGGCCGAACTTCAAAAATTCAAAGCTTCGCTGCAACTGGCGAAGGATAGAGTTCGCATCCTATCCTTGCCCAGTTACAAAGAAGACAGGCTCGGCTGCTGCGCCCGAGGGAGCACATCCTTCATCGTCAAAGCCCAGTCAGAGCTGACCGAAGCTCAAATTGCTCGTCGTATACGCCGCCGCGCGTCATACCGACAAAAAAGACTAGAGAAGCAAAGGACCCAGCCTCCTACACTTCAAGTCTCTCCCAAATGGGTCGAAAAAGAAAGACCCAACCAAGTTGCTGCCGTCCATATGGTTGGAAAAACCAGAAGGCGCCAAAAATCAGCAACAAAAATCCATGTCCGACGTCCGATGACCCGCAGCGTCTCCAGGACAAGAAGACATTCAGAAGAATCCCCTGCTCCTTCAAGCAAAGGACAGCAGAGTGATCCTTCCTCAAGCTCCTCTTCAAAAAGAATGAGCCCCAGCTCAGTCACCAGGACAGTTTCTTCGTTCGAATCACGAAGGATGAATGTCTTAGGCTACAAATTCTGAGCCACCACCCCGCAATCCACCTCCAGAAGATGCGATCACCCGCATCCAGCAGTTGGAACAGGGCCAGCAGAGGATTGAAACTCTGATGGAAAACCTTCTCCTCGCCTTCCAAAATCAGGCGAACAATGAACCTCCTCCGAATCATCAAGACGACGAGGTAAATAGAGAAGAAAATGAGTCACGCGCCCTTACCAAAAAGGACGTAGACGGTATCCTCGCCAAAGCAAAAGAAGAGGATATACTCAAAGAGCATGGGATCAAGCCACCATATCCCTTATAGATGGACTCGGTCCCGTTCCCCACCAAATTCAAGCATCCTACTCTCCAAACATATATGGGGAAAGGATCAGCCAGACAGCACGTCATCCACTTCAAGATCTTGACGGGAGCTATCGCGGATCAAGATGCACTCAAGATCCGCCTCTTTGCAAGTACCCCTAAAAGGTACGGCCTTCGATTGGTACTCCACTCTGCCGGAGGACTCAATCCAAAACTGGGCCATGCTAGAGACACGCTTCCTGACTCACTTCAAAGGTGAAGATCATCCCGCTACTATGGCTCAGCTGTGCAGCCTAAAACAGGGGGAGAATGAGTCAACATATGACTTCATTCACAAGTGGAAAGCAATGGCATACAAATGCTCTGATATATTGCCACAAGCGTCGCTAGTCGACATCTGCCGAAACAACATGAGAGCCAGAATCCGCTCCATGATCATCGGCAACAAATCAAAAAACCTGGGAGAACTCCTAGAAGCTTCCATGGAAGCTGAAACGGTGATTAAAGACCTCAACAGTCAGAAATCATCAAGAAAAGAGCCAACCGCCATTGCAACCTCTAAACCAAAGAAGAAAGAGGTCCTCAATGTGCAGACCAAGTCAGCTCCTCAGCCACCAAAGAAAGCTGAAAACAAAGCTGTTGGTAAGAGACCTGAACTCTCAGACGCCTTCAAAGAACGAGTAGAGAAGAAATACCCGTTTGATGAAGATGTTGATGAAATCTTCGGGGCTCTTGTGGCAAACGGCAAGCTCACCTTGCCTGAACCAAAAAGACCGGGTGATGTTGGCAAAACCAACGATCCTCGGTACTGTCCATACCACCAGATGATCTCGCATCCACTCAATCAATGCTTGGTTGTGAGAGAGAAAATAAATGAGATGTGGAAAAACGGAGTCATCACCTTTGACAAAAACTATGGGTCTGCCTCCGTCAACATGGTGACATGTGGACAAACATCAAGATCACCGAAGAAGAAGATCACTACTTCCTTCAAGGTGATAAACTCAATCGAAGCGTCCGAGCAACTGGTTCCTTACCCAACACCAGACGGACAACCGATATGGGTACATCCCGATCTCCTGGAAGATGAAAATTGGGAGGTCGTGAAAATAAAGCCTACAGCTCAACAGCGAAGGCAGGCTAGGAAACATCTCCTCAAGCTCAAACGGCAAGAGAAGACCCAGCCAAAACTAGAGGTCAAAGAAAAGGTAGAGGCTTCCTCTACCGCTTCACTGGAGGTAACAAAAACATCCCTTCCAGAGACTTCAAAGGGGGTAAGGAAATTCACTCTCAGTGATTTCATGCCACCTCAATTCAAAGAAGCCATGCAGGAGACATCATACTCTTGCAATTCGGTAGTTGGATTCTCCATTGATGGATACGAGTCCAGCGACACCGATGATGGATTCGAATCCAACTACACAGATGAGTGGGAAGAGTCCCGTGAAACAGGAGAATATCTCTCCGATGAAGAATGGGTTCCTGAGTCTCATCTTATGCCAGTAATCTGGTATAACCCCCTACAGCCACAAGGATCCTGGTCTGATGATGAAGAAGACCAAGAAGCTGTACAAGAAAATGCTGCTGAACCAGCACCCCTCATTACTCCAGTGGAAATCAACAATGTTGAACCACAAAGAGATGATGAAGAAGAAGATCCGGCTCCCATGCCTGATCTTGAAGAATATGCAAGGATCTTGCAGCGACTCGCTCTAGAACAAGAGCAAGAACGCGTCAACGAGCCTCCTCGCAATCCAGAGCCTGAAGTCCCTGAAGACCATCAGGTACATCCTCCCTTAACTCCTGAAAATGGAGAAAATTGCTGGATAGACGATCCTCTTACATCCGAGGATGGGTCTGACTCCGATCAGGCAACGTCTCCTGTCAGAGCTTCCTGTAATGTGATAATTCGGGATTATAGCTCTTCCGAAGCATCGTCTGATGAGAGCACTTACACTCCGGCTTCGCAAACACAAACTGCGAATGAATCCATTGAAATGCTTCTTCGGCGTCTCGTCGGGTAAGTTCCTCGGATTCTTAGTTCGGAAAGCTGGAATAGAGCTTGACCCCATAAAAGTCAAAGCCATTCTAGAAATGCCCTCTCCAAGAACCTTGAGAGAACTCAAAGGGCTTCAAGGGAGATTGGCCTACATCAGACGGTTCATCTCCAATCTTTCGGGGAAATGCCGTCCATTCTCCCGGTTGATGAAAAAGGGTGTAAACTTTGTCTGGGATGCTGACTGTGAAGCTGCTTTCCAAGACATCAAGTCATACCTGACAAAACCTCCAGTGTTAGCTGCTCCTACCACTGGAAAACCATTCATCTTGTACACAAGAGCCCTTGATCACTCTCTGGGAGCTCTGCTTGCGCAAGAAAATGATCAAAGAAAAGAAGCTGCTCTATATTACCTCAGCCGCATGCTAGTAGGTGCAGAGCATCGCTACTCTCCAGTCGAAAAAGAATGTCTTGCAGTGATGTTCGCCGTACAAAAGCTGCGTCACTACTTGCTTTCCAACACAGTCTACCTGGTCTCGAGGGTCAACCTCTTGAAGGTCCTTGTCACAAAGGCAGGTTCTCTCAATGCTCGACTGGCAAAATGGTCCATCCTTCTGTCACAATTTGATATTAGGTTTGTACCACAAAAAGCAATCAAAGGGCAAGCTCTAGCGGACTTCCTCGCAGAGCATCCATTGCCTAAAGATTCTCCACTCAGAGATGATCTCCCAGACGAACCAGTCTACAATGTGGAGACTTTCTCACAAAGTGCCTCCTGGGACATGTACTTTGACGGTGCAACCAGGACAAATGAAAAAAGACAGCTGATCTCGGGAGTTGGCATCCTCTTTGTTAGCCCCGACAAATACATGATTCCACACGCTTTCTCGCTACTGGAACCATGCACAAACAATGCAGCTGAATATCAAGCTCTGATCTTAGGATTGGAACTCGCCATCGAATCCGGTATTACCATGCTGGAAGTCTTTGGAGACTCTCAACTGATCGTCAACCAGATGAATCAGAAATTTGAAGTCAGGAAGCCAGATTTGCTGCCCTACTACAACAAGGCACAATCACTTCTGCAAAAGTTTGACATCTGTCACATCACCCACATTCGTAGAGGTGAAAACATACGTGCAGATGCCCTAGCCGGACTTGCCGCATCCATGGCAATCCAGGAAGGGGAAAACATGCAAATCACAGTGTGCAAAAGGAGAATCCTTCCTCCTCTTAACACACACCAAGCAGTTGCTGAATGCCACCAAGTGGTCGGAAGTCGGATTTCAATCCTTCAAACTTCAATCGGCGACTGGAGGGATCCGTTCATTGATTACATTATGTTCGGAATCCTACCTGAAGATCCAAAAGAACGGGTAAGCATCCAAAGGCGAACCCCAAGCTTCCATTTGGATATTCCTTCAAAAATCCTTTACAGGAAATCCTTCAACGGAGTACTTCTACGCTGCTTGTCACAACAAGAGGCTGAAGAAACACTCAAAGAAGTTCAAGCTGGTCTTTGTGGAGCTCATCAGGCTGGACCTAAGCTCTATGATCAGATAAAAAGGTTAGGATATTACTGGCCTACCATGGTAGCTGACGCAATGCAATTTGCTAAGCGCTACCAACAATGCCAAGTTCTTGGAGATTACATTCACATGCCTCCAGAATGGCTGCATCCTACAGCGATCTCATGGCCTTTCGAAGCCTGGGGTATGGACATTATAGGTCCTATTTCTCCCCCTTCAAGCGAAGGTCATCGCTTCATCTTTGCCGCTACGGATTACTTCTCCAAGTGGTCAGAAGCATTTGCGTTTAACGAAATGAAGACCTCATCAGTCCTTCAGTTCCTACGCACCAACATCATTTGTCATTTCGGCATACCCAAAAGATTCGTCCATGATAACGGACCACAGTTCCGGGATCATCGATTCTACAGGTTCTGCGACAAATACAAAATCCAAAGCTGTCCTTCGACTCCATACAATCCGGCAGCAAACGGGTTAGCAGAAGCTTTCAACAAGACACTCTGCAAAATCCTAAAAAAAAATGGTCTCTAATCACAAAAGAGACTGGAGCGACAAAATGTCCGAAGCTTTGTGGGCCTATCGAACCACCGTTCGAGGACCAACCCATAGCACACCATTTTCCTTGGTCTATGGATGCGAAGCTGTCGTGCCCTTGGAAATACAAATTCCTTCCTTGAGGGTATCCTTGCAAAATTACATGACTCAAGAAAGCAATGTCAAATTGCGGCTCCATGAGCTGGACAATCTCGATGAGAGACGGCTCGAAGCTCAACAAAGCATTGAACTTTACCAAGCACGTATGGCAGGATCTTTCGATAAAAAGGTCAGGCAACGCGCCTACAAAAAGAATGACTTGGTTCTTGCGGTAAAAAGACCAATGGTCTTCGCTCACAAGTCCAAAGGCAAATTTGAGCCGAAATGGGAGGGACCCTACGTCATCGACAAAGTTTTCTCCAATGGCGCATACGCACTCCTAAATATGGAAGGTGACAGATGTATGCTGCCCATCAATGGCAAGTTCTTAAAGCGGTACTACCCTTGAAGACTTACCCAACTGGGTAAGAGCAATGCCTGTACGGCCAAAACCGGTTTCCAGGTACACGCTCGCTAAACCCACCCTTTTTTAGAATTTTCATGTCAAATATTGAAATTTCTAGAAATCTAAAACAATGCTTACTTTCATCGTTTCATTGTTAAAAAAAATATATATATATCCAAGTTTAGGAACCTTTCCCTAACTTGTCCAAAATTTTCAACCCTTGAACCCAAAATTCATGGTTTGAAACAAAATCCGGATTCAGGCATTTCCACCCTAGTCCACCCTGCCTTTTACCGCCAAAATGGTTTTAGGTCAAAACTTATGACCCTCGTGTCTTTAAACAAAAAAAAAATGGTTTTAAAAAAAAAAAAAACCGCGAGGAAGCGACGCTTAGTCGATACTCGCACAAATCGGAAGCAAGCGAACCACGTTCGACACTTCCAAAATCGCAGGGAAGCGACATTTTGTCGATACTTGCAAAATCCAAAACCGTGGAAACGCAACATTTCAGTTGATATCCACAACCCAAATTTCAAAGGTTCGAAAAAACCTACAAAACCGTGGAAACGCAACATTTCAGTTGATATCCACAACCCAAATTTCAAAGGTTCGAAAAAACCTAAAAAACTGTGGAGACGCAACATTTCAGTTGATATCCACAACCCAAATTTCAAAGGTTCGAAAAAACCTAAAAAAATAAAAAATTAAAAAAATGTGGAGACGCAACATTTCAGTTGATATCCATAACCCAAAGGTTCGAGAAAACCACAAATTTCAAAAATCGTGGGGAAACGACATCAAGTCAGTACCCGCAAAACCAAAATTTTGAAAAGCAAGGATGCGACATTCCATCGATACTTGCACCCAAACCCGCGAGGATGCGACATTCCATCGATACTCGCAACCGAATGAGCAAGGATGCGACATTCCATCGATACTTGCAAGAACATTCAGCAGGGAGGCGACTTTTAGTCGATACTTGCATTTTTTTTTGAAATCAAAACAGGCTATAAATGCCACAAACAGGCTATAAATGCCACAAACCGGCTATAAATGCCATCAAAACAGGCTATAAATGCCACAAAACCGGCTATCAATGCCACCAAAACAAAACCGGCTATCAATGCCATAAACAAACAAAAAAAAAAATAAACTTGGATTTCAAAAAAAAAAACCGGCTATCAATGCCACCAAAAACCGGCTATCAATGCCACAAAACAAACCGGCTATCAATGCCACCAAAACTGGCTATAGATGCCACAAAAAAAAAAAACTCGGCTATCAATGCCACAAGAAAAGCTGGCTCTCATGCCAAAATTGGCTTCCATGCCACAAACAAAAACCTGGCTTTCATGCCAAAACAATCACTTGACAAAAGATTTTCACAAAATGACAACCTTTTGATCAAATCCCATTTAGCAATTACTTTTATCACAAAAAGATTTAAGTGAGCATAGGGATAACAAAAAAAAAAGAGAAAAGAGTACCAAAAAAATACATGTGGTACCAAAAAAAAAGAGAGAGAAAGTGTTCACAAGCACTACAAAAAATAAGTACCAAAAAAAAATATACAAGTGGTACCAAAAAAAAAGAAAAGAGAAAAGGATGGTTTCTGTAAAAAAAAATATACAGGAGCTCAACCAAAAATGGTCTCCAGCCAAGAGTTCAGCTCCCCAAGCAAACTTTTAGCCTCAGCCGTCAAGGATTCCAAGGCACGCATCTTCAGGAACCTGCCATGAGATACTGGAGTGGGCTGTACCCCTTCTCTCACACCAGGAAGCTTACCTCGAGCAGTTTGCCATTGTTCCTCCTCATCAGACTTCCTTTTGAGAACCCGTTCGGCATCTGCAACCTGGTGAATCAAGGCACTCTCCCTGTCGCGAGCCTCTATTATGGCAGTCCACTTGGCAACAACTTGTGCCTGCAAATGCTCAAGACGTTTCCTGGCCTCATCGACCTCCCTGTCAAGGATGTTGAGGTCATGTGTCAGCCTGATGATGGCTATCTCTTCTAAGTTCCTCTTTCAGACTGCCTGCTTCTTGCTTTCTGTAGCCTCATCCAGGTCAGACTTAGCCTTATCAGCAGGGTCCAGGAACATCTCCTTGAAGAACTGGTCATCAGCCAAACTCACGGTCTCAAACCACTTGTCACCCAGTGCAATGATCCTATCAACGATCGCCCTGGCACCTGTGACATCCAGACCAGCCTCTTCAGCATCACTGAGAATCTCCTGCACATGCTGGATCATGCCAAATCCGGCTTCCAAGTGCCCAGAAAAGAGAGTCTCAATCCAAGAGCTCAGAACTCGCATCACCACCTTCTTCGCAAAAAGAAGAGATGGCCCAGCTGAGGATTCGCCCAACTTCGTTGGTCGGCTACTCATATCATCATCTGTTGAAAGAGTAACAAAAGAACTCTTTCCAGCTGAATCTACTCCTGCTCGGGAAGGGATCTCAGCGCGAGGAATCTCCTCAATATTGTCAGAGCTGGTCCCAGGAATCTCTACCTCTGGATCAACCTCTGGCATCTCTTGCTCTGGAAGCGACGGATCCTCCTCTGCCACTTCAAAACCTGCAAAGGAAACACAAAAAGGTATGAATATGACCCTGTTTGAAAATCATTATCAGAGTTATAACTACAAAATACCTTCTTCGACGACTGGCGGAACACTTTCTTCCTCCATGAACTCATCGAAAGCATCATCAACATTTGCGTCCATCGATGGTTCAAAGTCATCAGAACCCTGTGGCAAGTCAGCTGACAAAAAAAAATAATGTGTTAGCAAGCCAAGTCACAAACTCAAAAAAAAAAAGAGAGCAAAAGAAGTCGTACCAATTGGAGATTCTGGATTTACTCCAGAGTCCCTCGGTTCTTCTTCAGGTGCCTCGACAGGATCCATCACCACCTCATCGGTTGGGACCTCAGGCATCACCAATCTTCCTCTGCTAAAAAAAAAAAAAGAAAAGCAGAAACAAGAAGCAAATCATAACATGGAAAAAATCCCATGAAAAGAAATGGAAAGAGAAAAAGGAAGAATCATACCTTCACCGACGGTCTCTTCTTCTCGGCTTCTCTTCTCTGGAGGCTCGTCAGCATCCACTGGCACATCCTCATTGATAGTAAGAGGAACTTCCAAGTCAGGAGAATCCTCATGCTGCCCCTTGCTGCGATGATGACTCCTCCTCCTCTTACCTCTGCGGGCTCGCTTCTTAGAGGAACCTGCCCCGCTGTCAGAGTCAGGTTTGCCGCTCGACTCCTCACTAGATGGTCTGCTCTTGCCAGTAGACTCCACGGAAGCTTGCCTCTGTGCCGCTTGCATCCAAGCGCCAAGTTCGGCTTCCTCCTGTTCTAGCTGCTCCAAAGCCTCATCAGGTATCTCTCGAACAGCTTCAGAACCAATGACGCCCTGGTCACCGAGAAAGCCTATCTTGTGCTTCTCTCCAGAAAGGAAGGCCCAAACTTCCTCTCGCCGGATGCCATCCGACTTTCCAAGGCCCTTTCCAGATGCCAGCTTCACATCAAGCTCCTTCTTGGAAAGCCCCCGATATGCCGAAAAGCTCTCCGCGAACCACTTCGCAAAGCCGGCAGTCCGGGAAGTCAGCAACACAGGATAAGAAATCATGGCTGTAGTATCTTCAGCACTATAGAAAGCCCATGCATTTCTCCCGTCCTGTAAGCCTCCAAAGCGCTTCACCATACTTGAAGGCGCTCCAACAACGCCTTGAGAAAAGCCCAGCTGCAAAGCAAAGCGAGAGGGTACATACGGCTGGATGTCGACGAAAAGATGTCTACGGTACACCATCGTGCCGACACGTATGCTGAAAAGCCACTCTCTCTCTGCATTTGTCAAGGAATAATGCCTTCCCGACCCCGCCCTGGTAGAGTCTCGGGAGGCACCAAAATCAAAAGCCTTCTTCCGCAACTCCGGAGAAAGCTTTACTGAAGATTGCCCCATCTCGACGTCCCTGAACCGTCGGATCCTCATGCGGGCAAACAAAAGTGATTCAGACACGGCTTTGCCCTTAGCCAGTCGAATCATCAGAGGATCATCATCCTGTGCAGCACCCAGCCGATGGAAGCCAGGACAGTGGTATACATACCACGAATAAAAAATATGGGCTGAAAATACCCTATTCATGGGAAGCCCAAGCCGAACCAGAAAAGCAGCAGCCTGCAGTTCGGTACACAGGTAGGAGTAAAGAGCTGGCACCAAAGCAAGCTGCTCTCCAAACGCCATCTGACAAGCCGGAAAAATACAATGCGGCCTGATGTGCGTTCCATCTCCTCCAGCAAAAACAGCCTCGCCAAGCCAATAAGTGAGGTAAACAGCGAGATCTCTCCGCAGTGCAATGTCAGGACATATGGCGTTTGTACTTGCACAGAAATCTCTCAACTCTTCTTGCATGGCCAAGATCTTCTTTGGATCCTGAGCTCCGGCTTCCTGGGTCACGCTATCAGAAGACTCCCTACTATAAAAAAAGTTGGGGAATGAAGAGCTAAAACTCTTCCAACTGCTGGATCTAACTTTCAAACCCCCCTTCTCCTTCAAAAAATCATAGAAGGCGACGAGCTGAAAGTATAGAAGCCTGAACTCCTCAGACTGCCCCTCGAGGACGCTGTCAATCGGCATAAACTCCTCATAGAGTTTGCCGAGGATGGGCAATCCAGTAATAGCGCTCAGCTCCTTCAAAGAAAAACCAATCTCACCATTCGTCACAACGAAAGTATTGGTTTGTGGGAGGAATGACTCCAGCATAGCCATGAAGGCCTCGTCGGAAAAGATCACGGTCTCCCTAAAGGCGTGGACCGCATCAAAAATCCCGGCTTCCTTCAAAACGGCGCCACCAATCAGCAGGACGCGATCAGTCCACGACTTCCACTCGGAGTCAGCATTGAAGCGGCCACGAAGTCGGAAAGGCTTGATCCAATTGCTGCCGTCACCACTGAAAATACCAAGGCCCACCGGTCTCAAATCGACCGACGGATAATCAGAGCCCTGGTAGCCGCTGGAGGGCATCAACAGGTCCATATCAACAGGCGACCTCTCCGTATATCCAGGAGAACCGCCGACAAAAACCCCGGTCTTGATTACATTTGTCCTTCTCACCCAGCTTGGAGGATCTTCCCTCTTAGGGCACGTGGGGGCAAGGCTCAGAATCGAGACGGTGCGATCAAACGTCGACCAGGTAGCAACAGTCTTCTTCTCACCATCTGCTGTGAAAGAAAACTGAAAACATCTCCTCTGGTATGTCATGTCATCAGGGACTGCATCACCAAAGAAGAAGGTAGGCTTGGGCAAAACGCTCTGATCTTCCATCACCCATGGACGACTGCTTACCATGATCTTATAGAATTCCTCTCCCTTGAGAGTGATCAGTCGCTGCCTCATCTCATCTCTGTTGAGGGAGTCGCACTCTTCCAGATTTCTCTCAACATACTGGACCTTCTCAAAAGCCTGCTGAACGGCCGGATTAGAAGATCTAGAAGATCGACGAGGTACGCTTGTAGCAGGCTCTTTACCCTTGTTCGCTCTGGAGGAACCACCTGAAAAGGATGGAAAAGAAAAAGATCAAACATCAAAATGACAGAATCTCGCTAAAAAAAATCTGGCGAAATTTTGACATGATGACGGGGCAATTCCGAAGAAAAGGAACTATCCCGAAAGAAATAGAAAGCTTGAAGATGGGCTCAACATCGCTGCGAGCTCCGAAACTCCAAACTTTCGAAACCTAAAAGTCTCCGCAAAATCAGGAAGGGCTCAACATCACTGCAAGCTCCAAATTCCCAAATTTGCGAAAACTTTCAGGTATGCTATCACATCATGCTACAAATTTAATTTACAAATTGAATGCATGCATGAACATCTTGGTTTGCGAAAAAAAATGCATTATCATGATGAGCAAAACAAAAAAAAAAGAAAAAGAAACTTTATCTAAAAAAAAAGGAGGGGAAAGAAAACAAAAAAAGAAAGAAAAGAAACTCTCTCAAAAAAAAAGGGGAGGGAAAGAAAAAAAAAATGAGGACTGGCCCACAGGCCGTGGCCCACAGGCCACGTGGCCGTACGGCCAGATCCGTACGGATCTGTCCGTACGGCCAACACAAAAAAAAAAAAACATGAAAAACAGAAAGAAAAGAAAGCAAAAAAAAAAAAACCCCATGTGAAAAAAAAAAGGGAGGCAAACACGTGGAAAAGAAAAAAAAAGAAGAAAAGAAAAGAAAAAAAAAAAAAAAAGAGAAAGAACTTTATTTTTCCTACAATGGAGTTTTCTTGAAAAAAAAAGGGGAGAACTTACTTGAAGCCATTGATGGAGAAGAAGAAGAAAAGTCTTGAAGATCTTGAAGAAGAAGAACTCTTGGTCTTGAAGCCCTCTTGAGATTATTGCAAAAGAAAGTAATAAGAGCAAGAGATCCAACCTTCTCCTTGCTTTTATAGAGGAGAGCAAACCAAAGAAGGAAAGGAGAAAGAGGTAAGTGTTACTAATTAGTAACCTTACCAAAAGAAAGAGATTAGAAAGATTCTTTCCCAAAAGAAAGATATCTTGAAGGATTTTCTCCCAAAAAGAAATCTATGACGGATTCTTTCCCAAAAGAAAGATATCTTGAGATATTCTATCCCAAAAATAAAGGGATCATGAGAGATTCTCTCCAAGTAAAGATATTCTTGGATATTCTCTATCCAAATGAGATATTTTTGGATATTCTTTACAAAAATGACACCATATGAGATCTAAGCTATTTCAAAAGCTTAAGGTCCCATGGGTTAGCCCATATGAGCCAGGTTTGACCACCTAGGCACACAAAAAAAAAAAAAAAAAAAGGGAAAAGAAAATTTTTTTGGGCTTTTAGTCAAAGAGAAATCCCTCTTACCAAGAGCATACAGAAATGGTTCCATGCCTCTTTTGAGTTGATTGGACCATACAAAAGAAAATTCCAAGCCCCATGAGCTTCCAAAAATCAAACCATCCAGCCTCATCTACCAAATTGAGCCAAATTCTTGAAATTGACATTCCATCAAACCAAATCCTGGTCCCCTAACTTGCCACATATAGCCTGTTAGGTCACAAGACCAAAACCAAAAACCAAAACCTGATCCCCTAACTTGCCACATACAGCCTGTTAGGTCACAAGATCAAAACCAAAATTGATCCCCCAACATTCCACATACAGCTTGTTGGGTCACACGATCAAAACCAAACCCGACCCCCTAACCTGCCACATATAGCCTGTTAGGTCACAAGGTCAAAACCCAAATCCACATCCCTGATGTCATCTTCAAAACTTTGCCTCGAGATGGTACGTGATCCCTTTCACTACCATAAAATTCCCCTGGAAGCTCAAAAGGCTACAAATACCAAAAAGAAAGACTGCTCAAAGACTCTTGGTCAAGTCACAGGCTCTCCTTCAAAAATCTCTTCGAGGCACATCGACTACAAAAGTTAAGCAACTCGCCGCTGTACCTCGAGGGGGCATTTGTTGACACCAAAAATGTCACTTTGCCTTTTCAAGATCCAAAGAGCTACATGAAGTCGCAACCTGCCATAAATAGGCAATGCTGCTTCCAAAAATCAAATCTTGTCAGAATCAAACAAAAACTGCAAGATTCTTCCAGACAGCCAAAAGAGGAGTACACAAGAAGTTTCGGGCCATTTCAAAATCATTTGGCCTAACTTCGCTTCTCCGACAGCCGAAAAGGAGCTCTCGGCGACAAAAGCTCTCCGGGACCATGGTTTCCAAGACAGAGCCTATGGATCATCTTAAAATGACTCCAATAGGTTCCCTGTCAAATTTCAAGTCAATCGGACATCGATTGACCGCACATCAAACCGCGACATCTTCATCGCGACAAAAAGCAAGTCTACAGGTGATAGGACCCCAAACGGCTTCGAAACTCAAACAAAAGCCTATGGTTGGTCTTATTTATTGCTCAGGAGGCTTCACACCAAATTTCAGGTCATTCCGACATCGTTTGGCCCAGTTTCAACTTCTGACGGAAAATCGGCAGCTCTGCGCGACAAAGTCTTCGGCTTTCTCAGGAAATTGGAAACTTTGTAAAATAAAATGCAAGGATTCTCATCAGGTTTCCTACAAAGAAATTAGGCCAATAAATGGTCAAAATGTCAAGGAAAAGTACAGAAGAAAAAAGAATCGAAAAACAGCAAAAACGGACGCAAAACGGGACACGAAAGGGGGAAAACCCCCCCAGGGTCGCAGACCCCTGCGACCCTGGGCCAGGGTCGCCGGCGACCTTGGGACCCGGGGTCGCCGGGAAAGCCCCGGAAACCCCGGTTTTCGCCGTTTTTTCGCGATTCGAAGAGCCCAGCCTCTGGTACTTTCCAAAATTCATGCTTTTGAGATACCAAGTCCTCTGACGTCCGTCCAAAACACGGGTAAATCATCAAGAGTATCGAAAACAATATTGATCGCCACCCGGTCAACCAAAAAAAGTGTGCTTTCTACCCGACCGATCGAGAAATCGACAGGACAGATGGCACCGACCCGCTGTTGGCAACAAACACCTGAAATTACATGATCATCTGATGTCGATCTACATGAAGATCCATCGATGATCATCAACAGAAGAATCTCAAAAGACGTGGCACGGCCCGCGACTCTTCAGCTGCTCGGCGACCACTTAATGTGATTAATTGACTAGCTTTATTACAGTCATTAATCCATTTCTTTGGACGGCTCAATCAGAAGCAAGCATTCGGGAGTTACAAGTCAAGAGATTCATGGCATTTAACCCATGAAACTCCTCCCATCATGGCGATTAAAGGCGATTAAATGCCCTCAATCTCCTCCGGCCAATCAGAAGCCAAGAAAAAGGAGTTACAAAATAAACAATTCAATTTTGTAACTCCTCCCATTATGCGGCTTAATGACAATAAAAGCCCATAAACCCACCTAAAAGGCTACCTAAAAGCCTATAAATAGGAGGGCTCTCCAAGAAGAAAGATCATCACAGAGCATCAGAAACATCAGAGAAAAAAAGCACAAGCACACAGACAGAAATCCAGAGAAAGGAAAAAGAGAGAAAACTCTGCGGAAGTTCTACACCGGCCACCGCAACAAGGTGACAAAAGTCCCTTGGGGGGTACCCCCCCCCAAGGTCCTTGCCTTCTCCTCCTGCCTCCAATGGCTTAGATATGGCTTTTCAGCCCGTCTACTCGGCTTTTTATTGGACATAGGACCTTCCTTTGGTCTTTGTCCTCTAAAAACCCGAGGTTATAGCCAAGCCAAGCGAATCAATAGCATCCTCTGTTCTCATCTGCATGGATGATGGCGAAGCCCACATATGGCTTGCGACCGTCAATCTAAACGAGTCCCCCACAATCTCCTGAGAAGTTAGATCCTCCTTTTCTTGCTTTTCATTGTAGTTTGTATTTTTTCAAAAGAGACAAAAATCACAATTCTTGTCTTTCATTGTTGATAAGGATTGTAAATCGGCTATAAATGCCAAAATCGGCTATAAACGCCAAAATCGGCTATAAATGCCAAAAAAAATCGCCTTTCACGGCAAATCAAGAAAATGTCTCTTTTCTTAAATATATGTGCAATGGAAAACTTGAAAGAAGTTGATTTCCCTTTTACTTGCGAAGGTTGATCTCCGGATCACCACTTGCAATTCCAAGTAAAAGTAGAAAATCTGGCACACCCACAAAAAAAGAAATGTTGATGCACGCCCCCCTTGCCCCCCGGTTACGAAAGGGTCGGAACCAAACGGACTCCCACGTCCGCCGACCTCGGTAGGAACCCGGGCATCCGGGAGCGCGGTCCATCAATTATAGTTGTAAGTCATCAGGTGACAACAGCCACCTTAATAGACACATGTGAGTCTGTATATGGCCAAACATGCTCGAGGGAATGTCATTCCGGCGGCAAGGGTAGAGTGGCACACAGACTCTACTATCTCAATGTTCTTCATTTGGTAGTTTAGCAGTTTTTAATTATAATCCTTTTAATGCTGGATACCAACTTGTAAAATTCATTGTAATTAATCATTACCATTTCTAATTGCTGAGAACAAGTCATTAGAAGAATCTGTAAATGAAGCTTCCACCCCTTTGTTCAAAAAGATTTATAGAAATATTTTCAGAAATGAAGCAATAAAAATGTTTAGAAAAGAAAGGGAGAACTTAAAAATTCTTCAAAACATATCCCGGAAAAAGGTTAGCTTTGGATTTATGGACCTCCAAACAAAATATTGGACACATCTCAATAACTACATATTGTCACGTCCCCCGAACCTGATTAAAAAAATAACCGGATCCGGAGAGTGAGTTTTAGGACTAATTAAAATTTTTGTCCTTTGGGCCCACGGATCGTAGTCCGCGGTGAGGATTTAATATTTCAAACCTCAAACCTCATGTGGTACAATACAAATATTTCAAACCTCAAACCTTATGTGGTACAATACAAATAGAGTCCAAACAACTCTAGACATATGGAATCTTAAGCAATGATTAATAATCTCTCATTAAATTTAAGTTGCAAGAAGGAATAGACAAAACTAAGAATTCAAGTTATTTATTACATTGGCCATCCCAAGATACAAGGCCAATAAAAGTACGGAAGTCAATAATGTAAAGTTTCAACGAGAGAAATAATGAATAAAAGAATAATCTAATAAAACCCAATATATCTCTCTCGTGCCAGGAAGTGATGACGCTGCTCTACGTCATCGGCACGCTACTCTCGTGCCTCTTCTGCTGGTTGGAGATCCTCTGGGATCTCCTGACCGGACTGCTCCTCAATGATGTGTCTGCACACCAAGGAACAGAGTCAACGACATGTTGAGCAATAGATAGACAATGCATAATAAACATGACATGCATCAAGTGAAGAATAATGACAGGTAAGATCATATGAATACAAGAATGAGAAGCTAGGCATAAAACGAGATTAATGTATAGAAACAATAACAAGAATCCTAGCAACCATATAACAATAACCACTATTCATGCAAATGCAAAACAAGAACAAGCAAGAGGGAGACTCCGAGGATGTCCAAAGCCACCTCCCGGGGTACCAGTAACAATCCCCTTGGACTACTGATACCATAGTCTGGCTCCAGTGGGATCCTAGCTCCCTGTCCTGGGAATAGCAGCACGGTCCTAGCCTGCTCCCAGCTATTCAACGCCATTGTTGACACCAAAAATGTCACTTTGCCTCTTCAAGATCCAAAAAGCTACATGAAGTCGCAACCTGCCATAAATAGGTAATGTTGTTTCCAAAAATCAAATCTTGTCAGAATCAAACAAAAACTGCAAGATTCTTCCAGACAGCCAAAAGACGAGTACATAAGAAGTTTCGGGCCATTTCAAAATCATTTGGCCTAACTTCGCTTCTCCGACAGCCGAAAAGGAGCTCTCGGCGGCAAAAGCATCAGAGACAACAAATCTTCGATCAGGGCCGATGGATGGTCTCAAAATGCTTCCAAAAGGCTCCACGTCAAGTTCCGAGTCAAACCGACAACGTTTGACCCTACATCCACCCTCGAACAACTAAATCAAGCCTCTCGGCGGCGAGAACCACCGAGGCCATTACTCATCAGATAGAGCACATGGACGGCTTCAAAATTCTTATAAAGGGCTACACGTCAAATTTCAGGTCATTTCCACAACATTTGACCATAGTTTGACGCTCGGAAGCCAAATCAGGCCTCTCGGCGGCAAAGCTCTTCGGGACCATGGTTTCCAAGACAGAGCCTATGGATCATCTTAAAATGACTCCAATAGGTTCCCTGTCAAATTTCAAGTCAATCGGACATCGGTTGACCGCACATCAAACCGCGACATCTTCATCGCGAAAAAAAGCAAGTCTACTGGTGATAGGACCACAAACGGCTTCAAAACTCAAACAAAAGCCTATGGTTGGTCTTATTTATTGCTCAGGAGGCTTCACACCAAATTTCAGGTCATTCCGACATCGTTTGACCCAGTTTCAGCTTCTGACGGAAAATCGGCAGCTCTGCGCGACAAAGTCTTCGGCTTTCTCAGGAAATTGGAAACTTTGCAAAAAAAAAATGCAAGGATTCTCAACAGGTTTCCTACAAAGAAATCAGGCCAATAAATGGTCAAAATGTCAAGGAAAAATACAGAAGGAAAAAGAATCGAAAAATAGCAAAACGGGACACAAAGGGGGAAAACCCCCCCAGGGTCGCAGGCCCCTGCGACCCTGGGCCAGGGTCGCCGGCGACCTTGGAGCCCGGGGTCGCCGGGAAGGCCCCGGAAACCCCAGTTTTCGCCGTTTTTTCGCGATTCGAAGAGCCCAGCCTCTGGTACTTTCCAAAATTCATGCTTTTGAGACACCAAGTCCTCTGACATCTATCCAAAACATGGGTCAATCATCAAGAGTATCGAAAACAATATTGATCGCCACCCGGTCAACCAAAAAAAAGTGTGCTTTCTACCCGACCGATCGAGAAATCGACAGGACAGATGGCACCGACCCGCTGTTGGCAACAAACACCTGAAATTACATGGTCATCTGATGTCGATCTACATGAAGATCCATCGATGATCATCGACAGAAGAATCCCAAAAGACGTGGCACGGCCCGCGACTCTTCAGCTGCTCGGCGACCACTTAATGCGATTAATTGACTAGCTTTATTACAGTCTTTAATCCATTTCTTTGGACGGCACAATCAGAAGCAAGCATTCGGGAGTTACAAGTCAAGAGATTCATGGCATTTAACCCATGAAACTCCTCCCATCATGGCGATTAAAGGCGATTAAATGCCCTCAATCTCCTCCGGCCAATCAGAAGCCAAGAAAAAGGAGTTACAAAATAAAGAATTCAATTCTGTAACTCCTCCCTTTATGTAGCTTTATGACAATCAAAGCTCATAAACCCTCCTAAATGGCCACCTAAAAAGCCTATAAATAGGAGAGCTCTCCAAGAAGAAAAGGACAGAGAGGACAGACAACGAAAATCACAGACAGAAGCACAGAAATTCAGAGAAAGAAAAGAGAGAAAACTCTGCGGAAGTTCTACACCGGCCACCGCTACAAGGTGACAAAAGTCCCTTGGGGGGTACCCCCCCCCCCAAGGTCCTTGCCTTCTCCTCCTGCCTCCAATGGCTTAGATGTGGCTTTTCAGCCCGTCTACTCGGCTTTTTATTGGACATAGGACCTCCTTTTGGTCTTTGTCCTCTAAAAACCTGAGGTTATAGCCAAGCCAAGCGAATCAATAGCATCCTCTGTTCTCATCTGCATGGATGATGGCGAAGCCCACATATGGCTTGCGACCGTCAATCTAAACGGGTCCCCCACAATCTCCTGAGAAGTTAGATCCTCATTTTCTTGCTTTTCATTGTAGTTTGTATTTTTTCAAAAGAGACAAAAAATCACAACTCTTGTCTTTCATTATTGATAAGGATTGTAAATCGGCTATAAACGCCAAAAATCGGCTATAAACGCCAAAATCGGCTATAAATGCCAAAAAAATCGCCTTTCACGGCAAACCAAGAAAAAATGTCTCTTTTCTTAAATATATGTGCAATGGAAAACTTGAAAGAAGTTGATTTCCTTTTTACTTGCGAAGGTTGATCTCCGGATCACCACTTGCAATTCCAAGTAAAAATAGAAAATCTGGCACAACCACAAAAAAAAAAGAAATGTTGATGCACGCCCCTGCCCCCTGATTACGAAAGGGTCGGAACCAAACGGACTCCCACGTCTGCCGACCTCGGTAGGAACCGAGCATTGGAGTGCGGTCCATCAGCCATGGACGCCGTCCTACGCCAACTGCCCACCTCGACAACCGAGTAACCGATTCGTCATTAAACCTCAAGCTGTAGATGGCCATGATATGCAAATAATAATAGAGTGGTTCTGACACAAGGACTACAAGACAAGCAAGTCTGGCTAGTTCCATGTACAAGACAAGATCCTAGGGATTATCTTATTCAAGATGATACAAGACAAGTGAAACACGTGATAATCCCTTTCATACTAGCCAGTCAAGTTCATCAATACAAGACACGGGTTCCTATGGTACACTATAAGTCAAGTCCAAGTCCTATATTCTATAAGAATTTATGTTTCATAATTGATTATGTGTTTTATGCCAACAGTGTACAAGGAGAATGTTATCAACGGATACAAGTCACAAGTCAAGGAAGAATTACAATCCAATCCTAGGCAAGTGGTGTCATCCCTGTATCCTACGTATTCTAACGGAGTACATGTGGAAATTGGATCCATGATGCTTTTAGAATAATTCCTTGGTGTACAATCATGTTGAGTATCATTCCATTCAATTTCCATATGTATTCGGCTACACTACGCGTAATACACGAATACCTAGACAACCATCGAATTCACACCAAGCCACGTGATTCGATTTCAATCTCATTTATGGTCAAGTGATAGTAAGTTAGTGGTTTCCAACATCTAAGTTCCAAACTTAGGTTAGACAGTCTCTTTCTCAAATTACAAGAGTCGAATCCTTAATTCAAATCATTACATCACTTCCCGAGCTTCGATCGTGATGAAACTAGAACCATTGGATTCTACGTCTCAAGGGATTTCCATCGATATATTATACGTAGAAATCCAACGGGCGGATTGAAAGTTACAAGCCTTTGAAGTTTCAGTGACCATGTATCCTCCGATTGGTGCGATCGATCGGCACTGAACACCTCACAGTTACTGCACAGTCCGATCGATCGGACTGTGTGACCGATCGATCGGCACTGGGCACCTCCCAGTTAACTAAGAGTTTTCACAGACCGATCGATCGGACTGTGATCGCCCATAGTTAATTTGGGAACTGTTCACTGTCCGATCGATCGCACTGAGCGACCGATCGATCGGACAGCGAACCTGTAGCCCGCAAATGAGTTTCTGCTCCATTTTTCTTCCGGCCAATCCATGGCTAACCTGCAGAAAATTGAGCCTCCTTGCTCCCCCATTCAATCCATACACCACATTCTCATCATTTTTACAATTTAAAACAACTAGATTTATCAATTATTCAATCTATCCATTTCATTCCACAATTCTAACCTAACATGTAATTTCCATATCAATATAACAAGGCTTGGAATTAAGGGAAATCTATCAGGAAACCATTGCAATCAATAAAGAAACAAACACACATGCTATATTATGCATTGTAAATCTACTTGCCTCAATGTCAGAAGATGAAGCAAATTGGGAAAACTCGAGGAGAAGCTTTCTACCGCAAGATCTACAATCTAACCAAATCAAACACAACCTAAAACACCAAGGAGAAGAAAAAAGAGGAAAAGATCTATATCAAACCTAAATCTAACCAAAAGAAAAGATGACAGAAAGATGAAGTTACTGGAAACCTTACCAGATTGATACCGGAAGCAAGAGGAGATCGCAAGGATGAACTTTAGCGGATCGGATCTCCGAATGGGGTCTTCTAGGGCTGAAATATGGCTTGAGAAAGGAAGAAGAAGAAATGGGGGCTGTTCTTTTGTTCGTTGTAGAGAAAGAATAGAATTAGGGCACAAACTTGTTTAAGAAGACGATAGAGAGAAAAAGACCGAATCGCCCCTTTAAGTGGGTCCGGTGAAAGAATGGACCACTTGAAAGGTTTCTGATCGCCGGATCGCGATGAGTTAAGAGACAAAAATTATCAGAACGACAAGATCTTTCCAACGAACCCAAAGTCACGGTGTTTGGAATATTTCGAAAAAAACACTCAATTTTTTCCTAAATTGCAAACTACCCCCTGCTATGATCAAACGAACTCGGAATCAAACGAAACTTCGTAGATACTATTTTAATTTGAAAAGAAACTCGTTCATGATCTAAACCCACTTAAATATCTAAAATATAATTAAATAAAATAATAACAAATTAAACGGTTCAACGGGCCGGGTTTTGGGCCCAACTGACTCAGTAAGGTCACAGACCTTACACACATTATATTGATAAAACTTGGATATGCATAAAAGAATGACTTCATCCTCTTTACTTGAGTACCCACATACAGGTACTAGGGCCCACTATCCTAGAAAAAATCAGAGAGTATAATACTGAAAATAAAATAATTTCTATAACTTTAGATAAAGCAAGCTCCAAAAATATCATTGTTGAAATACTAAAAATTGCATTCCCACTTAATTTAAATGGGGTAATTTTTACAATAGATGTACACATCATATCTTAAATCTTATAGTACAAGATGGGCTAAGATCTACTAAGCCTATAATAGAAGTGATTAAATACATTGTAGGTTATATTTTTCTCATCTTCTTCCAAGGAAATGAAATTGGAAGAAAATATATAGAAGTCTCCATAAAAATATAAAAAAAAAACACTACCAAATATAAAGCATAGATTAAGAGAAACTTGCAATTATAAAGGTGCAATTAATAAACATTGTGCTTTATATTTAACACATGAAGATATTTCTATAGGTAAAGAGAATTGGCATGTTCTTGAAATAATAAGAGAATTTTAAAATATTTTTATGATGCAACCTTATTTCTCATGGGATATATTGACGAGTCTACAAAATTGGTTAAAAAGCCATCATTTCATGTCCATTTGTAGACTTAATTAGGACAATTGCATCATAATCCCATGATTTCAAGTATTTGAGCATAAATGTGGACTTGTAGTCAAAATCAATTAAAAAACCCTTAATTTTGCATAAATTTATGATATTGATAATTTACATCACCCCTGGGTCCCGCTAATTACATCTTAAGCACTGTGGCCCCATTACATTCATTGCATTAATTCATCTTGCATTTGGTAGGCTATGCATCCTATGTATTTCAACTTTAATTATTTCAATGCTAGTGAATTAGTTGTTTTATTGTGTAGGTCTTATCAAAGCAATAGGGGCTCACATGAAAGGGAACCACCCCTTGGGCATGCTTCCCTATGCATGCCCATGAGGGGTGGGTCCCACTGTGACAGCATAATTCTTTCCCTCTCTCTTTCTAAGTTTTCAAGTTTTCAAGATTTCTCTCCTATCAAGACTTGAATTTCAAGACAAGGAAGGAGTATTCTAGATATAGAAGAAATATTTGGTGGAGTTTGAGTTGGAAAGTTTTATCCAAGAAGACATGTGATAAGTTAACAAAGAGAGCCAGAATTTCAAAGAGATAAGATGATCAATTTCAAAAAGGAAGGAGATAAAAGACTTATGAGAAGAACATTTCCCAAGGGATGTGGACGTCTAACATAGGGGCCCACTCTCCTTGGACGTCCACATCATATATTCTTCTCTCTCTGCCTCTACTCAATCCACAAATAATGCTAGAACACCAAAAACTTAATCATGATTTTAATTAACACTAAATACCGCAAGTGCACAAATGTATACGAATAGACGTTGGCAAGTACGGGTCGAACCCACAAAGAGTGAATCAAGAAGAAAATTTAATTAAGATGATGTCACGATTAACCAATAATACCAAAAATTAATTAAAGTAATAAGATAATGAAATAACAATGTTAATAAAGTTGATCAAGGTATTCAGAATCCATCAAGCAATCCAAGACCAATTTCTTAATGAAAATACATGTTTGATCAGTTTTTCTACTTTAGATCTAGATATTAAGGTATCCAAATCTGGATAATATAAATTAAAATCTGTTTTCTCAAAAGTGATTATTTTTCTATTATACGTAGAAAATACCCAAGACCTCATTTCCTTCATCAAATTACTAAAGTCATGTAATCATCACCCACCAAATATGAGCATAAACCATAAAAAAAGAAAACATTCCCAAGTATGGCCTATCAAAAATAAGCATGGATAATAAAAAGCTTACTCTAGCATTAAGAAATACAATATGGAAGCTACCTATTGGCATGAAGATAAACCTACTAAAGCATTCGAGCACATTAATATTTAATCAAATACATATTAACATAAAGAAACTGTTAGAGATTACTTAACACCATCCATAGCCTCGATTACAAAATCAACCAGCAATTGCACAAAAGAGAATTGATATTTACATTGATAGCATTCTTAAGTACAAAGCTTTTGCTCCTCCTAAAAGCTATGTCTTGCTTGGACAAGGCCCAAAAGCTACCTTTAAAAAAATTCAAAAAGTGGAGAACTAGACTAGAGAAACCTAGATCTAGAAAGGGAGAGAGGGGAGTGGGATGTCCAAGCTTAGGAGAGCATGCCTTGGACGTCCCCAGGGTTATATTTATAGTTTTTTTTTTCTTCTTAAACTCTATATTGGCTTGACTTGTAAGCAAAGTAACTTTCTTTTTAAAAACTTAAACTGATCTTCTAGCTAATCTTGATCTCTTCTTGTTTTGCAGCTCTTCCAGTAGTGGGTCCTAGAGATTTCTTCTTATAATGAATAGGAGATCCAATGGTGTGGATTGAGTAGAGGGAGAGATAGAGGAAGAAATGATGTGGACGTCCAAGGGCAAGTGGCCCAGTGTTGGACGTTCACATCACTTGGGGTATTTCTCTCATAAGTCTTTTATTTCCTTCCTTTTTGAGATTGATCTTCATATCTCTTTGGAATTATGACTCTCTTTGCTGACTCGTCATATATCTTCTTGGATAAATTTCCTAATTCAAACTCCATCAAAGACTTTTTCTAGAATACTCCTTCCTTCACTACACCAAAAATGGATATTAGAGACAGTGGTTTGGAGCGGTCGTCAGCTGTTTCTAATATGAAGCGGTTTTAATCCGTTTTAAGTTAGAGCGCCGTTTCATATGTAAATAGCTTATGTGCTGATACTACTAAAACAGCGTTCCCTCCATTATATTCACTCGTTCCCTCCATTTCTTTAGTCCTGCCATTTCTCACCTTTCGTTCCATTTCTTTACTCGCGCCATTTCACTTCTTCAAGGAAAGCTGCTCGCGCCATTCCCATCTCCTTCCATTCCATTCACTTCTTCAAGGAATCTCGATAGGCTCATCCTCCCTCGCTCCCCCATCTCCCACAACGTGCAACACCCCCAAATCCGGTGAATCCAGCGCTACCACCACCCGACGTTCTTAGCCTCCTCGACGGCTCCGCCCTCACCTTGGACGTCCTCCTGGTCATAACTCCATGTTGTTTCTCTTCCTGTTTCTCCTATTGGAGATTTTTTTGGAGGTTAGGGTTTCTCATATTGGAGTTTTTTTGGAGATTGGGGCTTTTGACCCTGAAATCGCGATTTCTGGAAGGTTCTACCCCTCTCTATTCGATGGGCTTCTGCTGTTGCTGGTAGGTTGCAGATATCTCTCTGCTTTTTCTTTGGTTGTTTATGAGGTTTGGCATACACTTATCCGAAAAATTGTATCTTCAGATGGTAGCAGATTGATGGAATCCATCCACCATTTCCAAGTCTCTTCCAGTCTCTAAGCTCAAAGGGGCTCTTTATTGCTTTCTCTGTATTTGGGCTGGAAAGTAGAAAGAAGAGCACGATTGAGGGGGGAGGCTTTTTAAGGTGATTATTCTCTTCTTTCATTATGTTCTTCCTGTAAATGTTTTTTTCTTCCCTCCTCTCATCTCCTGTCATTTTATTTTATTTGATTGGGATTCTAGTACATCAGATTTTAAAAGTTTAGTTGGATATCTTCCTCTCCTTTTCCTTTCGATCCTAATCCTTTCTTAGAATTTTAGTTCTGAATATGGTACAGATCGATTTCCACAACAAAATGCAAGTGGGTTGGTAACCCAAAACAAATCTGATTACTGATGGACGTCATCAGGAGTAAGCTAGAGGAAATGGCCCACTTGGTTTCCTGCAAACCATGAGTATATACTCTTAAACAATATGATTTTTCAATTTCTTACAAGTGTTCTTCATGCACTTTGGATGTTATCATTATAGTGACAGTCTAAATATCATGCCTCTGCATAGAGGTGGGCAGAAGAGATTATCTTCTGATTACTATTCTTAATGAATACAAGACAATCAGGTTGTTGACTTTTCTATTAGCCCTTATGATTATTCCGGTGCATGCATTATAATTATAGCAATGTTTTTAGATTTTGCAAAATGAGAAACTTTTTGCTGTTTTCAATTTCCATGTCAAATGCTTACTGCATACACATCAATGAGGAAAAGTTTATCTTTTGATGGCCTCTCTAGGAAAAATGGGTAGGCCAAAGAGGACATGGATGGAAGTACTAAGGAAAAATTTAAATAAGTGCAACCTATGTGAGGATTTGGTCCGGGATAGACTTGAATGATGAAAAAAAATTCATGTGGTCGGGGATAGATTGCAAATATTTATCTTATGATAGTTTTATCTTTTGAATTATAGTATATGCGTCAATATAAAAGCTAAGCCACTCCAAGCATTACCTGCTTTATTTCCACCTTGCACTAATCTTATATGAAGCATCCAAGTCAAACCCGCCGATGTGTTCTATAATTCTTTTTTTCTACATTAAACATTGTTTTTTATTCTAACTTAAATGATACCATCATTTATTTATGTGACATTTATTTGACTTTTCTAAGGTTACCTTTGCTAGATCCATTTAACTTATGTGAGGTAAGTTGTTGCAGAATGTCGTCCTCGAGCAACAAAGCATGGATGAACAAACATAGGTTAAGTCCGGAGTATTTAGATGGAATTGTGCATTTCCTTGAGTTTACAAAGAAACATGGTGGTGGATTTAAGCATTTTCCTTGTCCATGTGCTAAATGTCGAAATGGGAGTGGAATGATCGCCCTTAATATGAATCATGAGCACTTGCTCATTAATGGTATTGATGAGTCATATACACATTGGATTCTACATGGAGAATGTGTTGCAACAACCAGTAAGAAAACATCAATATCAAATCCTAATGAACAACCCAATAATATGTATCCTAGAACAGAGGAACTCATTAATGATGCATTTGGAAGAATTGGTGAAAATGTTGATGCTCTCATGGATGATCTCATAAGGAACAAAGATATTCATGAAGGCTCCCAAGAGTTTCAAGGCGAAGACGAAGGAGAAGAAAGAAGATATAAGTCTTTATTTGATGATGCAAGACAATCTTTGTATCCTTCTTGTCCGAGGGGACTCACAAAATTGTCAGCTACTGTTGAGTTATATAGTTTAAAGGCACAAAAAGGTTGGTCGGACAATAGTTTGAATGATCTCCTTCAATTGGTGAAGAAGTGGCTTCCGATAGGAAACACGTTACCAGAAAGCACATATCAAGCTAAGAAGATGATCAACTCATTGGGAATGACCTACGATTCCATACATGCATGCCCAAATGATTGTATTCTTTATTGGAAAGAGTACAAAGACATGCAAAGTTGTCCAATATGTCATACATCCAGATGGAGGTCAGATTACTTGGTGAAAAAAAAAGTGTTAGAGTTCCATTGAAGGTTTTGAGGTATTTTCCATTGAAACCAAGGCTACAGAGGCTTTACAGGTTAGATTTCAAGGTTAATGATAGATTCCATAGGTCATTCTATTTGCCTTTGATTCTTAATTTTAATAACAAATTATTATTTTTATATTGTTATGTAGTGTGCCATGGATAGCAGAGCAAATGACTTGGCATGCTTAACGAAAAGGGATTGGTGGTGTTATGCGGCATCCATCTGATTCATCAAGTTGGGTGGTAGTAAATACCAAGTGGCCAAGTTTTTCTCAGGAACATCGAAATGTTCGTTTAGGACTTGCGACCGATGGGTTCAACCCTTTCGGACATCTCAGTAGTGTCTATAGCTGTTGGCCTGTCATTATAGTGCCCTACAATCTCCCCCCCTCATTATGCATGAAAAGAGAATTTTCAATACTGACAGCATTGATACCAGGCCCAAAAGGACCGAGTAAAGACATTGATCTTTACCTACAACCATTGGTTGACGAGTTGAAAGAGTTATGGCTTAATGGAGTGTCAACGTATGATTCTTGTGTGGGGAGATTTCCAGAGCTCCAGGATTACGCTAATCATAGCCATCAGATGAAACTAAGCATTCTCACGTGCCATCCTCGTGCCGCCCACGTGGCACCAGATTCACCCCGGCTACCAGGACAGGGGCTCCGGCCGAAGTCAAGCAGGTCCGGATCGCTAGCGCCGAGCTCGGCTACTCCATGTGCCCACCTCGGCTGAAAGCTCCACCTCGGCCGAAGGAGCCGGGATGAAAGCCGAAGTAGGAAAGAACTTCCACTCGCGCCCTTCGTCCCCCACGTCATCAGGCACGTGGAGGAATAGGGGGGCGAGCCAGTGAGACAGATGCGACATCCAGCCGTCCACAATCTTCGCCAGATCACTGACAGGGCGGCATCCAGTGGCTGAAGCCAAATCAGGGCAAGGCCCGAGGGCGGATCCGATGGTATCCCTACCGCCAAAGGCATCCAACACGATCTGGCCCAACATGACGCACATTTAATGCGATGTGGGCTGATCCGACTGGCATTAAATGCAAAGTGGGCTAGAATGGACCGCATTTATTACCTTGTGGGCTGATCATGACTTCCCAGTCGAATCATGGGACCCACACCAAGATATCATCCAAAGATACGACCCAAGCCTCTATAAATAGAGCCTCATACCACAAGCAAGGTACGCACAATCTAACCAAAAGAGCCGTTATTCTGCCTCTCTTCTTCCTCTCCCTCCATTGTTCCAGTTCGTTCACTGACTTTGGCATCGGAGAGCCTTGCGCCGCCTAGGCCAGGGTCCTCTGACCGTTTGCTCTTCTCTTTCAGGCTTTCGGACGGTACCTAATCTTCATCACCTTGGATAAGTCCTCTAAGGCACCCCAGTTATTGTGGGTCATTATTTTCTGCACCTACAATTGGCGCCGTCTGTGGAAAAGTAATATCCCAACCTTCCCAACCTTCTCGACCTCAATCTCCCAGAAATCATGCCTCCGAAAGCTAGGAAGGGCGGAGAATCCTCGAGAGTAATGCTCGAGCAGCCAGCACCATCGGCGGACGTCCCTCCCCAAGGGCGTTCCCGAACGGTGCATGGCACATCTACAGGCGAGGGCCGCTTAGGCTCGCAGCTCTACGTCGAGGTCCCCCTCCAAGAGGGACTCGAGGCCTCGTTCTCAGCGAACGAAATCACGCCGCCCCGACGCGACGAGCGTCGGCATGAGCGTCCTCGCAAAGATAAAGCCGTGGCCGTAGAAGAGACGCGCCGCGTTCAACCTCCTGCCGCTGGAGGAGATATCGCAGCTCAAAATGCTCTCCTCCAGAAGCAGGAGCGGTTAATCCGCGAGCTCCAGCACAAACTGCCTCGTTGAGGCAGGTCTCTGATCCTCAGGGAAAGAAGAGGGACGCCCCGAGCAGGGCAGCCCAGCCTCCTCGTGAGGATCTGAGAGACCATCTGGACCACAAGCGAAGCCAGATCCATGATGAAGGCTCGAGCAACAGCCGAAGTCATCGTAGCCGCGATGGCCGAACCCATAGCCATCACAGCCCGAACCACTCCAAACGAAGGCCAAGAGCGCGGACACCAGAAAAGGACGACGAGCAGGAGCGATTCGACAAACGCGTCAGGTTGGCTCTTCAGCACAACCTGGACGTGCGGGACCAGAAACAAATCTGTGGCCATACCGATTTGGGGGCCTCACCCTTCACGAGGGACATCGAGCGCACCCCCTTACCCAAAAAGTTCTCTGTCCCGCGGTTCGTCCTCTACGACGGACTGTCCGATCCATCCGCTCACCTCCGACATTTCTCCCAGAAGATGTCCATCTGGGGAAACGAGGGCCACCTCAACTGCAAAATCTTCTCCTCCAGTTTGGGTGACCTCCCTCTGACGTGGTTCTGAGCCCTCCCAGAGAAGTCAGTTTCGAGTTAGAAGGAGCTCCAGCTCTCCTTCTTAAAAAAGTTTCAAACTTACAGCGCCGTCCCCAAGACAGAGGGGGACCTTCTCGCCCTGAGAATGATGCAGGGCGAGAGCCTCGCCAAGTTCGCCCGACGATTCTGGGCGGTTTACAGCCAGGTCGAGGGCACTAGGGAGGAAATAGCAATCTTCGCCTTCCAACATGCCCTGATCCCCGGCCACGACCTCCGGAAGGACTTGGTCGGAGACACCCCAGAATCCATGCCGGCGTTAATGTCCCGGATAAAGCGCTTTGTCGCCCGGGAGGAAGATGAAATCTAGGCCCGGGAAGAGGACGAAAACCCGGGGCCCGAGTGGAAGAGCAGCCAGCCTCGGCAGAGAGGCGGGAGGCCCTTCCAGAAGCAGGAGCACAAGCAGGCCTGGGTCGCCAATTCGGCAAAGCCTGCGTCGTCCAGGTCTGGGGGCACCTGGAGGCCAAGACCTCCCACCAACGCCAGTCAGGGCGTCAATGTCGTCTTCAAGGAGCCGATATACCAGATCCTGAACAAAATAAAGACCAAGCCGTTCTTCAAATGGCCTCCGCCCTTGAGGAGTGAGCCCACCTCCGGCAGCCGAAGCAAGCTCTACTGCTCCTACCGCAAAGGTAACGGGCACAAGACCAAGAAGTGCAAGTCTCTGAAGTGGTACCTGGAGAGGCTAGCCGGCGAAGGCCACATTTCAGAGTTCGTCAAGGCAGAAGATGTCGGCGGCAGTGAGGGCCGAGTTCACCAGAGCGCGGCTCAGGATCCAGACAGCGAGGATTCCGAAAAGATCATTAACGTGATCCACCTGGCATCCTCAGCTCCCTCTCCCTCGTCTCGCGGAGGCTCGCAGGCCCGTGCCGAGGCCAGGCGGGCATCGCACGGGAAGGAGGTGATGAAAGCCAAGCTCGGACCGGCGTCCAAAAGAGCTCGCCGCGACCGACCTGCGATCTCATTCTCAGACAAAGATCTAGAGGGAATCCAGCTTCCCCACAACGACCCCCTGCTCCTCACAATGAAGCTAAGGGACTTTACCGTGAAGAGGATCCTCGTCGACTCCGGCAGCTCTTCCGAGGTCCTCTACTACGAGTGCTTCAAAAAAATGAACCTCTCGGAAGCAGACCTCACGGAAGTCTACGCGCCCTTGCTAGGGCTATCCGCCAGGCCAGTCTATCCCAAGGGCAGGATCACCCTGGAAACCCGAGTCGGCGGAGCGTCCGTGTTGGCCGACTTCCTGGTCGTGGACGCCCCTTCTCCCTACAACGTCATCTTGGGCAGAACGTGGCTCCACAAATTGGAAGCGGTCCCCTCTTCCCTCCACCAGAAGCTGAAGTTCGTCCTCGAAAACAAGGAGGGCAAGATGGAAGTGGTCACAGTGGAGGGAGATCAGCAGCAAGCTAGGCAGTGCATGCTGGCCGCGGTCCCAGCAGAGAAAGACCCAGAGCGTGTCAACCTCGCCGCAGTTCGAGAAAGGGCTAGATGAAATCGGGCGAGATCCCGAGAAGAAAAGCATCGAGGATCTGGCCGAGGTCAGGCTAGACTCGGCGGACCCAGACAGGTTCTTCCTGATCGGCACTCAGCTGCCAGACGAGGAGAGAGCCGAACTCTCGAGGTTCCTGATGCAGAACGTCGATGTCTTCGCTTGGAGCCCAAGCGAAATGCCTGGGGTCGACCCCAGGGTCATGTGCCACAAGCTAAATGTGGACCCCAGCCACAAGCCAGTAGTGCAAAGGGCCCGAAGGACAGGGCTGCAGCAGACGGACGCGGTCGTCGAAGAGGTCGACAAACTGATGAAGGCAGGAGTCATCCGGGAAGTCCAGAACCCGGTCTGGCTGGCTAATACGGTGGTGGTTAAAAAGAAAACTGGTAAATGGAGGGTGTGCGTGACTTCACAGCACGGTGGTGGTTAAAAAGAAAACTGGTAAATGGAGGGTGTGCGTGGACTTCACAGACTTGAACTGGGCCTGCCCTAAAGATAGTTTCCCCCTTCCGTAGATTGATCAGATGATCGACGCCACCGCTGGCCATGACCGAATGAGCTTCCTCGACGCTTACAGAGGCTACCACCAGATTCCACTACACGAGCCTGACGAGGAGAAAACGTCATTCATAACCCCCCGCGGCACTTATTGCTACAAGGTGATGCCCTTCGGACTAAAGAACGCGGGGGCGACGTATCAGTGCCTCGTGACAAAGATGTTCCAGGCTCAGCTCGGCCGAACGGTGGAAGTATACATCGACGACATGGTCGTCAAATCAGTGCACTCCGGCGACCACCTGGCGGATCTCTGCCAAGTCTTCGGCATCCTTCGCGCGTTCAAGCTAAAGCTCAACGCTTCCAAGTGCGCCTTCGGCGTAGCCTCTGGTAAGTTCCTCAGCAGCTTGGTAACGCGGAGGGGGATAGAGGCCAATCCAGACCAGATCACCGCGATCCAGGGCATTCTGAGCCCCTCTACCACGAAAGAAGCCCAGAAGCTCACAGGAATGGCTGCAGCGCTCAATCGCTTCATTAGCCGGTCATCAGATAAGTGCAGGCCTTTCTTTCAGCTTCTAAGGAAAAATTTAAAATTCCAGTGGACTCCTGAGTGCGACCAGGCGTTGGCCGCGCTCAAAACCTATTTGTCGTCGCCACCCTTACTCTCCACCCCAACTCGGGGGGAGGTTTTGTATTTATACCTTGCGGTTTCAGATCACGCAGTGAGCTCCGTCCTCATCAGGGAGGACGAGGGAATTCAAAAACCAATTTATTACACGAGCAAGACTCTGCTCGATGCCGAGACCAGGTACCTTCTATTGGAGAAGCTCGCGTTGGCTCTCGTTAGTGCCTCCCGCAAGCTCTCCCATTATTTTCAGTCCCACTCTATTGTGCTGATCACGGAGCATCCACTCCGTTCTATATTCCAGAAGGCTGACTTTTCAGGGCGAATATCGAAGTGGGCAGTTGAACTGGGGCAGTATGACATACAGTACCGTCCCCGAACTGCGATCAAAGGCCCGTTTTTCGGCAGACTTCATCGTCGAATTCGTCTCGCCCAACTCGGCTCCGCCCCAGCTCGGCATGGAACTGGGGGGCATAGGGCACGAGCCAGAAGTGACCGAGGTCGAACAGTCTCCCGCCTCGGCATGGAAGATCTTTGTCGACGGATCGTCCACCTCCAAGAGAGCTGGCGCCGGCGTAGTCCTCCAGTCGCCAGAGGGTCTGGTCATAGAGTAGGCTTTCACCTTGGACTTCAAAGCAACAAACAATGAGGCAGAGTATGAAGCATTGATAGCAGGGTTGAACAGCGCCCAAATCCTCGGAGCCCAGTACCTGGTGATCTTCAGCGATTCACAACTGGTAACTAGCCAGCTCGCTGGAGACTACCAGGCCAGGGACGACAGGATGGCGGCCTACTTAGCCCTTGCGAAAAAACTGCTGTCTCATTTCCAGAAGGCCGAGGTCAGACGGGTATCCCGAGATACCAACACACACGCTGACGCACTTGCCAGCCTAGCTTCCGCTGTCGAAGCCGGAAAGAAAAGGACCGTCGAGGTTGGGTCGATATCAAGGTCGAGCTTAAAACTCCATTCATCTCGGCTAATCCTCTGTGCTGACCTCGGCCCAAGCTGGATGGACCCGATCATCGCTTACTTGAAGGACGATCAGCTCCCCGAGGACAAGACTGAAGCCCACCGAATCAGACTCAAGGCAGCTCGATTCTGGCTCTCTCCTGAAGGCAAACTCTACAGGAAATCCTTCACAGGTCCATACCTCCAATGTGTCCACCCGAGCAAGGTGGACAACTTCCTGTATGAGATCCACGAAGGAATCTGCGGCAGTCACATAGGAGGTCGATCACTGGCCTACAGGGCAATAAGCCAGGGTTACTGGTGGCCCTACATTCAGAAGGACACGCAGGTGTACGCCAGGAAATGCGAGAAGTGCCAGAAGTTCTCCCACTCTCTCCATCAGCCAGCGCAAGATCTGAGTCCCCTCTCTATCCCATGGCCCTTCGCTCAATGGGGCCTGGACATTGTGGGGCCTCTCCACCGAGCTCCAGGGAACAAGAGATGGCTTATAGTCGCCACGGATTACTTCACAAAATGGATAGAAGCTGAGCCGTTGTCCTCCTTCACGGACAGGGATTCCAGGAACTTCGTTTGGAAAAACATCGTAACGAGGTTCGGCATCCCCAGGACCGTGATTTCGGTTAACGGGACTTAGTTCGACTCCAAATCCTTCAAAGACTTTTGCCAAGAGCACGACATCAGGAACCATTACTCCACTCCGGCATATCCGCAGAGTAATGGCCAGGGCGAAATCTCTAACAAGGTGATCCTGGACGGCCTGAAGAAACGACTGGACAAGGCAAAGGGAAGATGGGTAGAGGAGCTTCCGAGCGTGCTATGGGCATACAGAACAACTCCAAGAAGGTCCACCTCGGCGACACCTTTCTCTCTGGCCTACGGGATGGAGGCGGTCATTCCTTTAGAAATCGGCCTTCCCACCCTGAGGACAGAGCTGGTCGACCAAGGCCGAAATGAGATGAACCTGGCAATGGAGCTGGAGCTGGCAGACGAGCGCCGAGAAGCAGCAGCCCTGCGACTGACCGACTATCAGCAGCAGCTGGCCAGGGCATACAATCAAAATGTCAGAGTAAGAAGCTTCTCCGTGGGAGAACTGGTTCTAAAAAAGACCCTGCCAGCTGACAAAGAACCAAACGAAGGGAAGCTGGCCCCGAACTGGCACGGCCCGTTCAAGGTAGTCTCACTGGCAGGAAGATCAGCCTACAAGCTCGAGGACATAGAGGGCAAGCCACTGCCGAGGCCGTGGAATGCATCCCACCTAAAGAAGTTCTATTTTTAAAGATGTAATGAGTCTCAGAATCAATGAAAGCAACTTTTGCCCTGTCATCAATCTGTCGTCTCTCTTTGACTGACTCCGGCAGCTCTGGGTCTACCGCCCTGGAAAAGGCTTCGAGTTCATACACTCAGTCGTTTCCTAAAGCTCTGGGTCTACCGCCCTGGAAAAGGCTTCGAGTTCATACACTCAGTCGTTTCCTAAAGCTCCGGGTCTACCGCCTTGGCAAAGGCTTCGAGTTCATACACTCAGTCGTTTCCTAAAGCTCCGGGTCTACCGCCCTGGAAAAGGCTTCGAGTTCATACACTCAGTCGTTTCCTAAAGCTCCGGGTCTACCGCCCTAGAAAAGGCTTCGAGTTCATACACTCAGTCGTTTCCTAAAGCTCTGGGTCTACCGCCCTGGAAAAGGCTTCGAGTTCGAACACTCAGTCGTTTCCTAAAGTTCCGGGTTTATACACCCCTCGAAGACCGTTGCCGAACTCATGCTCACACAGCCGAGACCAACAGGATTCAGGATCCACTTCGGCGCAAGGCAGTTCGTCTCGGCCAATGTTAGTCCATTTCGGCCAAGGTCAGTTTTTAAGAAGGAAAGAGCAGTGCGAGCACTGAAGTGCAGAAAAGCAGCACAAAAATACAAGTGTTCCAAAACAGTGCAAGGAAAGTAAAAAAGAATACAAAAACACAGTACACAGATTGAGTGATCACAAAACTCTTCCTTTTTTATTCATTGTAATTACTTCATTACAAGGGTTACAGAAAAGAAAGCAAAATACAGAAAGGAGGCTCGCAGTCCTCTAAAAACAGAAAAAGAAACAAAGACTGGGAGGCTCTGATCTTCACCGACTCTTCAGGCTGTAGGCTCGAAGACTCCGGTCCGCTGTTTGGAGGCTTTGAGGGACTCTGAATTTCACAGAGCTCTATAATACGCTTTGGTTGGTCAGACCAAAGCATTCAGGAGCCCCTCCAGTTCGGAGGCCCTGGACCTCGCTGAGCTCTTCAACACCCTCCGGTCGGTAAGACCAAAGTTTGAAGAGCCCCTCGGTCCAGCGGAGCCTCGATCCTACCCTCCGCTCGGCGGTCGAGGGGCGCGTTCCTACACAGGACCCTGCAGGACCGCCAGACGCAGAGGGCGCCATCAACCCACAGTTGCAGAAGACTCCCCTGCAACCGGACCAAGGAAGGTCGGCCGTGGACCCGCGTTCAGAGAGCGCGTGGTCCACGAGGAACGCTTTCAGAGAGCGCGCAGACCACGACGGGCTTCCCCCCTCGGAGAGAGCCGTCCTCAGGCGCAGGGGTGTTGACACCAAAAATGTCACTTTGCCTCTTCAAGATCCAAAGAGCTACATGAAGTCGCAACCTGCCATAAATAGGCAATGCTGCTTCCAAAAATCAAATCTTGTCAGAATCAAACAAAAACTGCAAGATTCTTCAAGACAGCCAAAAGAGGAGTACACAAGAAGTTTCGGGCCATTTCAAAATCATTTGGCCTAACTTCGCTTCTCAGACAGCCGAAAAGGAGCTCTCGACGGCAAAAGCATCGGAGACACCAAATCTTCGATCAGGGCCGATGGATAGTCTCAAAATACTTCCAAAAGGCTCCACGTCAAGTTCCGAGTCAAACCGACAACGTTTGACCCTACATCAACCCTCGAACAGCTAAATCAAGCCTCTCGGCGGCGAGAACCACCGAGGCCATTACTCATCAGATAGAGCTCATGGACGGCTTCAAAATGCTTATAAAGGGCTACACGTCAAATTTCAGGTCATTTCCACAACATTTGACCATAGTTTGACGCTCGGAAGCCAAATCAGGCTTCTCGGCGGCAAAGCTCTCCGGGACCATGGTTTCCAAGACAGAGCCTATGGATCATCTTAAAATGACTCCAATAGGTTCCCTGTCAAATTTCAAGTCAATCGGACATCGGTTGACCGCACATCAAACCGCGACATCTTCATCGCGACAAAAAGCAAGTCTACTGGTGATAGGACCCCAAACGGCTTCAAAACTCAAACAAAAGCCTATGGTTGGTCTTATTTATTGCTCAGCAGGCTTCACACCAAATTTCAGGTCATTCCGACATCGTTTGACCCAGTTTCAGCTTCTGACGGAAAATCGGCAGCTCTGCGCGACAAAGTCTTCGGCTTTCTCAGGAAATTGGAAGCTTTGCAAAATAAAATGCAAGGATTCTCATCAGGTTTCCTACAAAGAAATTAGGCCAATAAATGGTCAAAATGTCAAGGAAAAGTACAGGAGAAAAAAGAATCGAAAAACAGCAAAAACGGACACAAAACGGGACACGAAAGGGGGAAAACCCCCCCAGGGTCGCAGACCCCTGCGACCCTGGGCCAGGGTCGCCGGCGACCTTAGAACCCGGGGTCGCCGGGAAAGCCCCGGAAACCCCGGTTTTCGCCGTTTTTTTCGCGATTCGAAGAGCCCAGCCTCTGGTACTTTCCAAAATTCATGCTTTTGAGACAGCAAGTCCTCTGACATCCGTCCAAAACACGGGTCAATCATCAAGAGTATCGAAAACAATATTGATCGCCACCCGGTCAACCAAAAAAAGTGTGCTTTCTACCCGACCGATCGAGAAATCGACAGGACAGATGGCACCGACCCGCTGTTGGCAACAAACACCTGAAATTATATGGTCATCTGATGTCGATCTACATGAAGATCCATCGATGATCATCGACAGAAGAATCCCAAAGGACGTGGCACGGCCCGCGACTCTTCAGCTGCTGGGCGACCACTTAATGCGATTAATTGACTAACTTTATTACAGTCATTAATCCATTTCTTTGGACGGCCCAATCAGAAGCAAGCATTCGGGAGTTATAAGTCAAGAGATTCATGGCATTTAACCCATGAAACTCCTCCCATCATGGCGATTAAAGGCGATTAAATGCCCTCAATCTCCTCCGGCCAATCAGAAGCCAAGAAAAAGGAGTTACAAAATAAACAATTCAATTTTGTAACTCCTCCCATTATGCGGCTTAATGACAATAAAAGCCCATAACCCACCTAAATGGCTACCAAAAAAGCCTATAAATAGGAGAGCTCTCCAAGAAGAAAGGATAGTCATAGAGCATCAGAAAAAAGCACAAACACACAGACAGACAGAAGCACAGAAATCCAGAGAAAGGAAAAAAGAGAGAAAACTCTGCGGAAGTTCTACACCGGCCACCGCAACAAGGTGACAAAAGTCCCTTGGGGGGTACCCCCCCCAAGGTCCTTGCCTTCTCCTCCTGCCTCCAATGGCTTAGATGTGGCTTTTCAGCCCGTCTACTCGGCTTTTTATTGGACATAGGACCTCCTTTTGGTCTTTGTCCTCTAAAAACCCGAGGTTATAGCCAAGCCAAGCGAATCAACAGCATCCTCTGTTCTCATCTGCATGGATGATGGCGAAGCCCACATATGGCTTGCGACCGTCAATCTAAACGGGTCCCCCACAATCTCCTGAGAAGTTAGATCCTCCTTTTCTTGCTTTTCATTGTAGTTTGTATTTTTTTAAAAGAGACAAAAATCACAATTCTTGTCTTTCATTGTTGATAAGGATTGTAAATCGGCTATAAACGCCAAAAATCGGCTATAAACGCCAAAATCGGCTATAAACGCCAAAATCGGCTATAAATGCCAAAAAAATCGCCTTTCACGGCAAACCAAGAAAAATGTCTCTTTTCTTAAATATATGTGCAATGTAAAACTTGAAAGAAGTTGATTTCCTTTTTACTTGCGAAGGTTGATCTCCGGATCACCACTTGCAATTCCAAGTAAAAATAGAAAATCTGGCACACCCACACAAAAAAAGAAATGTTGATGCACGCCCCTGCCCCCCGGTTACGAAAGGGTCGGACCCGACGGACTCCCACGTCCGCCGACCTCGGTAGGAACTCGAGCATTTGGGGCGCGGTCCATCAAGCCGGCACACCCGGTGGGACTCGTTTATTTGAGAACACGATGCTAGAAATGAAATATTTGCATATCATATATTTTGCTCTATGCTTATATTTCTTTTCTCGATTCCTTGGCTACTTTATAATTGGTGGCCTA
This sequence comes from Litsea cubeba, assembly GCA_012931725.1. NCBI lineage: Eukaryota > Viridiplantae > Streptophyta > Magnoliopsida > Laurales > Lauraceae > Litsea > Litsea cubeba. The sequence continues at coordinate 67,818,291 of CM022945.1, read as the reverse complement.
TGTTGAATTCCGCATCTAAAAAAAATGAGATGAGATTTATTGTTTGGAAATTTCTAATTCTTTGAATTTATTTCCACTCTTTCTCTTTTAAAAAAATTTTTTTTTTTTAAATAAAAAACAAAAAAAAAATCAGATTTTTCATTTTTGGATTCAAAATTGAGAAACTTTGATCCTCTCCCTTCTGGGCACTGGCGCTCACGGAAATCGTTGAGACCGTGTTCGGATCGGGGGTTGGGCCATTGTTTCTCTTCGATGAGTTCATTAAAAATCTAAAAAAAATATATATATATATATAAAAGTATAAAAAAAAATTTAGATTTCTCAATTTGGATTCAAAATTGAGAAACCTTGATCCGTTCCTATCGTTCATCGCGCTTGCAGAAATGTTGAGCCTGTTCGACTAAGGTTTTGGGCCATTGTTTCTCTTCGATGAGTTCATAAAAAAAAAAAAAAAAAAAAAGAGACATAGACCACTAAGGTTAAACCAACTGTGTTCTTTGATCATGGTTGATTCAAAGAAAAGCCTTGTCCAGAGTGTGGAGACAGCTTGACTGTTCTAGGCAAGGGTCCTCCAAACGGGTTCATTAAGTAATCCTACCCTTACCTGGGGGCAATTCTATCAATCAAGATTTCATAAGACCGGGTTAGGAGGCCTATGTGTACTCTCTCGTCTTTTAAATAAATAAAAATAAATAAATTTTTTAAAAATAAAAAAATAAAAATTTTAAAATAAAAAATAAAAAATAAAAATTTTTTCAAAAAAAAAATCTTAAAAAAATAATAGAAAATAAAAAAAATAAAAAGAAAAAAGATTTTTTTAAAAAAAAAAAAAAAATCTTCAAAATCTTCAAAAAAAAAAAACTTCCGTAATTTTGGGTTTAGATTGGAGAAATCTTGGTCTTCTTCTTTCTGAGCACTGGTGCTCGCGGAAATCGCTGAGCCCGTGTTCATATTGGAGTGCCTTTTGCTCTCTTTGATAAACCCGATATTGACTTTTCAAAAAAAAACTCGTCATCTTCAGATTTAGATCCGAGAAATTATGGTTCATTTCTTTCTGAGCACTAGCGCTCGGGGAAATCGCTGAGCCCGTGTTCAGATCGGAATACCATCTGCTCTCTTTGATGAATCCAATCTTGACCTTTCAAAACAGAGAATCTCATCTCATGGATGCGGTCTCAAAACATTTGTGTCTAGCGGTACTAGTACGCCCTTTCAGGGTCTATTGTATTGCGACCGGCACATCTGTAACTCCAACTTTATATTCTTCTTACCTCGAGCAAGCTCTGCTTCTCGATAAGTCGAATTTAAGTTCACAATTGCTTCTAGCAGTCACTGGGATGCCCATTACGGGCTTACCATACCTGCAATCAGAACAATTGTACCTTCTATGGCATTTTGCCTTCCTCATATTGCATGGGTCATCTACCTCGGGCAATTTGAAAAGACGAAACCATAGAACTTCCCATTTATGATCATTATATTCTTGTGATTACTAATGGATGTGGTCTTGTTTCAGAAATTTTCGAAAACTAACAATGGCAGCTTCACTAACCATTACTTTCGACGAAAACAAGCACCAACTCATGCTTCAACAGAAGCAAACCACGCGCACCTACAAGCGCCCCATCAGCTGCCGAAGTGTCAACTCCCTCGGCAACTCTCTGAACTCCGGGTCGACCTCGACTCCCCGGACTATCGTCTTTGGGACGCTGGGACCATTCCCACTTCCTGAGGAACAAACTGCTCCCTCCAAGAAGCAGAAACTCGCCTCTCAACGTGTCACTACCATGACACCAAAGGCGAGCACCAGAAGGCCTGAAGCCCGTGGCAGCCCCACGAAGCCTCAACCTGCAAACAACCAGGTCTACTCCAAGACTTGGTCCCCAAGACCTTCACCAAAACAGAGAAGGTCCCAGACATCCACTAAGCCAGCATTCCTGGCCCCACTCAAGGAGAACCAGTTCTATCCTCTTGCCTACATGAAAGAGGAGAGGACCCATCTCCGACTTGACTTCCAAGTCATCCCAGCATGAGCCGGCTTGTTCCTACAAGCCCAAAATCAAGTCATGCATCACAAGGCCTCCACAAGCACCTGCTAAGGCCTACAAACCTGCAGTTCGATCCTTCATCTCTACAGGGGCCGAACTTCAAAAATTCAAAGCTTCGCTGCAACAGGCGAAGGACAGGGTTCGCATCCTGTCCTTGCCCAGCTACAAAGAAGACAGGCTCGGCTGCTGCGCCCGAGGGAGCACATCCTTCATCGTCAAAGCCCAGTCAGAGCTGACCGAAGCTCAAATTGCTCGTCGTATACGCCGCCGCGCGTCATACCGGCCAAAGAGACTAGAGAAGCAAAGGACCCAGCCTCCTACACTTCAAGTCTCTCCTAAATGGGTCGAAAAAGAAAGACCCAACCAAGTTGCTGCCGTCCATATGGTTGGAAAAAAACCAGAAGGCGCCAAAAATCAGCAACAAAATCCATGTCCGACGTCCGATGACCCGCAGCGTCTCCAGGACAAGAAGACATTCAGAAGAATCCCCTGCTCCTTCAAGCAAAGGACAGCAGAGTGATCCTTCCTCAAGCTCCTCTTCAAAAAGAATGAGCCCCAGCTCAGTCACCAGGACAGTTTCTTCGTTCGAATCACGAAGGATGAATGTCTTGGCTACAAATTTTGAGCCACCACCCCGCAATCCACCTCCAGAAGATGCGATCACCCGCATCCAGCAGTTGGAATAGGGCCAGCAGAGGAGTGAAACTCTGATGGAAAACCTTCTCCTCGCCTTCCAAAATCAGGCGAACAATGAACCTCCTCCGAATCATCAAGACGACGAGGTAAATAGAGAAGAAAATGAGTCACGCGCCCTTACCAAAAAGGACGTAGACGGTATCCTCGCCAAAGCAAAAGAAGAGGATATACTCAAGGAGCATGGGATCAAGCCACCATATCCCTTATGGATGGACTCGGTCCCGTTCCCCACCAAATTCAAGCATCCTACTCTCCAAACATATACGGGGAAAGGATCAGCCAGACAGCACGTCATCCACTTCAAGATCCTGACGGGAGCTATCGCGGATCAAGATGCACTCAAGATCCGCCTCTTTGCAAGTACCCTAAAAGGTACGGCCTTCGATTGGTACTCCACTCTGCCGGAGGACTCAATCCAAAACTGGGCCATGCTAGAGACACGCTTCCTGACTCCCTTCAAAGGTGAAGTTCACCCCCGCTACTATGGCTCAGCTGTACAGCCTAAAACAGGGGGAGAATGAATCAACATATGACTTCATTCACAAGTGGAAAGCAATGGCATACAAATGCTCTGATGTATTGCCACAAGCGTCGCTAGTCGACATCTGCCGAAACAACATGAGAGCCAGAATCCGCTCCATGATCATCGGCAACAAATCAAAAAACCTGGGAGAACTCCTAGAAGCTTCCATGGAAGCTGAAACGGTGATTAAGGACCTCAACAGTCAGAAATCATCAAGAAAAGAGCCAACCGCCATTACGACCTCAAAACCAAAGAAGAAAGAGGTCCTCAATGTGCAGACCAAGTCAGCTCCTCAGCCACCAAAGAAAGCTGAAAACAAAGCTGTTGGTAAGAGACCTGAACTCTCTGATGCCTTCAAAGAACGAGTAGAGAAGAAATGCCCGTTTGATGAAGATGTTGATGAAATCTTCGGGGCTCTTGTGGCAAACGGCAAGCTCACCTTGCCTGAACCAAAAAGACCGGGTGATGTTGGCAAAACCAACGATCCTCGGTACTGTCCATACCACCAGATGATCTCGCATCCTCTCAATCAATGCTTCGTTGTGAGAGAGAAAATAAATGAGATGTGGAAAAACGGAGTCATCACCTTTGACAAAAACTATGGGTCTGCCTCCGTCAACATGGTGACATGTGGACAAACATCAAGATCACCGAAGAAGAAGATCACTACTTCCTTCAAGGTGATAAACTCAATCGAAGCGTCCGAGGAACTGGTTCCTTACCCGACACCAGACGGACAACCGATATGGGTACATCCCGATCTCCTGGAAGATGAAAATTGGGAGGTCGTGAAAACAAAGCCTACAGCTCAACAGCGAAGGCAGGCTAGGAAACATCTCCTCAAGCTCAAACGGCAAGAGAAGACCCAGCCAAAACTAGAGGTCAAAGAAAAGGCAGAGGCTTCCTCTACCGCTTCACTGGAGGTAACAAAAACATCCCTTCCAGAGACTTCAAAGGGAGTAAGGAAATTCACTCCCAGTGATTTCATGCCACCTCAATTCAAAGAAGCCATACAGGAGGCATCATACTCTTGCAATTCGGTAGTTGGATTCTCCATTGATGGATACGAATCCAGCGACACCGATGATGGATTCGAATCCAACTACACAGATGAGTGGGAGGAGTCCCGTGAAACAGGAGAATATCTCTCCGATGAAGAATGGGTTCCTGAGTCTCATCTTATGCCAGTAATCTGGTATAACCCCCTACAGCCACAAGGATCCTGGTCTGATGATGAAGAAGACCAAGAGGCTGTACAAGAAAATGCTGCTGACCCAGCACCTCTCATTACTCCAGTGGAAATCAACAATGTTGAGCCACAAAGAGATGATGAAGAAGAAGATCCGGCTCCCATACCTGATCTTGAAGGATATGCAAGGATCTTGCAGCGACTCGCTCTAGAACAAGAGCAAGAACGCGTCAACGAGCCTCCTCGTAATCCAGAGCCTGAAGTCCCTGAAGACCACCAGGTACATCCTCCCTTAACTCCTGAAAATGGAGAAAATTGCTGGATAGACGATCCTCTCACATCCGAGGATGAGTTTGACTCTGATCAGGCAACGTCTCCCGTCAGAGCTTCCTGTAATGTTATAATTCGGGATTATAGCTCTTCCAAAGCATCGTCTGATGAGAGCACTTACACTCCGGCGACGCCTAGCAATATATCTTCCTGGAGCCACCTCGTCTCACGTGACTTTCACTGAGATGACACCCTCTCAGGTTTCTTCTCCTGAGACTGTGACTTCAAAGTTCACACCCTTCCTGACTGAAGAATTCCCAGCCATTGATGCTTGGGATGATGAATTAGTCAACGAAGAAGAAAGATTGCTGGATGCTGTTCAGGACTTGTTCCCGGAAAATGCTCCATGCAACACAATCACTGAGGATGGTAACTCTGCTGCTGATACATCCTCAGCAAATGAAAAAACGACAGCCTCTTGATCCTGAAGACAATCTTCCAAACGAAGACCCTTCTCAAGAAGCTCTCGAAGTTGGTAGAGGCACCCGCTCTGGCCGGGACTACCACAAAAATTACAACCAATCTTCCTTTACATATGTAAATCCTTCGGGAAAAGATGTTGTAAGCGCCCCTAGTGGCAACAATGATGAACATGCAGGCCCTAAGGAGGCTTTCAAGTATGACTTGATTGAACATTTCAAGCACATACCTGCACGTCTACACATCCTAGATTTGTTGCGAATGTCTCCGCACACTCGTGATAATCTTATTTCGGAATTACAAAAGCTGAATGAGGATGTCGACAAACATGCCCCGCAAGTCCTCCAAATTGAAATGGATTACCGGGTCAAAAAATCAGAAGCCTCCTCAAAGGGAGAAAAGAAGAAAACTGAGGGATCATGCATTGAATGCCTCTCGGTTTAAAAAAGCAGCCAGTGCAACCATCGCCTTCACAGAGGATGACCTCCTACTTGGCGAAACCAGGCATAACCGACCCCTGTACTTCACAGGGTATATCAAGGAAATGCCTATGCATAGAGTTCAGATCGACCCAGGTTCTGCACTCAACCTCATCTCCACATCGGCTCTTGAAGAGTTGGGCATCCCACCCAGCAAACTGAGCCACACATCTGTATCTATCTTTGGATACGATGGGAGTACTCAAAGGCCTATCGGTAAAATCAGGTTCAAGTTGCAGATCGGTGATCTTATCTCTGAGGTCACAGTGTATGCAATAAAGACCCCTTCATGCTACAAATCCTTCTCGGACGCCCTTGGATCCATGAGAATGGTGTTTTGTCCCTTCAACTCTACATCAATGCATCAAGTTTGTTGGCGACGACGGCATGATACATCGAGTCTTTGCAGACAGAAAACCCTTCAAAGGTAAAGAAGTCCACTTCGCAGACTCACAGATGTATGAAGGTGAAAAAGAAGAAGAGGAGAAGCATACAGCATCCTTTGCCGAAAATCTCCAGAAAAGATAAAGGCAAAGCTCCTCAACAATCACCGGAAGAAACAAACCATCCGGTAATCTGAAGAGAGCATGCAAACTCCCTCATCATCTCCCTCAAATCTTCAAAGCCTTTGGTCATCACAACTAAAGTGAAGAAGGCAAAACAAAAGCCTGGGGGCAAATTTGTTGTCTCTTTCGTGTCTATCATGCAAGACACGGACTCGGATTCAGAGCCAGAAGACGACACATCGTCAAGCCAAGCTGACACTCAGCAAGTTCAGCCTGCTCTTACTCCAATGGAGACAACTTCTGACATAGAAGATCCTACGTCAGCTTCCTTCGTTGTTCCAGCAACTTCAACAAGGAAAAGCCGATCTTCTTTCCATAGATCGGATGCTTCTTCATCAAACTCCATGCTTGAACCTTTCCAAAATAAAGGTACGCCTCAACTATCCTTATACAGTTTTGTGGCACAAGCTATTATGAAGAAAATGGGCTATGACGCTCAAAACCCAGTCGGTTTGGGAGAAGGACGCGGTATTCTCACGCCATTGGGGCCCGTCTTAACCAAAAGCCAGCTGGAAGATTGGAGACTCTATGGCTATGTAGAAAAGTCTTCACACGGTTAGGGTATGATCCTGACACTCCCTTGAGACGTTGACACAAAGGCTTAAAAGTCAATATACTGACCAAGCCTCAAACATCTCAAGTCCATGAAGAATCGATCTCCCTGGATATCTCTTTGATGAGTCACCTGACAAAGATCCAGGAAGCTCATCCAATTGGCACGATTTCTCCGAAAATGAAGAGGAGTTGTCCAATGGCACAGACGTGTGGACTTCTGACCCAGAAGAACCCTCATCTCCAAAGAAGTAGCCTACTTCGACTCGGTTTCAACAGGCGATTGGGATCATCTCATAGCAAGCCTTGGGAAAATTACCGATCAAGAAGACCCGTGGAAAGAACAAAACTTGGTCTGGAAATGCCCTTGAAACCCCAGAAGGTTTCGTTGAGCTGGAAGCCTCCGAAAATATTGTGGAGGAACCACCTTCGAACCTTCAACAGAAGATCCTGTTCAAAAGATAGACTTGGGAACACCAGATAACCCACGTCCTGTATTCATAAGCAAGAATATAAAGGATGACGAGTTACCCGAGTATATCGCCTTTCTTCGTGAGTTCGTTGATTTGCTTTGCATGGTCTTACACTGAATGCCAGCTTAGACCCCAAAATAGCAGTTCACAAACTCAATCTTCAAGAAGACATCAAGCCTGTCAAGCAAGGCCAAAGAAGATTCCGTCCAGATGTGATGGATAAAATTGAACAAGAAGTTCAAAAACTCAAAAGCGTCGGCTTCATCCGTGAGGAACAACATCCTGAATGGTTGGCCAACATTGTCCCCGTGACAAAGAAAAATGGGCAGATCAGGGTCTGTATTGATTATAGAGACCTGAATGGCGCATGCCCAAAAGATGAATTTCCGCTCCCCATACCAGAGGTAATGATGATAATACCTGTGGATTCGAGCGAATGACATTCATGGATGGTT